>JAOTOM010004415.1:0-290574 GCA_034440615.1 Ashinkailepas kermadecensis | reverse complement strand
GATCTCGAGAACTAGGAAATATAGAGAGATGCGGTTTACACCTGTGGGTAGGCCTATCCGTAGGTTAACGTTTTGGTCCCCCAAAATGTTTACCTAACTCACACGGTTGACCTGCAAGGTCAGGTCAAAGGGGAAAAAGTGGGTCATTTGGCGAAAATCGGCTGTTTGAGGTCAAATCTTGGTACACATTTAGTCTAAGTGTAACAAATGATGTTAATGATGCAATGGCCTAGTTTATACGCATTTATAACAAAGAGATTGAAGGTCAAGTTCGTACTCAGTATTTTGCATAGTCTCAGGCATAAACAGTTTTGTTTGAAAATGTTATTGTTTACATTTCCTGATCACATAATCCGCTATCAGTGCACGGTAGAGCTTCAACGAATTGTATAATGATAGATCACTAAAGATTGTTTATACAATGCAGGTATGCACGTGTATTGGTTCACATTTGGATACATTTGCACGGGTGATATGCAAAACAAGCTCTCGTTACATGCATACTAAACAAATTATCACATACAGCGATGCCAAGAGCAGCCAACAGACAGGGAATTGGCCGATGTTGTAGGGGGGACATATCGCGAACTAGTTCACGGCCATTCGAAGAAGTCGCGTTTGCTCTCCATGAGTGGTAAGTCTGATCTGGATCGTGCCCTCGAATGAATGAAGCGATGACGGGCATCGTGGCAAACTTTTTTGGCAGATGCCTGTGTGACCTCAGCCACCCACCTCTCTACGCTCTGTGAGTGACAGGGAACATCTGCGAACGTGATGGGCGCATCCGCTGCGGCACAGATAGCTGTATCACTGAGGACCATTGTGAGCGGCGGCTCTGTCAGCGCCACGGCTTCCCACTGCACCAACTCTTTCAGTGACGATGCACCAAGATTGACATTATCCCTAGGAGGCTCAAATTTCCTAACATCCGCAGCATTCGCTCTACCCTCACGACAGGCCATGATCTTAGCAACAGCAAACTTGCGTACTTCCTCATCAGAGTCCGCCAGCATTGAGATCAGCACGTTTTCATGGTGAGCCCAGAAGCTGTTCCAGTTCAGAACGGCGTGTGCTACCTTCCTGTCCTTTTCGGGTAGCCCTTTAGACAGCTGCACCAAGAAGAGGAAGTTTTTTGCCCCGTCATTGACATTTTGGAACTTCCTGAACCTGAACCAGCCTGGAACGTATTGGTTCAGAATGAAAAATACTACGCGACGCAACGCGCTCCACGGCTTCTTGGTCGACACATACAGTCGTAGGATGCTGTTGGCTAAAGTAACCCACCTGGCGTTGTGCAGAGTTCCGGGCTCCATAGTCAGAAGCGTTTTCTCGAACTCAGATGGTCCTTTCTGCACGGCGATGCTCAGTTTGTAGAGGTACCTTTGATCATGACTGATCGTGTTCTCTACTTCTGGCGGCATTTCTTCAATCAGGCCGGGTACAGGTTTGAAAGGCGTCATAGGCAGTTTCGTGAGATCCTGGCTGATTGACACTCCTATTTTGCCCTTATAAGATGCCGGACCACTCGTTTGTCCATCCGCATTTAGAAACACGTGCTTCATCGTCAACTCATTCATATGCAATCCGCATATCGCGTGCTGCAGCGGTCGGCCCATAGCTAGTTCTATCCGTCTGTTGATCCCGCGGTGTGACCCCGTATTTACGGCAGTTCCATCCGATCCGATGACTACCGGCTCCGCGTCTATGTCGGTGATGACGGACGTGATAGCTGCTGCGATGTCTTTCGCTTCATGACTCTCTGGTGTGACGTGATCGATATATCTGTGTCCAGGTTCAGCTACAACTACTTCGTGGGGTTCTTTTATCTTCCGAATTTTACCGTCTTCGGTGATCAGGCTGGTGTCGTTTCGCCCGTCATAGAAGATGCCGATGATGTTGTTCTCTTCTCGGTTCTGCCTCCGTCTTGTTTCTACCTCGTCTTCTCCCCACTTCTTTCGCTGTCGTCGTAGCTTACTACGGTCGACCAGGCCACTCAGATTTTCCTGTGTCACAATTCCGTAGTCGACCAGCGCAGCGTTCAGCAGCGTCGATCCTGCGCGGTCCGATATTCCAAACCGGTCACACATCCGATACAAATTCCTCAGTTCGTGTCTGTTCCGCTTGACATCGCGCCCTCACGCTTGGTTGGTGTAGGGGTCGACGGCAGGCTCTGTCACTACGCCATCGTCGTCATCTTCGTCGCCTTCGTCTGCATTCATGTCTTCATCACGATCGGAATCCACCTCCTTCGACCCTGATGACGCAGCCTTTTGCTTCGCAGCTGATTCCTCCGACCTACTTTTTCCTCATCTTCTTCGTTCCTTTCGTGTCCACTGCATGCGATATTATCAGCTTGCGTTCAGTCCGCTGATCTTTTATGAAGGGAACTTCTAGGACAGGGATCCTCATCCCTGCAGGACAGGAAGAGCACGGCTTGTTGTCTTTCAGGTCGCATTGACAGAGCAGAATATCGAACAGTTCGTCTTTCAGAGAATCAGAAACCTTGTGGAATGCCAAGCCACGCTTCTCCGCTTCCGTCCACTTTATGAGCTGTCGCGCACTGTCTCTCAGTTTCAGAATCTTTTTCACGATCGATTTGGGTTTTAAAACATTGCTTCTCTCCAGTGCATACCCGTCGCCTTCAGTTTTAACCACAGGTGTTTCTCGCTGATTGTGCTTTATGCTAAACTGAACGGCGCTTGAGCGATCCCATATCGCCAAGATCTTTTCCATCACAACGTTCGCGACCGTTACACCCGGAGCACGTTTTCCGAGCTGATCTTGGACCAGCATGAAGTATCCAAGCACTTCACTTTTCCAGGGAAGGCGGGTTTCTTTCAGTTCCAACGTACCGACTGTAAGCACGGGATGCTTTCGTTCCGTACTGCGCGTTCGATAATCGGCCTGAGCCATAACTTTAAACGTTAACTATTGTTCAGAATTATTATTTGATATGTCGTGCAGTCGTGCACACTTGAACATGTAACGGATGTAAGAATCTGAAACAGAGGGTGGGTTGTATGAGACAGGTACTTGGCAGGTATAGGTACTATCATGTGAAACACATTCATTGGATGGAACTCAGAAACACATGGTTGGACAAACTTTGTGCAGAATGCGATAGTTGGGATTGGAGTTAAAATGTCGACATAGGTATCTACCAGTTTAAGTCGCTATTATCAGTTGTTCGTTTGTGGAGGCCAAGAAAAAAGATATTTATCATATTGACTGCACTTGGCTCTGGCGGCTGGCCGGAAAACTTAAGGGTGATGAGTTTATACTCGACCTTGAACCCAATTTTGTTATAAATGTGCACACATTAGGCCATTATATCATGCATGTTGTTTTTACCGCAGATAATACGCTTTCTGTGAAGCTTGGACCTCAAACACGCTGAAATTGGGCCGATTTTCGCCAAATGACCCACGTTTGCCTCTTTGACCTGACCTGGCAGGTCAACCATGGGAGATAGGTCAACATTTTTTCAGGACCAAAACGTTAGCCTATGGGTAGGTCCACCCGCAGGCGAAAGCCGCATCTCTCTCTCTATTTCTTAGTTCTCGAGATTCTAAGGGCACTAGATATGAAATTCCGCTGGAGACTTCAACGCCGGGAGTCAACTCGCATGGTTTCGTTCGGCGACTAGTTGGCAAAGGTAAACGTTATTTTTTCCAACTTTTTTTAACTTATCCTGGCTAGACATATATCTGGCCAAGTCATGCCACCAGTGCCGATTGGAAATTCCGAAAAAGCCTTCTGACGCTCCGGTCTAATGGTCGTGTCTTACTGTCTCGTACGGTTGTATGTACCTGCCTTCGCATAGTGGTTTCCTTCACCTAATTTATCACGTGAATCCTTGTCTTGCCGCAATTGCTGTTGCATCATTTGGCGATATCACACGCGCACTTCTGTGGTGTGAGATTGTCGTGGAGTTTCTTTAATTGAGAGCTATACAACAAGTGCACCTCTTGACTAAATGGAGACCAGTGTGTTGAGTAAAGGACCACGCCAGTGAAGCTACATGACAATGTAATCAGGCATTTTGTCGCCCTTGTCCCAATGAACGATTTTCAATTATTTTGTAGCCGCGGTTGATCTTTTATACCGCGTTCTAGAAAAACGGAACGTTTTGTCACGTAGAGGAACGGAAAAAAATTATCCATGCTTTTACACTAAGCTCCATTCTCAGTATGTCCATTTTCAGCTGCATGAATGGTAGTCAAATGTTATGCATCCTCTGGGGCATCCTGATGCCAAGAAATTCTGCAATAGGGCACTGTGCCTTTGTGACATGACGAAGTTAAATGGTAAAATTTTGCTGAGAGCGAACGCTTGGGCCGTTAGCTGCAAAGTTGTGCCATTGCGCAGAGTAACTGTCGGGTGAGTGTCAGCTGGCTGGGGGTCTGACGGTGGCCGGCCCATTCAACAGGCCATTTCAGAGAACCTTGAGCTGACAACGGCGTCATTCCGCACGAGTGACTCTGCTATTGAATGCTCGTGCCGGCCGATGGGCCACCGGATGTGTGCATTTGTCTTTGGAATACAACGCGGGACGTTGCGGAAGAACATTATCTTGGTCTTGTTCTCATCAGCTTTGTTCTGTTACAGTGCATTTACAGGGTCATCAAACTTCTCCGACATGACGTTTCATTATCTGGCAGCTCGACACGATGTGTGTTAGTTCAGTTACCGTGGCGACGATGGGCTACGATGGGCCTGTGTTGGGGCAGACGGTAGTAGGTGGTGTGTAGTAACGAGCCGCTCTGTTCTATTGTTGTGCGGGGCAAAGCTGTTGCTCTATCAGCAACCGATGTCAATGACGTTTGCTTTTTCGTATTGCTTTATCTGCCGATGCCGAGGTGGAGACATGCATCAGCCATTACGGCAGTTTGAACCGCACCCACGCCGCCGACAAAAATACACAACACCAAGCTGCATGCTGTGATGCCGTCGGCCCTTTGCGGGCTGCCGCACGCTGCAATTACGTTGTCTCGCCGTTCAACAATTTGCGATGTCGGCAGTGTTGATATGTGCATGCCACCCTCCCCCGTGTAGCAACACTCTGTCGGCGGTATTGGTACATGCTACCCTTCTTCGTGTAGCAGCACGCTGTCGGCAGTGTTGTTACACGCCACCCTACTTCGTGTAGCAGCACGCTGTCTGTTGGTACATGCCACCCTACTTCGTGTAGCAACACTCTGTCGGCGGTGTTGGTACACGCCACCCTACTTCGTGTAGCAGCACGCTGTCGGCAGTGTTGCTATACGCCACCCTCCTTCGTGTAGCAGCACGCTGTCTGTTGGTACACGTCACCTTACTTCGTGTAGCAGCACGCTGTCGGCGGTGTTGTTACACACCACCCTCCTTCGTGTAGCAGCACACTATCGGCGGTGTTGCCACACGCCACCCTCCTTCGTGTAGCAACACTCTGCCGGCGGTGTTGCTACAAACCACCCTCCTTCGTGTAGCAGCACACTGTCGGCGGTGTTGCTTCACACCACCCTCCTTCGTGTAGCAACACTCTGCCGGCGGTGTTGCTACACGCCACCCTACTTCGTGTAGCAGCACACTGTCGGCAGTGTTGCTACACGCCACCCTCCTTCGTGTAGCAGCACGCTGTCGGCAGTGTTGCTACACGCCACCCTCCTTCGTGAAGCAGCACGCTGTCGACAGTGTTGCTACACGCCACCCTCCTTCGTGTAGCAGCACGCTGTCGGCAGTGTTGCTACACGCCACCCTCCTTCGTGAAGCAGCACACTGTCGGCAGTGTTGCTACACGCCACCCTCCTTCGTGTAGCAGCACGCTGTCGGCAGTGTTGCTACACGCCACCATCCTTCGTGAAGCAGCACGCTGTCGGCAGTGTTGCTACACGCCACCCTCCTTCGTGTAGCAGCACGCTGTCGGCAGTGTTGCTACACGCCACCCTCCTTCGTGTAGTAGCACGCTGTCGGCAGTGTTGCTACACGCCAACCTCCTTCGTGTAGCAGCACACTGTCGGCAGTGTTGCTACACGCCAACCTCCTTCGTGTAGCAGCACATTGTCGGCAGTGTTGCTACACGCCACCCTCCTTCGTGTAGCAGCACACTGTCGGCGGTGTTGCTACACGCCACCCTCCTTCGTGTAGCAGCACGCTGTCGGCAGTGTTGCTACACGCCACCCTCCTTCGTGTAGCAGCACGCTGTCGGCAGTGTTGCTACACGCCACCCTCCTTCATGTAGCAACAATCTGTCGGCGGTATTGGTACATGCTACCCTTCTTCGTGTAGCAGCACGCTGTCGGCAGTGTTGCTACACGCCACCCTCCTTCGTGTAGCAGCACGCTGTCGGCAGTGTTGCTACACGCCACCCTCCTTCGTGTAGCAGCACGCTGTCGGCAGTGTTGCTACACGCCACCCTCCTTCGTGTAGCAGCACGCCGTCGGCAGTGTTGCTACACGCCACCCTCCTTCGTGTAGCAACACTCTGTCGGCGGTATTGGTACATGCTACCCTTCTTCGTGTAGCAGCACGCTGTCGGCAGTGTTGCTACACGCCACCCTCCTTCGTGTAGCAGCACGCTGTCGGCAGTGTTGCTACACGCCACCCTCCTTCGTGTAGCAGCACAACAGTGCGCATTGCGGACACTACCTATACGGTCTAAACATAACCTATACGGTCTAAACATAGCCATCTTGTGCTGAGATCACGCCGTGTATGGGCTGACGTAAAACGTGGCAACATTGCGGATGCAATAGCAATGTATATATAGCGGAATAGCAGATGCAACAGCAATAATAGCAACATTGCGGATGCGGTAAATACAAGGGTAATTTCATAGCTACCTTTCTGCTGAGCTGACGCCAGAAGAGGAACTTTATGTACTTTTCGTGTTGGTAATTCAACACTAATCAGTTCTCAATTTAGCAGTGAGCCGATAGTCATGCATTGAAAGAATGGACCCAAAATTTGGCTTGGCAACACCAATAATGTTGCGAAGTCCATCTATGGATGACGTTCTGCGGAAGCAGGCATAACAACTTAACAACACGACTATGCGGAGGTTGGTATAACAACATAGCAACATGACTATGCGGAGGCTGGTATAACAACATAGCAACATGACTATACGGAGGCTGGCATAGCAACATTTTTGCTACATTGGTCTACAGAGTGGTGTAGACACGGAGTACTGCATGGCAGTACTCCGTGTACTGCATGGCAGTACACCGTGTACTGCATGGCAGTGCTCCGTGTACTGCATGGCAGTACTCCGCGCCCGGCATGGCAGTACTCCATGTACCGCATGACAGTATCCCGTGTACTGCATGGCAGTACTCCGTGTACCGCATGACAGTACTCCGTGTACTGCATGGCAGTACTCCGTGTACTGCATGGCAGTACTCCGTGTACTGCATGGCAGTACTCCGTGTACCGCATGGCAGTACTCCGTGTACCGCATGACAGTACCCCGTGTACTGCATGGCAGTACTCCGTGTACCGCATGACAGTACTCCGTGTACTGCATGGCAGTACTCCGTGTACTGCATGACAGTACTCCGTGTACTGCATGGCAGTACTCCGTGTACTGCATGGCAGTACTCCGTGTACCGCATGACAGTACCCCGTGTACTGCATGGCAGTACTCCGTGTACCGCATGACAGTACTCCGTGTACTGCATGGCAGTACTCCGTGTACTGCATGGCAGTACTCCGTGTACTGCATGGCAGTACTCCGTGTACTGCATGGCAGTACTCCGTGTACCGCATGACAGTACTCCGTGTACTGCATGGCAGTACTCCGTGTACTGCATGGCAGTACTCCGTGTACTGCATGGCAGTACTCCGTGTACTGCATGGCAGTACTCCGTGTACTGCATGGCAGTACTCCGTGTACCGCATGACAGTACTCCGTGTACTGCATGGCAGTACTCCGTGTACTGCATGGCAGTACTCCGTGTACTGCATGGCAGTACTCCGTGCGAACGTAGCCGTTGTCTGAAGAGCTCTCACAGCAGCTGACTGGAGAGCTCTCACAGCCCCTGTCTGGAGAGCTCTCACGGCAGCTGTCTGGAGAGCTCTCACAGCCGCTGTCTGGGGAGCTCTCACGGCCGCTGTCTGGAGAGCTCTCACGGTAACTGCTGAAATATTTTAAGCCTGCACTCTCCCCCAGTGTCTCGTGAGAAATGTTCGCTCTTTTTCTTGTCGTATGCTTAAACGTTTATATGATAAATCCATCGCCCTATATTTTTTTTTTTAATACAAATAATTTGAAAGGAATAATTCCGTCCTCAGTCCGCCTACGTCTACGTCTACGTCTACGTCTACGTCCACCTACGTCCTCAGTGTCATTAGCCGGTCGCCACTGTAGTCTGTACATGTAGCTGTCCTTGCATGGATCGGCCTCTGCGCCGGCCCCTACAGACGGACAGTGGTCGCTGCAGCTGTGTCTGCAGCTGTGTTTGCAGCCGTCCCTGCAGCACCCGACGGCTGTGTGTGTTGACACAGCTGCAAGCACGGAGTGGCGCCGTCTGCCTCGACAGACACCTTCAGGGATGCAGCCACGCCCGGCTCGGTTTAAAATAAAAATATCCGCGACCGTGGCCAAGCGCCACGGTTGTAAACCCGGCCGAAGTTGGCAGTGGCCTGCTGGAGAAGCTACGCTAACCGGAAAACTGTTGTCTGAGCAAATAACTGGAGTCCAGGGCTCAATCAATCTGAATAATTCATGCTGATGGCATGTTTGTCTGAGGGACAGTTGCGGAAAACCGGCTCATGCACGTCCGGCGCAATACACGCAACAGTGTTCGGTGCTCAGAAACGACCAACTACCGAGTGAGCAGGCGGGCCCCCGGTCAGTCATCGATGACTCCGCGATTCGGTTGAATCGCACGAGTGGATCGCTTCAAGTTCCAGAGTGCAAACCTCCTTTCTTTCACATTACGTTTATTCGCATACATCATAATGCTGGACACTGTAAAATCAGAAGCCGGAGATATACTCATGTGGGCTGGGGAAAACCCCAAACACTGGGCCAAAATGTGTGCTTGTAAAACCCAGACGACCTTAATGTATTAGTTCAGTTGAATTCAGATGTGTAAAGAGGAGTTCTGAAAGTTCTGGGAATTCGTTTCCCAGAGCTGTCGCCAAGGTTAGCTGAATTACATTTTTGACGGCGTAACGCTGCATTGGGATTCTATCGGTAAAGTATAAGGGACAGTTCAGCAGAAAATGTTTTATGGTCTGAGACTTCTGGCAATGGTTGCAGACAGGAGCTTGGCTACCTGTTATCAAATGGCAATGGGTTATGTTTTTGTGACCTATTCTGAGGCGAGCTAGAACTACCTCATGTAGACGACATGCCTAGTTTCCTGTCGTCTAAAGTCGGAGTATAGGCTTAATGGAGAATAAATAGGTGATGATGTGGTTTCTGCTCCTATTGCTTCCGGTGATAGGTACTGTAACAAGGGTGAAGATTCAAAATATCATCATAGAGGGGAATAGTTCAATAGGGAAAGACTCAGGTGGGTTATAATGAAGGCCTCTTTTGTCCAGAGCATCCGCTGTTTCATTATCGGTCACACCAGCATGCCCAGAGATCCAGAGGAACCGTATATTGCTTTCCGTTATGCTCAGCAATGGGTTTCGAATATTTGCTGTCATTTGGGTGCCGTGGTATTTCGCTATCGCCAAAACGTCTTGTTGCCAGTCGGAGCAAATGACTTCTCGGGGAATCTTATGGTGTGCTATATATTGTAAACATTGTTGTATTGCACATAATTCCGATGATAAAACAGTCGCTGCATCAGGGAGCCGTCGGTCCTGAGCGACAGCTGGTACAACAAATGCCTCACCAGTTTTACCGTGTGCACGTGATCCATCTGTGACGAAATGGGCGAAGGAAGTATGTGTGTAATATAATTTGTTAAATATATTTCGCATGGCAGAAGCGCTGAGCTCATATTTCAGAATCGAAAATAGGCAATAGGAAATTGGCGGGGGCAAAACCAAAATTGTACGTACCTGGGAAGAGATGAAACGTTTATTTTCGGAGTTTTGAGGATTTCGAGCAAGTTCCGTAGCGGATCTGGAGTTGCACGGAATGGCCGCCTTCGGCCACGGTGTGAAGGTCATAAATATACTGGAGTATGGCGCATGTGTCGGCTGAGACCGAACTCTCATTGCATACCGGACAGGGTTATGTGATGGACGGTGCTGGAGACTAGGGGTATGTGTTTCAATCTGAGGATTAACTGCGGGGATGGAACAAAGAGCACCAGCAAATAAACCGAGGGCTTCGTTTTCAACAGCCTCCAAGCGGTGCACAAGTGTAGGGGATAAAACAACAATAGAAACATGCTGTATTCCAAGATGGGTCTGATCAATGCTGCATACAAACTTAGCGGTGCTTCACGATCTGCACCTCATTCCCTCCCGGATATGGCCCGCAGGATATTTAATCGGATTGGATAGTTTGCCGACTGTCTCGACAGACATCTTCAGGGACGCGGCCACGCCCGGCTCTGGTGGTCTGCCTGGTGGTCTGGTGGTCTGGTAGTCTGGTGGTGGTCTGGTGGTGGTCTGGTGGCTCTGGTAGTCTGGTGGTCTGGTGGTCTGCTGGTTGACCTGCGATGTGGTGTCAGCCGAGCCTTGGCAGATGACCTCTCGATGACCTCTCGTTGCCTGCGCCAGCGACGCTGTGGAGCCGAACACACGCACTGGAAGAGTGCATACCTGGACCGTGACGCTGCCGGCTTGGCGCAGAAAGGCGACGAAACGGGAAGGCAGTGCAACGCACTCGTATGGTGTGTGGCAAGTTCGTGCTTGCAATGGAAGACATTCACCAACGTATCCTCGTTGTTGCTAGCAAAGGCGAAGTCCGAGCTATCCAATCCAGTGCGTATGGCAGAAAAGTTCATCTGAGCGCGGTGCCGGCCAACTCGTCCCAGTCCGGCTCGATCACCACGCTTTTGAAGTCGCATAACGTTTTTGTCACAGCGCCCTGTGTTCTACTTTGTTACTCGGAGTTTGATGCGTTTCAGTTTTGATTTGTACCCATTTCATGCCAATATTCTTCATAGATTGGTCTTTAGCTTTGTTCTGAGAACAAGGTTATTGGTGTGCACTATTACTGCTCGTGGAGCTGTATTCTGAGAACAAGGTTCGTGGTATGTACCATTACTACTCGCGGAACTTTGTTCTGAGAACAAGGCTCGCGGTATGTACCATTCCTGTTCGCGCAGCTTTGTTCTGAGGACTAGGTTCTTGGTATGCACCACTACTGCTCGTGGACGCATTTCAGCAGCGACTCACGGTGTAATACAGCGTTTCAAGTTCCACTTTTCTCACTCAGAGCTAGATCTGCGCTTTCCATATTGAGGGGGGGGGGGAGGATTACTCTCCTTGGGTTATTTTACGATGCATTCAACCGCTAGGTCATATAGCGTCGCCAACCTCTCACGTAGATTGGTCGCGGGTGGACTCGGTAAATGCCGCCGGTTGTGAGATTCGAACCCACAATATTGCGATCAAGAGTCCGACGCTCTACCAACTGAGCTACCGCGCCCCCCCCCCCCATATTTCCATAGTGATGTTTGCCAACGTTCATCTCAGCATTTCTTCTGATGCACTTTCAATCTTTGTTCCAGGCAAGGGATCTGCTGCGACATTCCCGCGCATGCGGCTAACGATAGATGTCGCGCGGAGGCAGGCACTCACCCTGCACCGTCGCTAGTGGTAGGTAGGAAGAATATTTGAGTTGTGCCCCGAGGTCTCGAGTTCGAGACCAGGGAGGGACGACGCTTTTTAGTTCCGCTTTTACTAGTACAATTTGGCCATTTCATTGCATCCGAAAATATTTAGCTCTGCATAAATATTTGAATGTGAGTGGCTGCATAAACCCTGAAGGTAATGCGCCTATGAGAGTACTACTGATACACGTGGATAGAGATGCTACTACTTATACTACTAGTCTCACTTGAGGACTTGCAATCGGTCGACCTGCGCCTCTGTAGACGCCTCATGCTGGTTCGCATTGCATTTAGCAAACCCTCCTGCTTGCACCTCGTCCGTTTTGTATGTTCTGCCACCACAGATTTATCGGTGTTTTACCATTAGGCTATCCCGCATGCATGCTGTGTCGTGCGGCACAGGCTACGGCACAGACCGGTAGACCGTCCATGAATCGGGGCGAAGGGGAGACTCGCCGCAGTCGAGAAAACTCACTCCATCCACCTTCTGGATGCAGTTGTGAACAGGTTGATCCAGTTGCCCAGTTTGGACTAGACAAACGTTCATGGAAGGCCTACGGAGATAAAATCAGCTCTCGGCGGCTGACAGTGAGCGGTTTTCTGAGATTTCGAGGACGAACGCATTTCATTTAAGTGCGTTCAGTGGATGAAATGCATGAACGAACTTTTCTTGAAATAATGTGCTGGAGTTCAAGGACATTTCATTTTGTGTTCAAGTTGGCGGCTAGTGCCTCCCTTGGACTCGCCAGTGCAGGTGTGCGTACCCCTCCTAGTGCTTTATATCTTTCTGAAGAAGGCAATGCAACTGATAAATTATTTCTGGGATAAGTTGAATTGCTCCGATAGACACATCCACCCTAATTGTATGCCAGTTTGCTTGGACATGCAATGGTCAGTAATGAACTATGAACTACCAAGAAATCCAGACGACGCGTCCAGTGGCAGCAGCTTGTGATGCAAAGCTTCAGGCAGTTACGTGAGCCGAGCACTTAGTTCAAATCGTCGCCAAGACAAAGCAAAATCTGAACCAGGCTGGGCAGTCACCCAAAAGTTTGTGTGTCACCTCGCGAAGTAACTGCAGTGCCAACTATCTGGCTGCAGCTTGGAGGAAGCGCCTGGTTGAGATGGCAGTTACCAGGACGGAAGGCGCTCGACCACAATCGGTCACCCAGCCTCGTCTCCTCGACGGCTGTGACCCGAATCTGTCTGCGAGTGCACCTGGGCTCGAACTTGTCATGATTCGCTCGGCCTGAAGGCGACCGATCTGGCAATGAGCAGGTTTCACGTTGTGTGCTTTCGGTGGCGAAAATAGCAATAATATTGCATGGGCACGACTGAAGTGTTTTGCGCACAGGATGAGCGTTTACGACATAATTAAGTCAATGCAATTAAATGGTGCGGTCGTTTTAAAAGCCTTCATGTCAGGAGTGTAGCGTTGTATACTTTTGGAGGGTACATGACCCCCTCCACGTTGGCTTCCCACAGAAAATAATCTCTTCACATAGTACACTATGTGGTATGCCCCATCAACCTAATTTGGTCCGCCCATTGCCTCCATGTATTGTGCCCTCCCAATAATCATCAGAAGCTTACACCTATGTGAGAGGGCATGACTATATCTCTGCAATGTCTGAATTACACAAAAAAACACACGCAAACGCTGAGATCAGAGAGGGAGTATCAATTGACAAAGTCTGAGATACCCGTCAACTATGCACCATTTGCAATGGTACTGCAGGGGTAGAATTGCTCATTTCCTAGCACACTATGGTCGAGTGGTCTGCTTTGCTATTAATGTGCTGCATGGTCGTTATCAGGTGGCGACGCACAGAACGGACGAGAAGGCCTACGCTGAGCTTGTTTGATACACGAACGTTTTTCCAACGACCCGTGTCATGGATGATGGAATGAGGGGTCGTGCTTGTGAAATTTTACATGTTCTGATGAAAATTGTGGTCTGGAAGGGTGAGCAAATGTTGCACGATGGTAGTGCATCGGTGACTTTTCTTGTTTCACATCCTACGGTGTGGTTGCGTGGACGAAATAGATCGGTGGATAGATCGGTGGAAATATCATGCTTAGGGTGCGCAGCGACCAGGTGCTCTGCCACGGGTAAAAGTTGGGGGAGGGGAAATACATTCAATATTAACTTCATTCGTTATATGCAATACCTCTTTTGATGATCTTGAATGAAAAAAATGGGATTTTGTGGAATATTTCACCTCCTCTCCATAAAGCAGTTAGTTAGTTATTTGGGCTTTAGGGCGCTTCGACCTCCATAAAACAGAAGCACCTGGTCAGATGGCATGGGAGTACTAATTGTTCTTAAATTTGGCTACGTTATATTTTTCGGCATTCATCACATGATGCTAATTTGCTAACTGTGAGAAGAACCGGAGGTGAGGTACGAGCTTCACGAGAGCAAAAACAAGTCGGGAAACGGTGGTTTATTGTTCATCTTGGAGATTTCTAGCTTTTTAAATCTATTTACATAATTAGGAACAGTGCATTGCAAAAATGTGAACTCAGATGCATATTGTCATGAAGTATGTACAGCATGTGATGGCAAATTGGAAACTATTGGGTGCTCCCTTCTGCTTCGTATCTCAGCTTGGAGTCACAATGAACTAAGCATGCTTTCCAAAGTACACTATGAGCTATGAAACATAGCTGCTTGGTGTATTACAAGAAAAATGACGATTTGAAAGAAGCGCTGTTCTTCATTTGTGCCAAGTGAAGTTATGTGACGATCTTAAATCACCACAGACCTGCAATGTATGTTGTAATGTAATGTAACGTTCAATTTGATGCTGTTATTGAGCTGTTTGGCTTTGCAATTTCTATGAACTATGTTTTGATATACCCCTTCGTCGTGTTTGCACCCTGGTGGCATGGTGTTTTTGTAATACAAGTTGTGGATGTCGTCAGCCGGCTTTCGTTGTCGGGCTGGATGTGCTTTTGGAGGTCATTTGTTTGTCTCTGTAAGACATAGGACAGTTGTTATCTACCAGTGATTGTTTGATTGTGGTGAACTCGCGATAGACAGTGGACCATGTCGAGCCGTGCTTGAGAGCACGGTGATCTTATGCCCTAATCACACTGTCGTTATAACGTTCGGGGCACTCGCTGGCTCCGCTTAAGCACCGTCCCTGGTCGGTTGCTTAGCGGTGCATGCTAGTGGAGTAGGCATTTGTTGCGTCGATGTCCACGTCCAGGAAACCGATTGTGTTGTCGATCGATTCTTCGACGGTGAACCTCAGTACTGATATCGACTCAAGTCGGTATTTTAGGTCGTACAGCGTCGTTGTGTCCTGGGTGTCTACTATGATGTCCTTGATGCAGCGGCAGTACATGTGTGGTTTGATGTTGTCCTGGGTGTCTACTATGATGTCCTTGATGCAACGGCAGTACATGTGTGGTTTGATGTTGTCGTCGCGGAGAACTTCGTTTTCTAAGGCGGACATGAAAGCTTCAGCAAAGAGCACACCCAGAGGCAAGCCCATTGTTAGTGCGTCCGTCTCGCGGTGAAGATTTCCTTGAGGGCATGATGTGTTCAGGGATGTCTTGCGCAACTTTGGTGCTATGATGGTTGGCATATTTTGTAGCTGTTTTGATGGTGCGTTAGACTGGTTCGTTTACTAAAAGGCTGCTTACGTCCTCCAGTGATACTAGTTTCCCGCGGCGTTTTTCCTAAGCAGGTCGGCAAGACCACCATATGGCTTAATTGAGTACGTGTTTGGTATGCATGAGCTCAGTATCTCGTAGCGTTTTCGCCAGGTGTTACGCTGGCAGTGAGGTCTGGCATATTTTTGGACAAAGCGGGTTTCCTGGTTTGTCAGTTTTCACTTCTCCATAGAAGCACCCAGGGTTGCATTAGCCAATAATTTTGTCCAGTGTTGTATGCTTACAATGCTTCTTGGCGGTGCTGATCAAGTCATTCGCTTCTCTTTTGAGTTTGTCTACCTTCTACTGATGTAAGCATCTCCGGTAGACATCGTTGCAATGACAGTGATATTTACCGATGCCAGACCAAGAGAAAACGTTTTATCGTCAAGCACGAGATTTGATGCTCAATTTCTCATTGATAATAGGACCTGACCAGTGACCTCTCGGTCTTGAGAATGTCCTATGCTAGACAAAATGTCTATAGCTGAAAGAGAATGATACGAAATTTGGACACGTCTATTGCTTTTCACCATGAGTATTAGAAGCATCATACACCGACATGATGAGGAAACACAACAAATAATACACATAATTGAACCAACAAACAAAAAGATCATAAGCACAAAGCTGGCTGTTGTATTCAATGAGACTTGCATATATACACTCACCACACATACACATTCACACATTCACACATTCACACATTCACACACACACACACACACACACACACACACACACACACACACACACACACACACACACACACACACACACACACACACACACACACACACACACACACACACACACATATATATATATATATATATATATATATATATATATATATATATATTTATATCCATATATGGACTGAATATATATTCGCCCAATTAGTTCGACCTGCTTCGTAGCACAGGAGCGTACCTCGGTACACATGAAACATTCATGAGCTGTGGCAATACTTTGCATTGCATATTGAGTGACATGTAAAGAGTGGGGCAGTAAGTCAATTGACTGTTTAGTACTTCCAGTGAGAACTACGCTCGAGCACTGCCGTACTCGCCGGCATCGCTCCTTGGACGCCTCCGCAAAGCTGCAATGTTTGCGCAGCAATGTTGCTTTCAAACTCCCCTCACTTTAACAGTACAAATGGCTAATTGAATTTATCTTTTAATTGAATTTAATTTAATTTAATCGAATTGAATAATTGCCGCTACGTTTGATGTGAACGCCGGATGGATTGTGAGCCGTTAAAAGAATTCAAAACGACAAATGATTTTCGCGACGTGGCCAACCAACGATCGATCTCAACGCTCTCGGAGGAATGCAATGGAATGGCTTAGCCGGATCACTCAACGTTTGAAACAGAGATGGTTTGTTGCGCATGGCGATGACTGGACCATACGACGACCGCCCGCTGTGTTCTTTGGTCATCCTCATTACACGCGTGCACTGAAGCTGCCTCGGCTGGTCGTTAACGCGTGGGGCTGTAAACAAGCGCCTGCCCATAAAACGTGAGTGGCGTCAGACCTTGCAAATGTCCTTCGGACGCGCAAGTTGTACAGCTCGCGCTGGGTCTGACAGAAGCCGGCGGTGGAATTGGTTCACTCAATCGCTGGCCGGTCGCACAGTCAGGTTCACTGGATCGTTGACCGACTGAATAGTCAGGCTCACTGGACCGTTGACCGGTTGAGTAGTCAGGTCCCGATCTTTAAGACCCGGCACGGAGTGCCCTCTTGAGTGGACTGCATGAAGAACATAGCTCCCTGGTTTGCGATGAACGTATGTCTTCAGCCATTGCATCGTGGTGGTGGGGTGACTTTCCATCGGCAACTACAATAAGAATGGAAGCAAAGCACCAGCCTCGTGGTAAACAATGACACAAGATCCGCAAACTTTGCGTGCTTCCCACAAGCATATCTATTCTAGGCTGACTTTCAAATTCGGTAGCGAGACCTTATCCTGTTGATTAAGCTCACCAATTGGACGACGCCACCGACGCAATCCAACTAGTATGTTTGGTTGGCACAACCTGCAGTCGAGCGTCAATCACTTTTGGTGAATGGCAGGTGCACGTTGGTGCTACCGTTTCTTTTCACAGTGCACACTGCACAGTGCACGGATACCGCCGCTTCTGTTGACTGTCAGCGAAGAGTGCATGTGGGTGTTGCCGCCTTACATTGTTGTCGACCGTACCAGTCACTCGCACCTGTACCTGGCCACGGCAACGGTGAAACCATCGGTACTGGCATGTCGTGCTGGATATCCCGCTGGCCGATAACTGGATAACCCGCACCACCAGCCCGCGTCGGCACGAGTATTTCGACGAACATGATCTCTCTTGGAGCTCGCTTCAGCATCAGTGAACATAATAAACCGACTTTTATGAGTTATTGCGGTGGAGAATTGCGTGACACTCTGTTGGTTTTGCTATTGACAACTTTAACCTGATACGACGACGACATGTCCAAAAATGTCAGGGAATATAAATTTGCGGACAGTTTTTGAATTTTTGAGGAAATGAAAAATAACAACAAATGAGATGTAGAAGTTTGCGTTATATAATTATGAACATAATCATATTTTATTTTGGTAATCCAGTAAGTAGTTTTGGAAATAGTGAGCAATATATTTTAGCACGTTTTGCAAAAATCACGAAAAGGGCAAAAATGAAATGACTATGTGTCCTAAGCCACTAAACTGAGTGATCCCAATAAAACAGTTTGGAATGCACTTCACAGATGTCGAATCACTGGTCCGAATTACATGCAAATCCTAGAATACGGTGTGTATATTTTGGCACCTGCCTGGTCGATTTGTCCAGGAACATATGACACCCGGGCGTACACAGGACGGGAACCAAGATATGCCAGCTCCATTTCCCCTCATCCTCCCACAAACTGCGTGCGATTCGGAGGACCATGAGAGCATGCACTAATGATTTAGGCTGTCAAGAAGCCGGTTTAAACCAATATCCACCTACCACTCCAATGTCCACCTGCACGGCCGCGGGTGAGACTGTTTCGCTCCCCATTGTCGCCGCTAGGTGGCAGGTGCCATTGTCGCCGCTAGGTGGCAGGTGCCATTCGCGACAATATATTATGCATTAATATGCTATATATATATTATACATTAATTATGGTTTCCTTGTCATAGGCCAGTCGCACATCACATTCCACTGTGTATGGAAGATAAGCCTCACGACATCACACTCCACTGTGGATGGAAGATAGGCCTCACGATATCACACTCCACTGTGGATGGAAGACAGACCTCACGACATCACAGCCCACTGTGAACGAAGGACAGGCCTCACGACATCACAGCCCAAAGTGAACGGAAGATATGCCTCACGACATCACACCCCACTGTGAACAGAAGATATGCCTCACGACATCACACCCCACTGTGAACAGAAGATATTCCTCACGACATCACACCCCACTGTGAACGAAAGACAGGCCTCACGACATCACAGCCCACTGTGAACGGAAGATATTCCTCACGACATCACACCCCAGTGTGAACAGAAGATATGCCTCATGACATCACACCCCACTGTGGACAGAAGATAGGCCTCACGACATCACACTCCACTGTGAACGGAATATATACATCACGACATCACATTCCACTGTGTATGGAAGATAGGCCTCACTACACCACACTCCACTGTGAATGGAAGATATTCCTCAAGACATCACACTGCGCTGTGGATAGAAGATAGGCCTCACGACATCACAGCCCACTGTGAACGGAAGACAGGCCTCACGACATCACAGCCCACTGTGAACGGAAGATATTCCTCACGACATCACACCCCAGTGTGAACAGAAGATATTCCTCACGACATCACACCCCACTGTGAACGAAAGACAGGCCTCACGACATCACAGCCCACTGTGAAGGTTCACGGCCGGCCGCATACCGTTCAGCTGACGCTGCTACTCCCTGACACGTCAGCTCACGCTGCTACTCTCTGACCCGTTCAACTGACGCTGCTACTCCCTGACCCGTCAGCCCACGCTGCTACTCCCCGACCCGTCAGCTCACGCTCCTACTCTCTGACCCGTCACCCACGATTCTACTCCCTGACCCGTAAGCTCACGCTCCTACTCTCTGACCCGTCAGCTCACGCTCCTACTCCCTGACCCGTCAGCTCACGCTCCTACTCTCTGACCCGTCAGCTCACGCTCCTACTCTCTGACCCGTCAGCCCACGCTGCTAGTCCCTGACCCGTCAGCTCACGCTCCTACTCTCTGACCCGTTCAGCTCACGCTGCTACTCTCTGACCCGTCAGCCCATGCTGCTACTCTCTGACCCGTTCAGCTGACGCTGCTACTCTCTGACCCGTCAGCTCACGCTCCTACTCTCTGACCCGTCAGCTCACGCTCCTACTCCCTGACCCGTCAGCTCACGCTCCTACTCTCTGACCCGTCAACCCACGCTGCTACTCCCTGACCCGTAAGCTCACGCTCCTACTCTCTGACCCGTCAGCTCACGCTGCTACTCTCTGACCCGTCAGCCCATGCTGCTACTCTCTGACCCGTTCAGCTGACGCTGCTACTCCCTGACCCGTCAGCCCACGCTGCTACTCCCTGACCCGTCAGCCCACGCTGCTAGTCCCTGACCCGTCAGCTCACGCTCCTACTCTCTGACCCGTCAGCTCACGCTCCTACTCCCTGACCCGTCAGCTCACGCTCCTACTCTCTGACCCGTCAGCTCACGCTCCTACTCTCTGACCCGTCAGCTCACGCTCCTACTCTCTGACCCGTCAGCTCACGCTCCTACTCCCTGACCCGTCAGCTCACGCTCCTACTCTCTGACCCGTCAGCTCACGCTCCTACTCTCTGACCCGTCAACTCACGCTCCTACTCTCTGACCCGGCACCTTAAATGATTGGTCAGCTTTCAGCGCCGGCGTTGTTTATCGCGGGCTGAGTGATGAATCGACGAGTGAGGCGGCTGCAGAGGCTGCTGGAGGCGCTCATTGACACTTTCTGTTTCCTTCGCCATCCCCGGGGACTTCTTTGGGGCCTTCTTTCAAGCATGCGTGGACGCGTAATCACTTTCGAGAGCTTAGCTCGCCACCGACATCAAGGGCATGCGCCTCCCGGAGAGCGTAGCGATAAACATCATAACCCCTGAGAATATATCTCCTAAGAGTCCTCTCGAAAATGTATCTGTGAAGCCCCGCTCTGAACACATTTGTTTGCAAGTCATTTTTCAGTTTCCGCTTCATCCGTAAGGTTGATGTGTTGTGATGTTATGTGATGAGGAAGTTCAATGTAGCCAAGCCTCGAAAATGACCCGATCTGTTTCGGGTTGTTGACGCCATTTCCGCCAACGAGAACTGTTTGTCGATGTTCTCAGAAATTGTGCTTACGGCACCCGATCTGATATCAAGATTCCCTTTCGGTATCTGTCTTAGCTGAGCTATATGGAGAACATCTGTTGTGCATCATGCAGCACCATAAAGTCTGTCTCTTCATCCTTTTCTCTCTCTGTCTCTCATACAAGTCTCATTCTCTTCGCTCTACTCTCTCTCTCTCTCTCTCTCTCTCTCTCTCTCTCTCTCTCTCTCTCTCTCTCTCTCTCTCTCTCTCTCTCTCTCTCTCTCTCTCTCTCTCTCTCTCTCTCTCTCTCTCTCACTCTCTCTCTCTCTCTCTCTTTCGTTCTCCCTTGTCTTTTTATTCTCTTGCATATTCTCTCACTATGCCTCTGTTTCTGGCTCATTTTTATCTTTCCTATCACTGCACAAGTTCGGATGTTTTATTCCGTGTCATGTTAATGCATGTGAAATCCTGCCAGCATAGTAACAGCTGACTGGTAGTAACACCTATGATGAATTAGACCGAGTCATGGAAAGTTAGCATAAATATCTTGGTCTATGCACAATACATTGGAGCAAACACGGTACATAGACACATTCATTTGCTTTCTCTCTGGTTATGGCTATGAAACTGCCGTCATAAGCAAAACTTCTGCTGCTTGCGCTTCTAATAAACACCATGTGACTTTTTAATTGTTTTTATAAAGGATGTGAGGCTGTTTGCTTGCTCATGAATATCTCCGGTCATCGCTGCATGACGTTCAGATGAAATGTCAAGATAAATTTGTAATGCTTTCTGATTGCAAGAGGTTATTAAGGTGGAGCAGAGCGGATCTTGTCTGCATACACTTGTCTCATGGAACCAGAAGTTAGCTCTCGAAAACACTGCGACAAGAACGATACATGGACTCCCGATTTGTCTCGCATGATAATTGATCATTTTACTACGCTTGGAGAAGCGTGGTTTGTCTCGTGAAATGGTCTCAGAGACTGTTTAAAAGTCGAATCCATAAATGATCTTTTTCCGGAAAACCACGCAATATCATCGGAACAAATACGTTCATATCGATTCCTACTATATACGCGAAGCCAGCGACACAATCCTGGGATGTTTCCTCAATGGCGGACCTAGGAGATTTTCCAGTCAATAAATAGCAATAGCATATATAATAAATATATATCATATGCACTCCACATATAGCACATAATATGCTATATGTTGATTAATATACTTGCAACACTCAGCATATAATATGGTCAAAAGTAGTATCCTTCGCATTAAGGACTGTCACAATCCCGCTGGCATAACTTCCTGGCAAGCATCTGAACAAAACCGCACGGTAGGCAATGACATTATGTAATAATGACAAAATAGTAGGTATTTGTGGTACGGACTGCGAGGAAGTACCGACAACAAAGAACAAATGATACTGAAACACCTGGCTACGCCATTGGCTTGTCTGTTTTATCTGTGTATATATGGACGTCAAATGGTGTTTTGGACTATTAAGGATCACCTACATCCAGCCGCACAAAGTTTTATCCGCATAAAATACAAACACAGCCTCCAATAATTTGCATTCATTTCCACTCATTTTTGGCCTCATGACGTCACCATTGGAAAAATATTGAAGCTTGACACCCTACAAAAAATGTAATTTATACCAGAAGAATTGGCTTCAGCTATTCCGATTTGAAATCGGCTCAATAGATTCCGAGATGTCAAGCGGGATGCAATCCGCCGCCTTACAGATTTAGATTTAAGAGCTCTACTGTAATAAGGTTAGCTTCAAGACAGATTCAGATTTAAGTGCTCTACTGTAATAAGATTAGCTCCAAGCATAAAAGCGAGCCATGCACAGTAGGATGTATCGTCAGTCACATAATGCTCAGCATGGGTGAAAGCAGAGCATGATCGAGAACCTCGAACAACACCCATCAAACGCGGATGAACTCATGACGACTTGATGCCCCGAGCTCATTTGTGGTCGGAGGTGCTCCTGTCTATGGAAAAAATTCGAAACTTCGTGACTAAATTGGAAACTACACCTTCAAACCTCACATTCTGCATAGTTTGTGAATCAACAAGACAATCTGTATGTATTGGTGTTGTTTTGAGCCCAATAGGATAGTTAGTTCAACATATTTCGCCCCTACTAGCAGATCCTACCTTGTATCTGCAGTGTATATGTACATTTCTAAAAAAGGTGGTCCTATCAGGCGGTATGTTTACTATGGCTCATGTGGAGTTTCCATAAGTTATATTTTAACACTTTGAAGCATCGGTGACAGAGTTAGCCAATTTATTTTCGATTACACACAAAATTCAGTTCAGCTAATAATGGCATGGTTTAACCATATTCCCATGAGGTGGGAAAGTGGCTTCAGAGATTCGCCTTCTCCCCACATCCGGCTGATGTGTGTGCAAAATATATACCGTATGCGTTAGCGCACCGAAGTTTTCGGGCGTTGCCTAAAGTTTCAGCTTGTGTCTTCCGACCAAGTTTCAGTTTTCTGCGTTGCCCAGGTGCAGAACCGAGGTTGATTTTAGATAGGCATATCAGACCAGACTTCAAAGGCTGGGAACCAAAAACTATAATTAACCTTCTGAAAAGCACTCTTCGTCAGTAAACAGAACTATTCAAACAACATTTGAAGCAAACTGTGCCGTTCCTTGGAACAATTTTTTTGTCAAAGGCAAATGCAGAACGCTGCTAATTATGTGTGCTTCAACCGTCCACTTTTTTCGCAGCATGGCATGTTCGCTTAGTCTGATGTGAAATGTTCTGTTGACAATTAGAAGCAAGCGAAGCGAAGTCAACTCAGAAGACCCCAAAAGAAAACCAAATATGTACGGTATAATTCGCTACAAGGAAATGAGGTTAAAGCAAGTTCGAAAAGAATGCTCAATCATTTTGTATCGTAACTTTTTCAAGCTATCATACCATAATGTGCCATATCATAATCCTCGTCCCACTGCGGAGGAGCAGAATCTGCCACTTGACCAATTTTCTTAATAACTTGAAATTGCGCGGAGATATCAATTTGAACCTTTTAGCACCTTTTCTCACATGAATTACACAGCTTATGACTAGAAATGAAATTCTAGCTCACTATTGGTCGGACGTAAATGACGTCATAGTGACGACACCTCACGCGACTTTTGACCGACATCGTGCAAGGAATTCCAAGCGGATAGTTTGACCGTAAGGTGTACAACATTTGTAGGCATACCAAGAATACTCGAAACTTGGAGGTATGTAATGTGTCACCGAACTTCAGGTATTTGTCCGGCTCTCTTATTTAGATAGCTATCAGGGGGCCATGAACATTATATGTAAAATCCGTAAGTTAGGAAATTCGATTTTTGACCTAAATGAGGGGTGTACAAGAAAAACGTTAACAATCAAGGCACAATTATATCAACAATTGGTTTTCACCGATTAACAACTAATTTAATCGACAATAATGCTGCCATCTGAAAGTTCTGTTTTTGGGCAACGTGTTTGTCAAAATTTGTGCAGGCAAAGTAAACATATTTGTGTTAAATTTTTCCTGGGAAGTTTTCTATCTTTGCCCAAATCCGGAATATATGTGATTGATATTAGGAATGTGGAAATTTGGAGCAAATTTCAAGTCAATAACTTTCAAAATGACTACGACAAAATATGGCGTCAAAGAACCATCAGACATTACAAAACTTAACAAACACAATAATCAAAGCAGCATTTAATATCCGGGGAAATGCTGAACTACTGCTAAGCCGCATGTAGCAAGCACACACAATCGCTCGTGCCACACCTTCACGCACCTTCACGCACTGGTTCTCGGCTGGTTACCTCGCGGAGGCAATGTCAGACAGCACCACATCGCAGCTACAACAGCATGCACCACCATCGAGTCAGCTGTAACGCCACCGATACGTCACGTGTGGCGGGGTTCGCGTGCATACATTCCTCTTATTATGTCGCCTGCGGCCGTAACTTGTCCTTTATGGCATCACTGGAAGCACTGCCGCAACATTATTTGGCTGTTATTGTAGCCGTCTGAATAAGTTTGCTGACAAGAAGAATGGTTCGCATTTGGCGATGACTGGTGGAAAGAACGCCAGGCTCTGAATAGCGAGGTCGTATCGCGGGAACTTCGTATTGCGTGCCACTTTGAACTGCCAGGTGGTATTGGCGCCTTGGTCATAAAATGCCCGGGGGCGTTTAAGACCATAACCACAAACAAATCAAAATGCAAATAGTGCTACCTATATATACCTATATATACCTATACCTGTATATACCTATAAGCTGACCCAACGTGCATTTTGTTTGAATGAAAGCACCAAATTTTGCACACGCATAGAACACACACGCAGCATATTTGCAGATTCAGATATTGGGCCGTCTCAGAACTCCGCCTTATGGCCACGATCAGATGCCCCCCCCCGATCAGAATTCCTGGATTCGCCCTTGATGATCTTGTTGCTTTTGATAGACATGGACGCATTTGATCATCAATTGCCTTGCACGGATAGTTTCACAACACGGTCTTCTGTTTCCATGATCCTCACAATGTTCAGTTCCACGAGCACTTCCCATCACAAACAGAATCAAAGTGCGACGTGGAAGTGACATGCAACCAACGAATAGCATCACTTTTAACATTTAACTGAACAGACATGCGTGCCACAATGGCTGTGGGCTACCTTCGAGTTAAAGTCGGAATATACGCTCCCAGCGTCATGCGTTGATGTCAGCGGTACGGTCACACGATCCAACATTGTCGACACCACCCAGCATGCAGATGTGCTTAATAGAGCGCACGGGCGACAAACATAGCTGGAGGAAATCAACGTGCGTGAACTTTGGTCGTCCTCAGGAGCCGCACCCATCCTTCGACCGCTCGGATTTAGACAACTTACAGATATACAACTTACTATATGCAACTTACGCTCATTATGTTAAACTGATTATATTAAGTACAAATTACCCAATAAGAGCAATCCGAAATGACAGGTGTGGAATCATTAACAGGGTAGAACTGAATAATTATCCGTTTTTGTCTGGAAGGCGAATATTTACATGCTTGCGATTAATGAGGTCCGGGCAACTACCATATGTCGTTGTTCACGTATTTTGACAGATGAATGCATGCGCTTCTTTGTTTACAATACTGTTTACCTGGACACTAGAAAGAGGTAATGCATTTTATGAATTTGTATCGGTTGGTTATTGGTTTTACGACACGTCGACTGTTGAGTCATAATGAATTTGTATCGAGTGCGGGCGTATTATCCGGTGATAAGCGCACTTTTCTACATACCTGCTTATCCATGTCGCAATATCCAAATGTGTCCATAATATGTCAAGCTACCTCTCTACCAAATTTGGTGCTTTTGCTGTGAAAAAAATGGTATGGAAAAAAAGGTATCAAAAAAGATTTGAATATCCTAGCTAAATCTCCCCACTAACATAAATACCATTGATCCCATGGTGGAGATCATGATAAGGTCGATGATTTTGGTTTTGCCTCATCGTGGCAGGTTACCTTTCGTACCTTACCTGGACTGGACTACCTTGCTTACAGTGGCACCTTTGGCATTCGCGTTGTTCCTTGTTTGTCAGATCGTATTCCGTTTGTTATCTGGTGTCGATTTATTCCATATTGTCACGTGAGACCAGCGACAATGTCACACTGAAGGCTATCGCACTGAAGTATTGCCCTGCACCGCTCCGCCGACACTCCTCAAGGCCACGACGGCATCGTCTTACGACCAGCATCGTGTATGCTCCCTACGCCATCGTCATACACGCGCGTCATCGGTACCCCACGCGCGTCAGTGTGTTACTCCCCCACGCTCGTCATCATGCACCTATTTCGACATCCGCTCTCCGAACTCATCATCGTAGCCCCTCCCACACACTTCCGTCACTCGTCTCCATACATCAGATGTTGTCGACACTCGTCCCCGCACCCCCCCCCCACGCACACAAGTCCCTACTGTCACTGGTCTCCACACAGCCCTTCCCTCTACGTCTGACATACCTACCACGCCTTACCTTCATTCCGTCAACACATGCCTTTTCAAGCCGTCGTAGCATCGCCGTTTGTTCTCCCACGTGCCATTATGGCGTGCACTCCACGTTCCATTTGGACGTTCTGTGTACCGACCGGCTGGCATTCAGCTCGTCAGGTTTGATCATTGAGTTATAATTTCAACCATAATTTGATTGTGTTCCGCTGATGTATGCTGGGCTCAGAGCTGATGTCACGTGACACTTTGTGTGCCAGGCGCCGTGCCCTGGCTGCGCTCTGGGATTTGCACCTTTATGGTCGTGGGTTCGAATCGCGGTTGCATTTGGAATCACTGGCGTTCACTGAAGGCCGACTAGAGAAGATGGCTGGTGGCCACAGGTGCCATGAATGGATGCCTCGGATGCTGCGGACGTCATGAAGAAAGTCAGTTACAAAATATTAATATAAATATAAATATAAATTAATAAATATTATATTAATATAAATATTACAAAATGATGATGAGCTGATGATTGGTCTCAGTTAATTTATGTTGATTTACCTTGTTTGTTCATTTTTCTCCAAGCTATAATGTTTATTTTGTTACCGTATTTATTATTTTATTCGCTACATGTAGTACACTTTTAGTACTTTGTTGCTACTACTGGTATTTTGTTTACATTTTTCGCTTGACATCCATTGCCTTAAAACTGCATGTTCCCGTTTTATATAACGTATGCTTAATCTCATTTCAGGTGTCAAAATTGTTTCCAATCAGATAATACATATTGCACGATGAGCGAGTTCGAAATGTATTTTACCCTACAGGTGAGCATGAAATGTATTTTACACTGCGAGCTGGTATGTAATGGACTATGACACGAGGAGCGAGTACACAATGTATTACATTACTGCACGACGAGCGAGTATTGACATAGCGAGTATATTGAACGCGTCTTCATCCGCAAGTTCTTTCGACGGACTGCGGTATCCTCTTATCACCAGCATAAAGCAGCTATAAAGCCTCGGAAGTGCGATTGCAAGTGAGGAACCTGTAGCGCAGTCGGGGCTCCTTGTATGTAAATCCTAGGAGCATCGCCTTCAGTGTTTATACAGTCACATGCCTTGGAGCATACCTGCAGAGCTCAAATGATTTTGGACGCGATACATTCAGCAAATTGCATCACTGAAGGCAGCAATACAATGGCGCAATCTCTCCCTGGATCTGAGCTCGAGACCCTGGGGCGCTGATCAAGCATTTTCCCTGCTTGCCATCACAGACCGATAGCAAGCGCCGGCTGCGGTGCGAGCTGCATGGTAAGCTGTCCTCCCGCGGGAATGTCGCCTTAAACCTTTCATTTGAATACAGATTGAGAAGAATGCAGGAGAAATATTGTGAAAAGGTTGGCAAATCACAAAATTAAAATGGCAGATCTGACTATGGGTGATATAATTATAACTTGAACTGCTGCATTACAAAACGAAACGCTGTTTGAGATTACCCAAGAGCGGAAATGCTGACGCAAACCTCTTTCTATGAACAAAGGTTCTTGAACTTCGTGAAAAATATTGTGATGAAAATTAGCGAAGCGCTCATGTGGCTTGGTCGGCGGCTGACGGGTCATGTGCTCATATGGCAGTTGTACCCGGGCGGTGACGTCCGTCGTTAGTTGTCCGCCAATATACTGGTGTTGGCGTTTGTCTTCATGTGCCACTAGGTATACTTCCACCTGGCCGCTGCGCCTGCGTCTGCCCAGTCTCGGCCCCGGCCCGCCGTTCAGCATGCTCAGCACGCTCTGGCTCCTGTCTGGGGGCCAGCTGGCCGATGGGACGTGACGGGCCCCGGCGTTAGCTCCGTCTCCCTGGGCGTCCGCCTTCCGTCCGCCACGTCTGCAGCATCGCTCCTCGACGCGGCTGGACCCGGCCCAAGGCCGTCGGTGCCGTTGGTCGGCTCGGACACACACTCCGGCCGAGTTTTGTCACGCTACTCGAAATCGAACATCTTCACGTCGGGCCAATGCTTGCTTGAAGTTGGACCCATGCACCGAAGAGTCTTAGACGCGTTTTGGATATTTGACTTTTCCGGTGTAGTGTAGACAAATCCCTTAGCCGGGACAGTGTCAGATACTGGAGATACTGCCCCTGTCGCGGACTCCTTCTCCTTCAGGCTGTCTCCTTCCGGACTACCCCCTTCCGGCTGATGCAGCTTCTTTTCTCGATCACCACCATCACCGATACATTACCACCTCCTGCGCACTACCATCGTTATAACATTACTCTTTTCCGAGCATTGCCCTTCCCCGAGCACTGTCCTGTTCATTAATGCTACTCTTTCTTGGACACTGCCCGTCCCGAATAACTATTCCCCCTGAGAAGAAACACAGCATCTGGTGTACACTACCCCGCCTCCGAACGCTGCCCTTCTTCGAATACAACCTCTTGTCAAGCACAGCCCATGTCGAATACAGCCCCTCACTTCCTACCGGAAACACACTAATGCATCTCCTCCCCAGAATTGCGACAGCCAACACGACCAGCGCATGGGGCAGGGTATCAAGTGTCAATGTCTGAGTGTGAGCATGCCTGGAATGTGACGAATGAACCATCTATCCCCACAGACGGGTGGTGACCGCCGATCTTTGGATGTGGCCAAGTTTGTCACTGAACACTCCGGCTCACGTTGGGGTGAAGTTCCTAGGTGGGTGCCGCACCGAGTGGTCACCCTGCCCAGGTAGCCGTGCTCATCCTCCGCCAGGTTAATTGTGATGATGTTCGTCGGCTGTGGTATTTGTCGTCGTTGTTCGCCGTGATTTTCGTTCGTCGTTTCGTTCGCCGCGGCGTAGTCCGTTGCGTCGTTCGTCTTTTATCGCGTAGCACTGTTCGCGCAGCACTGTTCGCCGTTCGTGACGTAGCACGTCGTGTCGTGTGCTCGTCATGACGTCATTTGTCGTGGCGCTCGCCGCTCGCGACGCAGATTGTGTCGTCGGCGCGTGGCGGCGTGCCGTGTGTCGCGGGGTTCCCGCGTCTGCACGTGACATCGGTTATCGGCTGACGCTTCTGTCGTGACGTCACGCCGATTCGACTGGAGACGCATCGGTGTCACGGGTGGCGTGCAGCAGGTCCGCACCGCCCCGAACCGCCGCGCTGGCCCGCCACTGTACCGACGTCACACACACCCACATATACACACACATACATACACACACACACACACACACACACACACACACACACACACACACACACACATACCGGTCCTGGTGCTGCCGTCTGGCCCACCCCGTGGTGGCGTCACACACGGACGACGGTGTGATGCGGCGTGGGGGTTTCAAAATGGATAAATTGCTATTAAGTCTTGCGTGGTTTGTTTCCTGTTGCATGCATACTATAATATTAGAAGAAGAATAAGAATATATATATATATGAGAAGCGTGTTGCGTGCTACCATAAAGTACTTCTTCTGGTGGGTTCAGCAAAATGTCGGTTTTGGGAGCTGATGTTGCAAACCGAACGTTTTAATTTTCCCTTTCATGCTAAGAGCCCAATCACATCATTTGCGTATGATGTTGTTCAAATCATATCTAGTGATTCCTCGGGTTCAGCATGATCCAATTATACAATTTTCACATACCATGATTCACCGACGCTGACAAATCTTCATGACGTTACTTTTGTTAGGATAGACGTAATCCATGCAGGTGTGTGAAAAAGACTGCACAGCTGGGAAGTCCATCCGAATGTGTGCTGGAGTCGCTTCGCGGACTCACAGGTTATGCCGATCAGAGTTCCCAAAGCTCTTAGCCGGCCGCCCTGTCTCGCAGCTCCACTTCAACAACACCACTTTATTTAGCCGACAGTTTACCGCGCCGTCGAATGTCGACACGATCCAGGGCAGCCAACAGCCTCTTCGTAGGCTGCTGGCTGAACCTGCCAGACAGAACGATGAGCTCGATGGGCGTCTGCGCGCAGGTCTCGCCACTAGTGTGGCGCTGTACCACGAGGCTGGTTGGAGGTTATTACGAGCGATACTAACACCCGAGCGAGGCCACTTCGGTGCAGACAAGTTCATCCGCGCCGCCCGGCTTGATCGTCACGCTTTTAAAATAGCAATTAAGTCTTTGTTGCAGAATGCAGAGCTATAATCTCTGTACTCGAGTGCAGAAAGCTGCCGTAGCTGCTCGCGATGCGACTCGTGATTGTTCCAAATCTTCAAAATGCCACTCTTCGGAGTAGTTGCAACACATCAGCGCCCAACCCAGATCATGTTGTTCTTTCGTCACGATGATCAACCGGCTATCTCGAAATGTTCATTAATGTAAAGTTTACTAACTTGAGGTAAGGTCAATTTCCGCGTTCTTTTTACTGTATTGAGTGGGGAAAATTGGAATTAAGGATAATTTCCTTTTGCACGCAGAAAATGCCGAAGAACATGGTGAAGCATCATGCGTTAAGATATGTGTTAGCGAGCAATGCAATCAATGGTCACGTATTATCTGCACTCTGCACAAGGCCATCTTTTAAAGAATGTTGCTATTCCTCGTAAAGTAGTATCTGAATTCGTCTTCAGCGCCGCCTAGATCATGCGACATGACATTGGATGACCAATGGATGACCTGAGATGACCTGATCTCGTGTGAACTGATCTTATTTTGCCTGATTGAGAATGTCTGTCCAAGCAGTGTACACTTAGGCGAGGGCTCAAGTGATCGCTTTAGCAATCAATGCATTCTTCCAGCGTGACCTAAGTTAAGATCACAAAGTCAGAGAATGAACAGCTTACACAACCAATTCAATATCATAGCATTCAATATCATAGCATTTTTTTAGAACAAAATTGTTATTCTTCAAAAGTGATGCACCGGAGATATTCATACCTGAACTTTCATGACCTGACCTAACCTTAAGATTTTCGGGTATGAAATAGATGCGCACAATTTGCTTCAATAATGGTTCTGTTGAAAGGACTTGAGACACCCACACACACAGTATATATATATATATATATATATATATATATATATATATATATATATATATATATATATATATATATATACATATATCTATATATACATCCATATTTTTTCTTAAATCTTTAGCGAGGAGTGCATTGGGTTGCTCGTTAAAAATTCGTTTCTATGTGCATGGTTATATAACTAGTAAGAAAGGAGAACGGCGTAAACCGGCTATGGCATACAGGTACATATACATACATACAGTCACATGACAATGGAAGGACATTGGATGGTGGGCAGCATCGTAACCTGGAGGGCTCACTGCCCACCGCGACGAAAACGAAGCGAGGCCGACGCCCAGGGCGAGTCGTGGACGTCGGGCCACCTGTGTATATTTATATATATATATATATATATATATATATATATATATATATATATATATATGTATATGTATATATATATTTATATATATATATATATATATATATATATATATATATATATATATATATTTATATATATATATATATATATATATATATATATATATATATATATATATATATATATATATATATATATATATATATATATATATATATATATATATATATATATATATATATATATATATATATGTATATTCTCAGGTCATTCTCCGATATAAGGGTTCTGCACAGAGAATACATTGACATACAAAAGTAGCATGGCCCAAAAGGAAGTAATAAGATGTGATGTAACCTTTAGGCTATGTTGGCTTCCAATGGCATTTTCTCTGCCTCTCACATTCATAGCTCAGAAGCTGGTTTTCAAGCATGATTCTGGCCCGACCTGACCTGCCAGATCTTGACCCTCTTTACTATGTAAATACATTGTAAAGTTATACATAGTCCAACATAAATACATTTATTTAAGTCAATCTGAGAAAAAACAATGCAGAGGAAACCAGTATTGCCTTTTAGCCATCCCAGGGATTTAAGTTGAGGTCCGTAAGCTGACTTTATATGACCTCTGGTGACCTCATTGTCGGTCAAAATTCAAATATACGGTACCCTTTAGACTCTAAACGAAGAGAGCGTTCTAACGATGCTTTGCATTTTATCCTAGCTTGCGTAAATCGGAGGTTAGAGGGGGAGGGGCTTTCCAAAGCCTCCCCCGCCCACTCGGCTCGGTGAAGGTGGACTTATCGGTCGGCCCTGCAAGAGTTAAAACTCAGCAATGTTTTGGGCAAAGGCTCAAGCCTCAAAGCTCCGGATCACACAGAAAGACATACCTAAAGTCCCTTCTATTTTTTGTTTTATAAAACAGCCAATTGTCCTGTTTATGCTTCACTGTAGGCCACATAGATGTCCAGTAATGCATATTTTCGGATTATGGTCACACACATAGACTGAACGAACTAACTAACCATGGGTTCTATTACGACGCATTCGACTGCTAGGCAACCTCTCACGCAAATGGGTCCCGGGCGGACTCGGTAGTCCCACCGTTTGTGGGATTCGAACCCACGATCTTGCAATCAAGAATCCAACCGACTGCGCTGACGCCACCCCACTATATACCAGTACATATTTGGCCTTTTCGCGACTAGCTGAGGTCACTGACCTAATTCGGCCTCTGGTGTTTTCTCTTTGATGTTCAGCTAATGCATTATACGTGCTGAATCCAATCCAGCGTCCATCCAATTTCCCAACGTCGTGCAACAACTAAGACTTGACCTTTAACAAATCTGTTCGCACCTTTATGCCTTGCTTAGACAAATCTGCAATCATGGCTACATGCCTATGTTCCAACTTTTGAAAATATGGCTGATGTTGTCCACAGCCTTCCGATGCCGACTGCAAGTGTTCCACAGTTAAAGTTAAACTTAATCGCGTACAGTGTCGCTCGCAACACGATACATTACGGGGTCTGCAAATCATAAGATTTACCTCCACTTTCACAGCCCTGCCAGTGCCCGGTACCGGCACTGTGTACAAGACCACGCCGTACTTCACAACGCTCGCGAGCGCAACGCTGGCGGAACTAAATGTGATTTAACCAGGATTAAATGAAGTTAAAACTAGAACGGTGAGGCGAAGGGCGGCACGGCCGAGCGGCCACAGCACGCGGGTGCGAGGGCGCCTCATCTCGAGGGGGAGCTCGTGGGAGGGACGGACGCGAACGGCCTCCGGACCGCGCAGTCTGGTGACACGCGTCGAGGACGACGGACAGTGTGTGTCACCAGACAGAGACGTCTTCTCCCCGCCCACCCACGCCACCACGCCTCACACTCCGGCTCTGCCGGCTGCCACTGCAGCGTTGAGCCTGCCTCGGCATGGCGTGAACTTGTCGTGGCGCGGGCGGAGGATCTGACGTCTAACTGTACAGACGGTTTAGACACCGCTGTCGCACGGTAAGGGCTGTCCGCGCCGCGACAGGGGATCGGCAAACTAATAGCCGACTGATTCGGATGTAGTACGACAGCGTGGCTGGAGCGGTCCGGCAGCAACGATAAAGTGATGTTTTAGCGAGGAAACGGCGGAGCTTATTCGGAAACGGCGTCGTGGTGTTGACCCGATCAAACATGCTTCGAGCTTGTCGCTAATTAGCAGGTCAGTGCAGCTACAATTTCTCGCCAAATGTACGTCACGCAATTAGCTACTTCTTCAAGCACTCGCACTCTCTGCACTCTTTGCAGCATACTCGTTTAGTACCATACCGCCAACGTTCAGCATCATTTTGCGCAATCTAGCACTCGTTTCCAGTACACTGAACAGCATTCTGCTTATTATCAGCATGGGCTATGCTACCGTATGCTCTTTCGTAACATTCTTAATCCCATCGTACTTCAAACGACCATGACTTTCATAACTTGGTCCTGAAAGATTTGGCAGTGAGCATTTGAATAGCACGCTGGTGGTAAACGTATCGTGAAGTGTGGCATGGTGCTGGGTTCCCGCAGCTCTGAGGCAGCAACTCTCTATTCCTAGGCATGATAATTTGTAATCGATGCTAAAAAGAGGCATTAAGCACCTCGTCAACATGCATTTAGTAAGCATGGGGCTAAGCTTTTTGTTACAGTGCCGCCCCCTCCATCACGAACCACACGCCACAATATCGCTGCTACTCATAACCACTGTACGATAAGTTGATCTACTATTCTGTCGGCTGCGACTCTTTTCCACAGTTGATTCATGCTAATGGCCCGTAAAGGTAAGCTCGGGGGATCAATTACGACCTCATTTGAAACATTTCCCTGCATATGAGACTGCAAACGGTCCCATAAGTGACCCCACAGTTCCAATGAATTTGAGGTGAATGAGGCAGAATCAACGTGAGCGGTCGTTCAATAAGCGTTGCATGCTGTCAGCTCAATTGCAGCTCGATATTCCCACCAGGTAGTGCCGTCTAGATCTTTGCGAACAATATTTGGACTGCATTGGACACTTCCGAATTCAGCTTCGTGCGACAAAAGCAAAACAAGTAAACACAATCGAGCCGTATTCTAGCCGCCTGGAGTACTTTAGAATAAAGTCGGTAAATTGTCCAGGTGCATGACTGGCGCGTCGTATGCAGTCACATTTGCGGGCATAAACGCGAACACCTGTCCGCAAACGACAATCACGGCACCAGCGGAAGCGATTTTTCGAACATTTGCATGGCTGTTGTCAGAACACAAAAGTTAGACACTTTACCCGCGTGAAATGAGCGCATTTGTGTCGGGAAACGTCCGCACCCCAATTCTGATTTGAACCATGAAGCTGTCGGTTGTGCCGGCCGGCTGATGAATGTGCCGGGCCGGCTGACGGGTGTGCCACTGTATGGTTGAAAAGCTGCCATAGCTGCTATTTGGCGACTTCTCCCCAAATAGAAAATGATGGTGACAACATCGTGAGGAATGAAACTAGGAAAATGGGACGAACGGAAAGCTTGTTTCAAGTTGGCCAATGCGCCCCTCTTTCTCCATCGTTTTTTAGATTAGCTTCATGACAATCTTGACTTACCAATCACGAACATTACCAAAGCATATTCCCGTTGCCAAAACACTTCGATTGCACGTGATACCTCCCAGCGCGATTTCACATATTCCGTAACACATATTCCGTAACGACATGACAAAAAAAGGAAGATATTTCCGCGCCTTGTGATACCATTATTTTTATTATGATCTGTGCTTTAGCTGATATCCTACTGGATAACTTCCACGACGAGATTTGTTTTACACTCCCTATTCCAGAATGATTTTCTATTCGTATTACTGTCCAAAAATTCCCTGGAATGCCAAACTGTATGGCTGATCTTAATATGCAGGTGCAGCAGTCTAAACACTTGGATCATGGCACTGCCATTTGGACTACTCATGTGTGCAGACAGAATACGACGCCTATTCAAGTAAACGCATATCCAAACATGTTGTGTAGAATAACTGAAAAATGCATGGGAATGTACAACGATTCGCTTCCGATTCCGCTCGTCATCTTTCGAAATGTTCAGAGCCATATGGCTAAACACAGCCAGCCATATGTTCTCGCACATTTCGTGTCATGCTTTGCCATGCTAAATACATGGACACGAAAGGGGTGGGCATCGACTATTCCTTTTAGAGTGTCCGTATCTCAAATCCTAGGTACACTCGCTTTCGGTGGGATGTTCGGGGGTACCCTTAGCATGGCTGGGTCACTAGGAACGTAGGCTGTGACACTGCACACCAAAAATTACTGGTAGGCTGCGCCGTTTCACAGTTATGAGTTGCGGACAGTCTACCAGCTTCGCCACCGGCCAGCGTCCGAGCCATAGGATTCGCGTGTGTGGTGGTCACGCGACCATTTTCCCTGCAGCCATGCAGTGGTAAACACTGGGTCTTCCCTGTTCCCGCCTTGCATTCCTCTGTCGGCGAAACAACATTGGCAGTTAAACGAGCAGGTTACTGGACTTCTGTCGATAAGCAACAATTGATAGCTGCGGATTTCTGACTCTAGCAACCCAGAATGAGCAGGAAAGGTTGGAAAAAGCTCAGTTGCAAAGATGTAGCGAAAGGAGATGGGAGGTTTATGATGTCAATAAAGTATTCTCTGGCCCCAAAATAATAATAGAATGTCCAACATTTATACGTTTTAGAAATGTAGTTCGAACTCTTGCTGGGGTGGCTTTATGAACCAGGATCCAATTGCTAAGAAGAGCTGGTTTCGTGAACCCTGGCCATGATCCATGAATTACAGTTTTACAGTCTAAATTTGGCAAAGCGCTTCACGTGCCGTCAATACACCGACACGGCGACCCCGGCAGCTCGCTCTCGACCTTATCGTGCCAATTGCCAACTGACCCTCCCAGCCGGGGACTAAAAGCGAGCACGCGAAGCGACTCGAACCCAGCATTGCCAGGACAGCGGAGACGGGTGCACGGCAACGCTCTAGCCAACTAAGCTACCGAGGCGGCAAGTCACAGGGAGGCACTTGCTTGCTTAATTCAGATTCATTGACAAGTCAATTAATTACTTGGTCGAGAGCGAGCTGCCGGGGTGCGCCGTGTCGGTGTATTGACGGCACGTGAAGCGCTTTGCCAAATTTAGACTGTAAAACTGTAATTCATGGATCATGGCCAGGGTTCACGAAACCAGCTCTTCTTAGCAATTGGATCCTGGTTCATAAAGCCACCCCAGCAAGAGTTCGAACTACATTTCTAAAACGTATTAATGTTGGACATTCTATTATTATTTTGGGGCCAGAGAATACTTCATTGACATTATAAACCTCCCATCTCCTTTCGCTACATCTTTGCAACTGAGCTTTTTCCAACCTTTCCTGCTCATTCTGTGTTGCTGGAGTCAGAAATCTGCAGCTATCAATTGTTGCTTATCGACAGAAGTCCAGTAACCTGCTCGTTTAACTGCCAATGTTGTTTCGCCGACAGAGGAATGCAAGGCGGGAACAGGGAAGACCCGTGTTTACCACTGCATGGCTGCAGGGCAAATGGTCGCGTGACCACCACACACGCGAATCCTATGGCTCGGACGCTGGCCGGTGGCGAAGCTGGTAGACTGTCACGCAACTCATAACTGTGAAACGGCGCAGCCTACCAGTAATTTTTGGTGTGCAGCGTCACAGCCGACGTTCCTAGTGAGCCAGCCATGCTAAGGGTACCCCCGAACATCCCACCGAAAGCGAGTGTACATACCTGTGTGCATTTGGCCAACATCAGGCCATGTGTTCAAAAGTGCAATGTTCTGCCGCATGTCACCAATGCAGTTAGGTCTAGATGAACACATCTTGTGTTGTGCTGCTGGTGCATTTCGCCATTTCACTAGCTCATGCATCCATTCGTGGGTACGCAGAGGTGATTAGGAGACCTGTCGCGGAGTGCATGCGACCTTGGACGCTTGGTCCGGACATTACGCAGCGCCAGCGACCAGTTGTCGAGCCGGTTGTGGAATACATCTAGACTCTCGGTCTGGATATCAGGCAGAGACATCGTGTGATTGCGTGACCTGTTGTGAGATGTATTCGGGTCTGGACATTATGCAGTGGCCAGCGCCTCGTGATGTGACCTGTGGTGGAATGCATGTGGGCATGGGCTCATGGCCTGGACATTATCCAGTGACGGCACCTCGCTATGTGACCTACGGTGGAATATATGTGTGTATGGGCCCATGGTCTGGACATTATACAGAAGGCAACTCCTCGCTATGTGACCTGCGGTGGAACATATCTGGGTATGGACCCATGGTCTGAACATTATCCAAGTCTATCGGCCGACCACGTGACCCATCGCGGGGCATGTGCCGTCGTCAGCATCGCCACGAGGCAGTCGCCGGCCGTGCGATTTTTCGATGAACGCTGCCGACCTGAGCATTACGCTGGGGCGGCGGCGCCGCTCGGCAGGCTGCCGCGACTCGCGTTTAAATGCATGGCTACCCCGGTGCCGCCTGGATCCACCAGGTCAGCTGATAGTCAGGCCGGACGCACCGCCGCCGGCTGAGGTCAGGCGACTGGCCGACTGTGCCGCCGGGTCAGGCCCCTGGTATCCGGGTCTGACGGCCAGGTCAGCTGATAGTCAGGCCGGACGCACCGCCGGCTGAGGTCAGGCGACTGGCCGACTGTGCCGCCGGGTCAGGCCCCTGGTATCCGGGTCTGACGGCCAGGTCAGCTGATAGTCAGGCCGGACGCACCGCCGGCGGCTGAGGTCAGGCGACTGGCCGACTGTGCCGCCGGGTCAGGCCCCTGGTATCCGGGTCTGAACAGGCCGGAGCACGCCGCCGGTGAGGTCAGGGGGCGGATTTTGTTGCCGGGTAAGGCCCCTGGTATCCGGGTCTGACGGCCAGGTCAGCTGATAGTCAGAGGCCGGACGCCCCTGAGTCAGGCGACTGGCCGACTGTGCCGCCGGGTCAGGCCCTGGTATCCGGGTGCTGACGGCCAGGTCAGCTGATAGTCAGGCCGGACGCACCGCCCCGGCTGAGGTCAGGCGACTGGCCGACTTGCCGCCGGGTCAGCTGGTATCCGGGTCTGACGGCCAGGTCAGCTGATAGTCAGGCCGGACGCACGCCGCCGGCTGAGGCCCGGTGCGGTCTGGTATTGATAGAGGGCTGGTCAGGGCCCCTGGTATCCGGGTCTGACGGCGCCTGTGTGAGGCCGGACGCACTGTGGTTTTTTTGGTTTTGGAGGCCGGGTTGGTGTTTTGTGGGGCCCGGTGCTTTTTTTTTTTGGGGGGGGGGTTCTGCCGTCGGTGGGGTGTGGAGGGTGTGGGGGTGTGGCGGGTGTAGGTGCGGTGGTTTGTGGTGGTGGGGTGTTTGTTGTTGTGTGTGGGCTCGTGTAGGAGCTGTTCGGGGTATGTTGCCGGGGTGCTCGGGGTGTGTTGCCGGGGTGCTCGGGGTGTGTTGCCGGGGTGCTCGGGGTGTGTTGCCGGGGTGTTCGGGGTGTGTTGCCGGGGTGCTCGGGGTGTGTGAAAGATAATGGAAACCCAACCCAAACTTACTGGACTAATTAAACTAAACTAAGGGCTTGATCTTAACTAAGACTGAACTTTAACACGTCTGAACCTGGTCTGACTCTATGCATAGACTGGGCTAATTCAGACTGAGCTAAATCACTCCTTTGCTGTTTGTGCCTATGTCGGAGGTGTGTTGTGTTGTGTTTCCCCGCCACCTCCACCACACATTCCCCAAACCCCAGCCGGGTTGTTGTTGTTTGAGCTACCGTCCCTAACACGAATTTATGTGTTGTGCGAGGTCAAAGTTTTGGGATCACGATACAGGTAAGTGAGTGTCTCTAGCCAAATTATAATGAATGCGTTGTATTAGAGAATTAATGAGAATGTAATTTGTCCGTGGGTTGAATGACTTGTCCCGAATTGGGACTTTTGGGATGCTAATAGTAGTATAATTTTGTGCAATGTACCGCACGAAATAGGTGCCTGTGTTTAGCCCCAAGCGGCTTCCGCTGGTCCTTAAAGCTACGTAACACACATTCATTCTCCCCATTCACTCACATTCGCTCGCCCCATTCGCTGTCTCATAATTAATTAATGAATTGCTTGGATCCCAAATTTGGCTCCCGTCCACCCCCCCCCCCCTTCAGCGGTACACAAACACATATATCGACATACCATTGCTCTATTTGTGATGGCATGTTGGCCGAATATTTAAACCTTTCACTGCGAACCATAACTGGCCTTGCCATTATTGGCAGCGTTCCTAGCTTCAACAAAGTCTTAACTGCAACGAGCGGGGCTCATCGTACTGGCTCCGAGGGCTTATACAGGTGCTCTGGTGTCTTTGACCGACCTACCTAACCTTAAGACTGTCGATGCCGCGCCGGGCTTTATTAGCCGTAGACGTGCGACCAGGCCAATGTATCCACGGGTGAGCACGGATCCTTACCACGTTGGGCACGTCCCCTGGCCGTCTATATAACCTAGCCGGCCATGCCCTTTCAGCCCCGAGGCTTACGGCACGCTAAACCTGTCCATACGTTCCCCCGAACCGCTGTACAGCTCCGTGCCCCAACGTGCAGCGAACGGAGGCGGACTACTTACAGGGCAGTGTTTTGCTTATATATTATATTATCCGGCGCCGAACTTCCGGCGAACGCAATGTGGTGCCTCCCTTAACGTAACGGTCCCTCCCACATGCATGCTATGCTCGCTCCCTTATCTGCTCCCCTGGGTCACAGAGGCCAGCGGGATTTTGCGGTAAGAAAAACCCAGACCATGTGAGCTAATGTCCCCGAAATGTCCGTCCATCGCTCTCTCTCACAATTAGACATTTTTCAAATGCAGATCATATCATCTATATATATATATATATATATATATATATATATATATATATATATATATATATATATATATATATATATATATATATATATATTTATATTTATAAAACAACATTAATATTCTAGACAATTTAGACTGGCTTAAACACTCACTACCAGTCTACCAGCACCCGAGAACGTTCAGTCCATAGGAGGACGGCTCGCAGGTCGACTGCCTCGCTTATACAATTATTTCATATAACAAATTATTATCAGGTACATATCCAAGCATCATGTGTGAATAATTCCCTTGTGTCGGGAGAGTACCCACGGTACTATACTCGTCTATCCGAGGGAAAAGCGTGACACATGCCCCTCAGCGAAAAGTGCGGCACGCGCCCCTCGGCCCCCGAGGCACGGCCCGCCATTTCAGTTCTGGGCGTAAATATCCTCCCCTTCGTCCACTTGGTCGCCGAGGTATTTACTACGCTACCGTTGGTCTAGGGGGGGGGGGGTCGTAACCTCACGTCATCCATTGACGTTAATGCCCACGGAGGGTCACTGACTGCTGTCGATATTCGCCCATCGGAATTTGACCTAAATGTTATTTGTTGTCAAAATAGTTACACCACGGAACGCAAAGCTGAAGGGTATCCCTTGAGTTCAGGTAAAGCTTGGGTTGCAAAGAGTAGGTTGCACCACGGCAGGTAGGGTAGCTATTATGTTATTGTTTGAACTCCTGTTAGTCTAAAGGCCGAGTGTATTTGGACAGGGAGAGGAAGACAGAAATTGTTGCAAACATAATTTTGCTGTACTCCATGTTTTAATATATCCGATCCTGCTCCGCTGCTCTTCCTGTCCATCACTGCCGACTGCTACCACCGGTCTCTGCTAATGCCACCACAGAATTTCTAAGCTTAATCTAGTATATTTACATGTACATACACCGCATCACATTACGCCCACGCACTGCATACACACACACTACTCGCCATCTCCCACATCTCCATCCTTGCACGCGACACACTTCCTCCACACCCGAATTTATCCTATTTGGTCCCTCCCATAAGACAGGTCGCTTCTTTCAGCAGAGTGAATGAGGTTGAGGAAGCAAAAGCTGCGTGATAGAACTTAGGTTGGTTCGGCAAGGTTTGGGAAAGAGGAAGACATGTCAGACGTACGACACTCACATGCCTGATGGTTGTCGCCCTCCAGCCGTCCGTCACTCTCCTCCGTCCGGCACTTCACGTCACAACTATTACATCTACCTCCATTTACACAATCTCTTTCTCTATTTGTGAATGTCCTACCCTGAGTGGGTCCTTCCTGAGTCTCCGTTCCGTCCGCCTGTCTGAGTGTGAGAGTGTGCCCGAGCGAGAGCTTCTTCTGTCAGTCTGCCAGTTCTAGCTCCGCCTCCTCTATTCTCTAACCATTCCCAGGGTTTCCGAGTGAAAGTGTTGGATTTTGATTGGCGAGGTGCATTTTTTCTTCCCCCTAGGCCGTGTGTATCTTGAATCCGCCTGGGGACTTCATGGCGTTCTGCTGGAGTGGAATTATTTTCCACTATGCTGCCGGCGTTCTAGGCCTTGGTCACTGATCTCACGGTCCGATGTTTTGGCTACGACGTGCACCTGGTGTTGTTTATTTATTTATTTTATTTATTTCACAATACATGCCCTCCACGTATAGTGGCTATTATGGACAGTCTGGGTATAACTCACAGATATTTACAAAGAAAGGATAGATTTGTGGTCAATAGTGGGAACAGATGCGCAACAAACATTCATACACCAACATAATACAATACCCATATCACTATATGCACTACACACACCGTGCTTGCAACACGAGCTGTAAACGAGTAGTTTATGGAAGTGATATGAAAGCGATGGCCTAAATGTGAGTGCTTGGTGTACACAAATCTGTTTTGCAAGTTTTTGTTTTGTGTGACTAGTGTTGCTCGTGGAGATAAGCTAGTACATGCTTCTTGAAGTTAGACAGCTTCAATGTTTTTGTTTCAGTAGGGAGTTTGTTATAGTGGAAGACAGACGAGTAGAGAAATCTCCTGCGGCCCACCTCTCTGTGTATGGCTGGCAGGTGCAGGTGGTCGTCTGCACGCGTATGACGGTTTCGCAGGGTAGAGTTTGCAGATATTTGACCCGCAATGTGTGTTGGCGCACCCGTCAGAATGATCTTGTGGAGCAAAGTAAGGCTGTGAAATAGATGCAGATCAGCTGCGGTGAGGAGACCTAACTCGTTACGGGCATCATAAATATGATCACATTTCCGTAGACCTGACACGACTCTAGTGGCGAAGTTAATGATCTTGTCTAGTCTGTGGATGTTTGCTGCCGACCCGTTCCCATAAACAGATTATGCAGTAGCGGATATTGGATATAACTAGGCTATTGACTATAGTGAAGAGGGTACTGGTTGGCAGATGGTGACGCAGATGGCTCAGGGCCAGTAGGAATCCAGTGCACTTGCGAACCACGACAGCTACATGGGAATCCCACGACATGTGGCGATCAAATGTCACCCCAAGGTTCCTACACGAATGACTTTCATCTATCACGGCGTCCCTAAAGCACACTCGTATCGGGGTAATATTGCGAAGATTTTGACGCGATCCGAACGTGAGAAGCTGAGTTTTGGTTGGGTTTACCTTCAAACCGTTTTCCAGGAAGTAGTCGTAAAGTTGGTTCAGACATGTCTCCATCTGATTTATCAGATTTTGGAGATCAGATTTGCGACCGGAGATGAGGACCTGGGTGTCGTCTGCGAACTGAGTGACGTGTGCTACCGGGACGTGCAAACTGAGGTCGTTCGAAAAGATGCAATAGAGGAGTGGACCTAGTGATGAGCCTTGACAAACACCTATGTTGTTTGGAAGAAAGGAGGAGAGATGCCTGTTTCCGCGTTGATCTGAGATGCTAACAGCCTGCGTGTGACCTCCCAGATAAGCCTTAAACCAGTCAGTATCGATTCCATGGAGTTCTAGTTTAGCGAGCAGTTTGGTGTGATCTATTACGTCGAAGCATTTACTGAGGTCCAGAATGCAAAGGAGAGCTACTTCCGAACGGTCCATTGCTGCTAGTATTTTGTCCGTGACCGAAATCAGAGCGGTTTCCGTAGAGTGGCGTGGTCTGGAAGCCGTGCTGAGTTTGGGCCAGTAGGTGATTTGCGTTCAGATAGTGATAGAGTTGCTTCTGCACTACCCTCTCTGTGATTTTGGCGATAACCGGAACCAATGAGATGGGCCTAAAATTAGAGGGATCCGAAGGATCTCCTGATTTGTGAATGGGAGTTACTATTGACTGCTTCCAAGTGGAGGGGATATCAGCTGTAGTCAGGCATGTGTTTATAATGTTCAGCAGCACTTCTCCGATAAAAAAGAACAGAAATTTGATGACCTTAATACAGATTCCGTCGGGTCCGCAAGCACTTGTGCTCCTCATATCCATGACAATTGTGGTTAGCTGTTCGATGGATATGGGTGATACTGTATAGGATCTGGTAGAGACGCGCGACAGCCGGCAACTGGGAGGTGTGTGTTCAGACATGTTTGCCTGGCGTTTGACCTCTGCTGATACCTTAGGTCCGACACTAACAAAGTATTGATCTAGATGCTCAGGTAGGACCTGGGGTTGAACTCTATGAGAGCCTTTTTTGGTGTCGATAATGGGCTTTATAGCACGCCACGCAGCTGATGGGCCTTTCTGTGCTATCTTTCTGCTAATATCGTCCCTACAGTCAGCTCTAATAGCTGAGCGAACTTGTCTGTTAAGTATTTTGTATGTGCTTATATCTTGCAAGTGCAAAGCTACATTTCGCCGGTGCATGAGCTGTTTGGTAGCTTCGCTGACATATGGTGCTGTTGGGTTCCGAATTTTGATGTTTCTGAGGGGCAGGTGCTCGTCGAGAATAGGTGTCAGCAATTTCAGCAGGGCGTCCCATTTGTCCGTTACTGAGATGCGCCCAGTGACCTGGACCCAGTCGATCTCACCAAGGTCAAGGGTCAGTTCCGAGGTATCTACTCGTCCGTAAGAACGTGACTTTATCACGGTGTTAACTGAGGCAGGCCTGTTTACTTTAATGGAATATATGATAAATTTATGAGGACTGTAGTGGCAGAAACTCACTCTGGTTCTGCCGACGGAGATGGGCGAGTTTGTTAGGATGACATCCAATAAAGAGCCTGTGGCGAATGTAGGGCGCTGCACTGTCACGGTAAGTGAATAGTTGCTGATGAACTCAAGCAGGTGTGTTTTGCTGGGGCTATTAGCCGTGTCGAGAAGGTTACAATTTAGATCACCTGCGAGGTAGAAGGTGCCGGTAAAGTTCAGTGTTGCCAATTGAACCTGTCTTTCAAGCTCAGCGAAGTCATCATTTAAGGCAGGAAGAGTGTAACGAGGAGGCCGATAGATTGCCGCTAGAATGAAATACTTTTTCCGCTCTTGCCTTTGACTTTGGCCCAGAGTGATTCTAGTTTGGAGCTAGAGTTCGGAGGCGTATACATTTTCAAAACGGTAATAGTTAGTGCTGACTTGGCGATAATCGCCACCCCACCGTAACCACTAGAGTCGGGCCGGTCCGCGCGTTTCACTTGGTAACCGGGGAAGTTAATGAGACGCGTGGGGGTGCTAGGTCGCAGCCAGGTCTCAGTCACCACAGCTAGGTCTAGAGAGTAAGTATGAAGGTCGTTGTGTAGTTCAAGTAGCTTAGGTTTGATAGATTGTGCATTGATGAGTCCCAGGTGGAGCTGTCCTTTGTGCTGTTGAACTGTCGCATGGCTTGCTCCGCCCCGCGATCCGCGTCTTCTGCCGCCCCTGGCGCCGCGCCTGCCCCGGCGTGTTTTCATGGGCGTTGTTTGTATAACGGCGACGCTCCCTCGGTCGGGTTGGCCGAGGGGAGCCCCAACTGGTGACTTGTGGAGTCGGTGAAGGCTGCGGCGGTGATGACGTCACGGACGGGACGGGAGCGTGCCCGTGGCGAGCCCGGGTGACCGGGGGACGTGAAGGCGGTTAAAATTTGAACGAGGGCGATGGATAGCAGCAGCCTGATGATGTCCGTGTGCATGATGAAAACTGGTAGAGCTGTAGATAGACGATGAAGAGCACTATTGCTAGAGGCACAGGAATTCCGAGCGGTACCAAGGCGTCAGTCCGTCAGCCTTCTCCGCTGCAGTGTCGGAAAGAAGACTAACCACGGGCAGTAGCTGATGATTTAAGCAAGGAAAGTCAATATAGAGAAAGGCGCTGTCACTTCTCCACTCACTCAGTTTTTCAGGCGTCCAATCGCTGTGCAATCATTGTCCAATCACTGCACAATTTCCGTCAGGAATGACCAGAAGAATTTTCACCAAGGAGTTCAGCCACTTCGCGCACGTGTAGCTTATAGGTACGCCGGTTTTGGTTTGCCGATATCTCACTTCTGTTCCATATGTTCTCGCGGCCGCCTTTGATCTGGACACGTTGGGTTCGGCTGGGTTTATTGGGTGGGACCTAACAAACAGGTCATAAAATGGAGTGGGAGCTGGTGGCCGGGATCTGGCTCGACGTCTTGCCGCTTGTGGCTCTGTCGGGTAGGAAAATATTGCAAATTTGGTGCCGAAAGAATGTAAGCCTCCTTATAGTATCCGGGTCTGACAGTCAGGTCAGCTGATAGTGAGGCCCGGTGCGGTCTGGTATCCGGGTCTGACAGCCAGGTCAGCCAACAGTGAGGCTCGACGCAGTGTGGCATCCGGGTCTGACAGTCAGGTCAGCTGATAGTGAGGCCAGGTGCGGTCTGGTATCCGGGTCTGACAGCCAGGTCAGCCAACAGTGAGGCTCGACGCAGTGTGGCATCCGGGTCTGACAGTCAGGTCAGCTGATAGTGAGGCCAGGTGCGGTCTGGTATCCGGGTCTGACAGCCAGGTCAGCCAACAGTGAGGCTCGACGCAGTGTGGCATCCGGGTCTGACAGTCAGGTCAGCTGATAGTGAGGCCCGGTGCGGTCTGGTATCCGGGTCTGACAGCCAGGTCAGCCAACAGTGAGGCTCGACGCAGTGTGGCATCCGGGTCTGACAGTCAGGTCAGCTGATAGTGAGGCCCGGTGCGGTCTGGTATCCGGGTCTGACAGCCAGGTCAGCCAACAGTGAGGCTCGACGCAGTGTGGCATCCGGGTCTGACAGTCAGGTCAGCTGATAGTGAGGCCCGGTGCGGTCTGGTATCCGGGTCTGACAGCCAGGTCAGCCAACAGTGAGGCTCGACGCAGTGTGGCATCCGGGTCTGACAGTCAGGTCAGCTGATAGTGAGGCCCGGTGCGGTCTGGTATCCGGGTCTGACAGCCAGGTCAGCCGACAGTGAGGCTCGGCGCAGTGCTGCTGCCAACGCTGGATGTCGGCCAGTTGGGGCATGGCGAGCTCCGAGCCAACCGGCCGACACCAACCAGTCGATCATTGACCCCGACCCCAACCACCCTACCACCTACACGCGTCCGACATCAGCCAGCCGATCACTGACCCCTACCCCAGCCACCCTCCCACCTACACACGTCCGACCCCAAACAACCCACCACTTACAAACGGTTGACCCCAGCCACCCAACCACTTTAGAACGGCCGACCCCTAACCAGCTCATCACTGACAACTGGCCGACCCCAACCAGCCCACCACTTAAAACGGCCGACCCCATCTACCCCACCACTTGCAACCTGCCGACACCAACCAGCCGATCATTTAAAACGCCTTAAGCTCAGTGCAATTGGGCCCTGGGCGGCTGGACTATATTGCGGACCAGCAACTGGGCAGTTGTCATGACGACCCATCGGAATATTCACGCGACACTCTGACTGATCAGACTGATCTGATATGCCGATCGTCCTGCTAGACGTGTCTCCACGTAAAGGGTAGCAACTGCATGGCCATAAACAGTACAGCAGCCCTGTATTAGACAGCACTGAGTAATGGCGTGAGAATATTCTGACGGCATGGTGATCGCCATCACCATCAGCTGTCGGGCGGATTCGGTGGAGAATAAAGCACGATGGAGGAAAATAATTGCGGCGTTTGAGCTCCACAACTTACCACGGAATCGGGCACGCCGACACCACTGCAAAGCTTGCAGACGTTTCCTTCAGCTGTGCATACAACGAAGCTAAGTCTTCATTGGGTTTCAACTTCATTGAACTGCTAAAACTCGATTCATTCAACTTCAAAACAACTTTGGTCGCTGGCAAATTAAAACCTGGAGTAATTATGGCTGTAGCACGACGCACCGCATCAATCACAGTAAATAGGCGACGACCTTCAGTTGAACGCCGGTCCGCCGGTCAGCAACACCAAGAGGGCAGGACTTGGCCGACTTTGGCGGCCGTGTGCCGGGAGGCGCACGCGTCGGCCTGCTGGTCACCAACACCAAGAGGGCAGGACTTGGCCGACTTTGGCGGCCGTATGCCGGGAGGCGCACGCGTCGGCCTGCTGGTCAACAACACCAAGAGGGCAGAACTTGGCCGACTTTGGCGGCCGTGTGCCGGGGGCACACAGGACCCAGTTGTTGCTGCTCGCAACATAGCCAGCTCAGTCTGATTACAGTCTAACTCGGAACCAAATGATGTCAGCTCTGATGGTCAGAATGAACAAGCTGTCTGTCAACGTCAACAATTTGTCTCTCAACGTCAACAATTTGTCTGTCAACGTTAATGAGTTGTCAACAATGATTATCATAAGAATGGTGTCATTGTTCGGTTCGCTCTGGTCGACGTGGGTTGATGTCCTTGCCCAGGTTAGCGTGGTTTCACCTGACGACAGGCAATGCGTAAGGCCACCTATCCCAAACTTTTTCGGCCGCGACCCTAAATAAAATATTAACCCTACTCGGCGACCCTAAATGAGTGCACGCACATGCAATGGCAGTTAAGATTTTTTTGCTACAAATATTCATAGTGCTACTTTATATTTATACTAAATATTACAATGTAAAAATTAAATTTACCTCTGTTAAGTAATTTTTTACCAACACTTCGATAAAAACTAATTTAAAACAAATTCAAATGAATGTAAAACGAACTTAACGAAACAAAACTCATCTAAAACGAAACCAACTGTATTGCGTGAAAAAAGAAACTATGTATTTACAAACGAAAAGTCTCAATGGCTGCCGTGAAACTGCTTCATTTGGCGAACAAGATCTTCAAAGTTTGGTTTGATGTTCATTGTCAGAGCACAACGCAAATCGTGCTGCGGATCCAAGCGGTTTCTTGCTTTCGTTTTGATAGTAACCAGGCATGAAAACCCTTGCTCGCTTAGATATGTCGTCGGGAAGGGAAGAAGAGCTTTCTCAGCCTCCAGAAACAAAATGGGCTTATCTTTCAGCTTAGTCCAAAATTGTGAACACTGGAGGTTCTCGAAGTTTTCTTTCTCGACTTGGTTCTCTTGGAGATCTATAAGCTCTTCTTGGAATCCAGGAATATCCTCTCCAACTTCACTGACATCGACGCTGAACACAGTCCTGATCCAGCTATGCTTTTTCAGCTCGACATTTTCAGGAAAATATTTGTTAATTTCTTCTTGAAGATTCTTCAGATGTTCTTCAAGAACATCTTTGATCCCATCGAAAGATATTTTTACGGAATCTTCGAGCATAGCACTTAGCTCTGGAAAAGCTGCTGTCCTCCCTCTGGCCATTTTTTCTCTCCAAAGAGCAATTTTTTCTTGAACGAGAGAATTTTCTCACCAATGTCCACCATGGTATGACCTCGGCCCTGCATGTCTGAATTCAGTTCATTCAGATGCATAAAGATGTCACCCAAATATGCAAGTTTCGCCAGCCAGGCAGCATCTTTGAAACGATCTGCGAGAGCATGTTTTTTCTCGCACAGAAATATTTCAATTTCAGTGCGAAGCTCAAGAACCCTTCCAAGAATCTTACCACGAGACAGCCAACGGACGTCGGAGTGAAACAGCAAATCTTGATGTTTCGAACCCATCTCTTCACACATTTTGTGGAATATGCGTGAATTCAAAGCCCTCGCTTTGATGAAGTTCACAATTTGGATGACATCATGCAAGACTGCATGAAGCTCTAGTTGCAAAACACGAGAAGCGAGGTTTTCTCGGTGCAGGAAACAGTGGATTATAATGACATCGGGGTTTTCCACTTTCACCCGACTCACAAAACCTTGGCGACTTCCCATCATCGAGGGAGCTCCGTCGGTGCATACAGCCAAACAATTTGACCAATCCAGTTGGTGTTTCTTGAAGAATGTATCGATCATATTGAAAATGTCTTCTCCGGTGGTTGTGGTTGACATGGCGTTGCAGAAGAGAAATTCTTCACGAATGTCGTCTTCTCCCTTGTACCTCACAAAAATCATCAGTTGGGGGTTACCCGAAATATAAACCGATTCGTCAGTCTGCAATGAAAATCTGCCTGCCTTTTTCAATGCAGCAATCAATTGAGCCAAAATGTCCCCAGAAATCAGCTCAATTCTCCGTTTGATGCTGTTGTCCGAAAGTGGAACCGATTCGATTTTACTCGCAATATCAGCTACACCAATAGCCTTCACCATTGCCACTGCTGCTGGCTTCACCAGTTCCTCTCCGATTGTGTGAGATTTTTTGCATTTCGCAATCATCGACGCCACCTCGAAGGATGCCAGAGAAGCTTTTTCCAGAGAAAAAGCTGCGCTAGATGGAGCATCGATCCGACTTCGTTTGGCTTGTACTTCCTTGTCCTTCCAGTAACTCAGATTTCTCAGTGAAATCAGGATGAACTGAATGCAGGTGACGCTTCAGTTTATTTTCTTTCATAGATCCATTTGCGAGGACTTGTAGGCATTGAACACATTGGGGTCGTACGGTCCCAGATCGGTTTCTCATCTCAGTAAAACCATATTTAAAAAAAATCAGACTTATACGCCAATTGTGTTCGTCGTTGAGCCATTTTTGTATTCAGATCTGGAAGAAGGAAAACAATAAGCGAATATGTGCGCACATGCACATATTTACGCATAGATACCCACGTATACACACACACACACACACATACGTGTTTGCCGTGACTACCGAGGACTATGTCTGGGCGGTCACTAACGAGGACACCCTTTATTTACCACCTGAGAAGCATCTATTTTTTCTCGGTGATAGAGCATGATCTGCTGAGTAAGATGGAGGGTCAATTTGGGAGGAAACATGAAATTGTTGGTTCCCAGTGTGGATTGAATTACCGAGGACTTCGGCAAAACCGAGGACGGTGTGTGTCCATACATGTTTATCGTGAATACCGAGGACAATGTGTGTCCATGCACGTTTATCGTGATTTCCGAGGACAATGTGTGTCCACATACATGTTTATCGTGAATACCGAGGACAATGTGTGTCCATACGTGATAATCGTGTACACCGAGGACCGTTGCCTGATGGTCACCAACGGCAACATCATTTGAAATGTGAAAACAGTACGTGTGCTATTGATCCTAATAGTGTATCTGTGCGGTCTTATGTGTCTGTGAAAAGTCCTATTTCGAGTTCATCATGTATTCGTAGCCTAATGCTCAAAATCGTGAAGGAGAGGGGAAATGAAAGCGAGGAAATTTACCCAATTGAAAACCTGTTAGATCTTTGCCACAGATGAGCGAAAATTGTGGGGTATTTACACCACTGGAGAAGGCTTAGATAAGTGGCTCGTTTAGATCTATCTATCGTTTCGATGACAAGTGCACCTTTTATCCGAAAAGTGCCCGAAAAGCATCGGAGAACTAATTCCCATGCATGCAAGTTGCACTTTTCTCAGTCTCAATGTCCACGCTCTCTAATGTGACTTTCAGAGAGGCATTCATTAACTGAGGCGTTGTCAGGATACCATCCTGGGTATGCCACCAGCCAAAACGGCCATCTGTCCGTGGAACATGAAACGTGAAAAGCATATCCCCAGTTTTGTTTTCTTCATATGAGTAGAATGTGTGCTTTGCTCGATAAGGATTTGACTTCAATATGTAACAAACGCCCTATTTTAGTGGGGGGGGACGAGTGGTCTAGGGGTTAGTTGCTCGTCTCACAATCGAAAGATTGTGGGTTCGAGTCTCGCCTGTCGCTACCCTTCGCCCGCGACCAATCGGCGTCAGAGATCGACTGAACGGTCGACGTGTCGTAAAACCAATAAAGAAACAACCCTATTTTAGCGGATAGTCGTACAGTTGTTTGGGAATTTTTAGTAGGATATGCAGGCATGTAATTACGCCTGGTGTGGGATGTGCTGGTCCTCGCCCCGCGGCCATTGCTATGTCAGCTCTGTCGACACTACTGTTGCCTGATTGTGGTGTGAGAAGTAACGGTTCAAGATTCACGATGATAAGTGTGGAGGAAACTATGTCAATTCATTTCAAATTAGAATATCTCCCAAACACAGAAATATCGTGAAGGGACCAGCTACTTGCGGTTACATTTGAATTGGCTATAACAAACTATTCATAAATAATTTATCGTTACATCCTGACGGCTAGCTGAGCGAATTTAGACACACTGGACCAGGACGTCGCCACCATACCCTGTGGAAGACGGCGTTTTCCCTCTGACATCTGATGAGGCACCGTCCCGGAAACGCACAGAAAAGTTGAAGTGCTCTCTAGAAGAAAGGCTTCACACTGAGGATCGCCATTATCCAGACAATTAATAATATATAAAAATCAGAGCTCGTTTCTGTAGGAAGTCTCACAAAGCTCCAGAAATGGGACAGGAAAGGACAGAAGAGATGGGAAGCAATGACCCTGGGAAAGAGAGAGCAGGAGTCCATCAGGACGTACGAGGTGACCCTTCAGGTGGGTAGTAGTCCGAAACACGGAGGAGTCCCAAAGACGAGAGAGGAGGCATTTCATTTAGAAACGGAGGTCCCAAGGAGAAAAAAGTCCAACGGCCTAATGAGGGTCCTGAAGACGGTCTCGGAGGCCCGCTGAACAGAAGAGAATACCTCGAAAACTGGCAAGGAGGCCCAAAAGAACTAGAGAAGGCCCCTGAGATAGAGAAGTAGCCAGTGCGATAGGAGATGGAGTTCCAAGATCCAAGACCCAAGACGGGTAGCAACGACACAGCCAAGATTTTCTTAAACTGGACGGGCCAAAATTTTACTATCAGGAAATGTAGACTGATTTGGGCGCGCGAAGGCGCCGAAATTTTTGGTTTTGCATGGTGAAAATCTAAAATTGTCTTGCTTAATCTAGTGTATTTTTGTTTACTAAGGGACCGGGGGTCAAGCCTCCGTCCCCTTGGTTGCGCCTCTGACGAGTAGAGCTTGTCCATAATAAATCTGGTCTTCGAGGCGTGGGGGAGGCCTCTAATATAGAGAAGACTCCTGGTTTATGTGAAGAAGCCCACAATAGTGCAACTGGCCCCCAGAACGTAGGGGGAAGCCCAGAATATTAGGGAGGACCATGGAATATGGGAGACAGCCCCACAACGCGCAAGGACACATCTAAAACGAGAAATAAGACTCCAGGAATTGAGACGAGTCCCTCGGAGACATGAAAGAGGCCCCTAATTTGCTAGAGAAAGCAACTGGAAGATAAGAGGCGATCACATTGCGCAAGATGTGATGCTCGCCTATGCTCGCCTATGCCTATGCTCGCCTATGCCTATGCTCGCCTATGCTCGCCACCAAGGCGAGCATAGAGCCACCCAGCTTAGACTAGGAGGCTCCTGAGGTGTGGCAGGACGTCCATAATTTGGAAGGAGATGCCCCGAGATAGGAAAGGAGGCCATATAGTTGAAGAGGAGACCCAATACTGGCATGGAAAGCCCCCACATGATTTGGGAAAATGCCACTGAGATTCCACTGAAAGAAAGCCCTTAAATTAAGAGAATGCCCCAAGAGGAGAAAAGGAGCTCCCAAGCGTGCTTGAGCTTCACTTTGGAAGAGAAGGCGGGAGAATGGAAAGGAGGCCGCCCCGGATGAAAGGAGGCCCCAAAGACGAGATAAGAGGGCAATAAGATAGGAGCGATGGCTCCCGGATGCGACAAGCGGCCCACAAAATGGATAAAAAAACTCCTCCTAGGAAATAAAAAAGGCCTCTGAAGCAGGACAGAAGGCTGCAAATTTAGAAGCTGACGTTTTTAGGAAATAAAAGTAATTTATCAGTACTCCATCAAGATTGGAAAAGAGGCCCCAAGGATAGAGGCCGTGGCCTCTCGAAGGGAAACTGAGACCCAGGAGGAGCCTCAAAGACGGGCAAGCAATCCCCCAAGATAGAAAAGGCCCAAAGACAGGTAAGGAGGCCCCATGCACTGAGGAGGATTACAAGACGTGAGAGGAAGCCAGTAGGATTGGAGATGATGTCCCCCAAGGCACAAGGGGAAGCTCCCAAGATGGGTAAGAAACATCTGGGTTAGAAGACGAAGCCCTGCGACGTGACAGAAGACCCCTAATTTAGCAGGGGAGGACCACGCAATAGGGGAGACTCTCGGTGTGGAAGACACCTAAGGGACACCTAAGACGCCTAAAACGGGAGAAGAGAACCATGGAATATGAAACCGGCCGCCGGGTTGCATGAGGAGACACTCAATTTGGTAAAGAGTCCCCAAGACTCCTTACCAAAATCCCAATATTCATCATCACATGACGTCATTCAGGACTTCATGGGACTCCACGGTCAGGTTGGGATTAGTCCAAGCTGCAACCTTTAGCAAGAATAAGGTCCGTGGCGTAGCCAATGGAGGGAGTAATGGGGACATCGCCTGGAGCTTGCGTAGGCCCCAGGATTTGTTGCACAGTACGGCGTCATCGGTTGCAGCCGCCCTCTGACGTTAGCCAGGAGGGCAAACGTATCCTCCTCCAATCACATTCTGGCATTTGAAAAAGACCATATGATGCTCCATGTAACCCATGTTAAAACATCCCACCAAATCCACTACAGGACCCCTCAATCACGCAAGATACTCAATCTGACCCATTTGGAGACCCTTAGCCGTCTATAGGACGCCAATTTTGGTTGATAGAAGGCCTCACCAGACCAAATGGAAGCCCCATAATAGACACGGGATGCCCGTTGTCCATAGAAGGCCCTAGTTGACGGACACGAGGCCCCATCATACCAAGAAGAGGCCCAAACCAGACCAAGAAGGGGCCGCATCAAAAACACAGGAAGCCCCAGATGTCCAGCAGGAGGTTAGATGACCAACAGCCTGTCGCTACCAGACTAAGAGAAAGTACAATCAGACCAAGACGAAAGCCCCGCCAGATCAAGACAAGGCCTAAAAAGGCCAAGGAATACTTTACCAGTCCAATAGGCCTCCATCAGAAGCACAGTAGGTCCCCGATGGTCAACAGAAGACCCTGCTTAACGATAGGAGGCCCAACCAGACACATAGGAACCCCATCAGGGGTTCCTATGTGTCTGGTTCCTATATATCAGGCACCGTTCGTCGATAGGCTACACCATACGATCTGCAGGAGGCCCCATCAGACGAAAAGGACGTCCATTAATAGCACTGAAGGTCACAGGTTGTCAATAGGAGCTCCTGTTGATGGCTAGGAGGCCCAGATAATAGACCTCATAGATAATAACAGACCTAATAAGAACCCCAGTGATCCAACCGGGTTAAGCCAGTAAAGGGAAAATACTACAAGGGTGGACAAAATATTATCAGTGCCCCAACCAATACCACATTTTAAATTCCAAAGAAACTATCCATCAACATCCTATACACCTACCAATACTTATATAGCCCTGTTCACTCAGTCCCGCATAACACACGCGTGGATCAAGTCCTCCATCAAAAGTTTTCAGCTCCATGCATGGCTGCTTAAAGGTGCCATGCACACCTAATAGCGCGAATGTCATCCCATCTACCACTAATTATAATTACAAAAACAAGATTTTCCAATCTAACGCATTTCTCCACAATATTTTAGGTACATTCAATGAGGGACTCCCAACAACATCAGCAATCAGCCTATTCCAATGATCAACCATCCTTTGACGGAAAAACCTGAAAATCTCCTGTACTTGAGTGAGTACATATCTAATGCCGTAAGCCTTTCTCCATATCTCTATATTCGCACCTGAACAAATTGTCAAGTCTTGCTGCATAGCATGTGGGATTCCATTGGTTCGGTGGCCCTCTGATCAGATGTGTTCCACTCCTTCAGGGGGAAGTCCTGGTTATGCCACTGAATGAGCTCATAACTTGTGTATAGTTAGCGAGCATTTATAAGGCAAATGATAAAAGCGGATGTTGTGTGGAGATTGCTATCTTTTCTCACAAATGTTTCACATTTATCCGTGCATTTTGATCCGCTACCAACACAGAATCTCTTGCAGTGAAGGAGGTTAGTTGCAGTCGAGGGTTCTGCCATAGGGGAGGGGAGGAAGTTGGACACCCGTTCAACCCACTTCTCGGAGTGAGTGAAACACAATGTATATCGTCCCACACACCTTTGCGGAGGTGGCCCATGAGCTTTCGACATATGGTCCCATCATCGCTACGTGCCCACGGCGTGGAAGGGCCGTGTTTTCACATATTTCTGATTGCGGGCCAAAGCTGAAAACCTAGAGGCAGTCCAATGCGCTTCCTGACTCAGTCACCGCGGGGGAGAGGCGGGGGACGTTTCCCCTTGCCGTGAGGAGGGTGGGAAGGGTGTCGCTCCCCTGACCTTTAAGGAGGCCCCTGCTCGGGAATACAAAGCACATTTGAAGTGTGGTCTTCATGAGACGGCTTCACACTGAAAATCACTAGAAATCAGGAACATATAATGCAAGCCATAGCTTGCACTCATTCAATGAGGCAAGCTATGTTCATAACTATCTGGAGATAGTTCATAACTATCTCCACAAAGATCCCATATACTTTTGTTCAAGGCCATTGCTTTGGGGATCCTTGTATTTTGTCATAATGTGAAGGATGCTACCGCGTTCATTGGTGGAATATTGCATGTACTTCAGGGATGCACGGCTATTGCTTGCAAGAGGCCCTGAAAACATTCAAGGGTGCTTTCTCATTTGGTTCTATGTTAGCACTTACCGGCCCAGGGTAAGCGCTCTCGAGGATACGAGAGCTACTCGTCTTGAGCCGAGTAGCCTCCTATCTCGACATTTCATTTAAGGTCGCGATTACTGACCTGATGTCCTGACAGGGACCTATTCGCCGGTAACACTCCACCCATAACACGACAAACAAGTTAAAGCCCACAGCGAAGCTCGTTTTGGTGTCGCAGTTGTCTCGGTAGTATATAAGTCAACTAGGACAGAGATACGCCTTGATGTGCATAGTTAATAAATATGTCAGCCATGTTTCAGGCTAGTTGCTCCATTACTCATTCGTGTTTACGGAAGTGAAGCATCGGGTTCAATGTAGGAAAAGCTGAGATGAGATGAAAGAGTATATTCAGAGCCTGGATGAAATGGATTCATGGCATCCACGTCAATTATACAAAGCTGGCTTTCGTACGACCACGCATGAACCGACATACTGGGCACAAAACAGGCACTTTGTTCTTCGACCCGGCACTGCGGTACCTACTATGCATCGAACATGCGTGATGCCCCCTGCGGTCACATCAACCATTAGTTTGCTATGATCTGATGGGTGCCTAACATCTGATGGGACAGGATTTCAGCTGTTTGTGACCCGAAATAGAAAGCTGCGGAGCGATAACTTTCAGAACACGAGGTAGCTTCAGCCGGCGGCAGTTCTCTGGTCGACTGTGTATGGCTGGCGGACACCGCGGAGTTCTACGATCTTTCCACGCAAGATGGTAACATCCATCCTCCCTATGGTAAACACAAGCATAGAGTGGTACTCGAGGGCCATCGGGCTGAATATCAGGGTGGCCAATATTTGCAAGGAACTTGGGGTGGGGTTCTTGGATTTGTGGGGGGACTTTTGGGGGAGGACTTAAATGTTTGCATTGGATGGGTTACATTTGAGCAAGAGAGGAGTTGAATTGCTCAGCAATAGGTATCAGGAAGCTCTCAATAGGAAACAGGGAGACTAGGCAGGTCATGGGGGGATGTAGCTGATAAAGAGAGAAGTATTGCAAGAAAGGGAAGGAATAGTTTATCATGTGTTAGGTTAATGCCAGAAGTGTTCGGAATAAAATTGGGGAACTACATGCATATATGTTGTCTGAAAAGCTAGATTTGGTATGCATAACAGAGGCAGGGTTATGAAAGCATTTTTGGAGACAACTTGCAAGAATTTGAATTGACAAGCTACAACATGCATGCTTATCAAATGAAGGCAAGGATAGGAAGAGGTATACTCTTGTATGTCAGACAAGTAATGAAATGTCATTCCATAGATGATAGTGTACATAATGAAGGAATATAATCGTTGGGGTTAGATATAATTCTGAAGAATGAAACAAAATTTAGGATTGGGGCATTCTATAGACCTCCAGACCAGGATGAAAACATGGACAGGTTGATGCAGGAAGAAATAAGTAGGAGAGCACAGGAGAGAATTGTTTTGTTGGGGGATTTTAACATAATAGGATTGGGAAGCAAAACTATAGGTCTAAACATATCAGGAAGAAGTTTCATGGATTGTTTTGAGGACAATTTCTTCTTTCAAATGATACATGAACCTACAAGAGAAAATGAAATATTAGATCTTGTGCTTACTAATGAGGAAAATTTTGTACAAAACGTGAACATAGGAGAGACCTTGCGTAATAGTGATCACAACATTATACGTTTCTCATTGAATGTTGGAAATGTAGGAACCAATAAGACATTAATAAAAAATTTTGCTAAAGGGAATCACAAGAAGTTCAGGATCTTCCTGAATGAAATTAATTGGGAGGACTTATTGAAAGGCTTAGATGCTTATGAAATGTGGAGATAAAATATAAACTATTTCAAGATCAGGATAGGTTCATTCCAAATAGGCAAATTAGATTAACCAGGGTTAAGCACCCTTCATGGCTGACCGGGGAAGTAAAGCATTTATTGGAGTCAAAGAAACAGGCATTCAAGAAACTAAAATATGCTAACTCTGAGGTAAACCTCAAATCATATAAAATAGCTAGAAATAAAGTTAGGTGTGTTAGGGCATCCACAAGACTGGCCGAAATCAAATTAGCTCAGGAATGCTCAGCAAGTAATGCAATGCAAGTAATGTATAAAAGCAAGGAAGTCATGAAAAAACTGTACTTAACATATGTGCAACCCCACTTAGAATATTCTGTACAAGCTTGGAGCCCCTACCTAGAAAAAGACAGACAAGTTAGAGACAGTGCAGCGCAAAGCAACTAGACTCATCAATAGAATAGGTAATTATAATATAGAGAAAGGCTTGTGACATTAGATATGTACTCACTCAAGTATAGGAGACTAGGGGGGGACATGATTGAAATGTACAAAATTGCTAAGGGACTAGATCAGGTCAATTTAAATGACGCTCTTCAGCTTAGAGTATCACATAGGGGTCATCAATTCAGGTTAGACAAGTTAAGGTGTCGGACAGTTAAGCGACAACAGGTCTTCAGTCAAAGGGTTGTTGATCAGTGGAATGGGCTGCCTGCTGATGTTGTAGGCAGTTCCTCATCGAATGTATTTAAAAGTAGGGTGGATAAATTTTTTAGACAGGAAAATCTTGTTTTTCAGTTCTAATTTGTGATGGATGGGAAGAGATGCATGTTAAGTAGGTGTGCATGGCACAGACCCCTTTAAGCGGGCATGGATGTAGTTTGAGGATTATTGATAGGGCATGCAATCCACATGTGTTGAGGGAGATCGGGGGAATAGGGCTGGAAAGTTGGGGTGGATGGGCATTGATGGGTGTGTGGGATGTTAGAGGACTGGTTCTTCGGGATGTGGGATGGTTGTGGAGGGTCTTTTTACTAGGTTTAGAGATAAAGACATAAAGACATAAAAGATCAGTGCAAATAGGAGCCACAAGGGCCCTTCTTGGTTGCACTCTGTTCACTGAACCAGTTGTCCACCAAATGTGTTGATCAACTCTCCCTGGAATACAGAAAAACAACCCCCCTATTCTTATAACGATTGTCTATGCTGTTCTTAAAGATGTTCAGTGTGTTGCTACTGACAATGGTTTCTGGCAGCTGGTTCCAGTGTTCTACTACCCTGTTGGTGAAGAAGGACTGTCTTAGCCTTGTCCTGCTGTGATTAACTTTAATTTTGAATCTATGACCTCGAATTGCATCATTTCTGTTAAATTCAAACAGTTCCCTGAGATAACCCTGTTCCTGACCATGAACAAATTTAAAGACCTCGATTAGATCTCCTCTCAGCCTTGCATATCTAAGTGAAAACATATTCAGTTTCTTCAATCTTTCCTCATATACCAGGTTGCCTATACCATTCACCATTTTTGTTGCCCTCTTTTATACTCTCTCTGACCGCCAACAATCTTTTTCATAACTAGGGGACCAAGCTTGGACGCAATATTCCAGATGTGGCCTGACATATGCACAGTAAAGCTTCCTGATGACTTCCTCACTTTTGTATGATACATTCCTATTTATTGCCCCAAGCATTCTTAGTGCCTTCTTCCTGGCTTCTTTGGTCTGTTCTGATGCCCCCAATTTTGTGTTCAAAATAACACCTAAGTCCTTCTCCTGCTGAGGCACAGATAATACTTGGCCACCCATCAAGTATGGAGCCTTGATATGCTGCCTACCTACATGCATGATTTTGCACTTATCAAAATTAAATTTCATTTGCCATTTTTCTGACCACTTCACAAGCTCGTCTAGGTCTTTCTGCAGCAAGACCTGCTCATTTCAGGTTTAAATTATCTTCCATTTGCAGACTGAACTGGATGGGCCATTGGGTCTCTTATTGAGTCTGGGCGCTTTATAACTTTATATAGGGTGTACCTAGCAGTGGATTCAGCACCTTCCTTCGGGATGTGATACTGATGAGATTGTCTATGGTAGCACAAGGGGAGTGTGTTATGCAATAGCAAGTGAATTGGTGTTAGATAGGCTGTGATATATAGCTTCCTAGGAACTTGAGATAAGGGATTGATTAGGGTGAGAGTATGTACATTTTTAGTACCTTTTCCAGACAGGCTTAACCCAGATGGACCCCTGTGGTGGCTCTTATTAAGCCTTTATGACTTGGCATTTGGTGTCGTCAGGAGCTAGCGCATCAACGCAAGGGCATGTCTTTTGAGTACGCTATCAACTCGTCTCCATCCCAACTCTCGCAACACCGATGTCACATGTTCACGTCGGCCTAAGCCACTCATGATACGAGCACTAACATTGATGGCCTTTGGTTTTTCTACGCCGCAGTGCAGCTTCCCCGGACACCGATGCAGTATCGAGCATGCCGAAAGATTGTCGCTTCGATGAGCATGCGCTTTGTGCCTTTGGCACCCTGTGGCACATTCTAGCCAGGCCGACAAATAGCATGCAACATCGTTGAACGATTGTGGGGATGTGCTTGTCCCATTTCAGATGAGGACTGATGGTAACACCTGGGGCCTCGACACCGAAATAAATTGAAATTTCGTCGCTTCCGAACTGAACTGAAAAGTTGGTGTCGGACCATGAGCAGGGTTGGAGTAAAGGGCAGGGCATAGCATTCTCACTGGATGAAGGAAGGCCAGGTGAATAGCAATGCGTAGGAGGGTACATTCACCAGCATATCCTTCCCCAGTGTACACATTGTATTTAACGTTTGGTATGTGTGGAGTCGAGGGAATTGGGAGGGAACGTCCACCCATAAAGTCAACGCATTAGATGAGGTTATGAGAAAAAGGGTATTTTCCGGTTAAAAGGCAATTAGGCGCTCCACAAGGTTACGCCGAAGGTAAACTTTTCGGAAATTCAGTAATATACTTGTGGGGCACAAGTACGGTTGTCAGACGGCTTTGAGCAATATTTCATGTATTACAACAAGACACATCCAAAACGTACCAGTCACTTACAGTTCTTGATTAAATAAACTGCAGCACGTGTCGGCCAGACTGGCCGCGCCGGCACGTGTCTTACAACATGTTGCTCAGGCACGTGCCCCACAGGTGGCACGGTCGGTGCTCGGTCTCGGGCCCAGCTCGGTGGACAGATGCGTGCTCATTCGTCCCACACGGCTAGGACAAGTCGACTGTACTCGAAGACCGCCTGTACCCCCCCCCCCGCCCTCCCCGCCACAAACCGCAGACCGGTGCCGCCGTTGAGAGCCGCGGTCACCTGCAACAGTTGGATTGTCGTTAAGCACTATCCTAGAGCAATAACCTTTGAACCTTTGAAACCAGGTGTATATGATTAACTGACGAAATTGTTTCCTTCGCTGTGAAACTATTGCAAAATTATGTTTCATGGGATTATCATATCATGAATTATGTTTTTTTAAATCATTTAACACGCGCCCTGGAGGGCCTCTGAAAATTATGCGCACCGGAGGGGGGGCGGATTCCGCCCCGCCCCCCCTAAGATCTCGGCTCCTAGGAAAGCTGGAGGAACGAAATTCACATGGTGGATTGGGTACGGTAGTGAACTCTATTGTGTGCAAATTTCATGACCTTAGGTCAATATCTTCAAGGTCAAATGAGGTCAAATTGGCAAAATTTGCTGGTTTTGTGTGGCTTGGCTTGTCATCGTTATGGATCGCTGTGTTTGTGTTTAAATGCCTCAAAATGGGCATCCGTGATGTTTTGGACATTACTAATGATGCAATGCAGATGCTAGACCCAACATTTGACCTCAGGTCACCTATGTAGTACCACTTTGTCAGGTCAGTTACCTGTTCCAGTTACCGGAACCGGGCCGCCCGCCCGACTGCTCCGTCGGGCAGCTCGGAGCAATCGGCTTCGTGAAGAAAGGAGTGAAGTGCATGAATAAAGTATGGAAAAGTACATGAATAAAATATGGAAACGCAATGACAAACAGTACAAATTACAAACAGTAATGCATTTATGACAACATTCCAGTTGATCAAGTTTGGTTCCATTAACCTGTCATGAACTTGACCTGACTTGACCTCGGTCACCTAACATGACTTTGAAGCTATATAGCATACAAATATACATCAAACAACTCGCTAGTGTTGCCAAGAACACTTCCCCTTTGCGAGTATACGGGAAGCGCATCAGCGCTGATTGTTGTGGTCTGGCGCTATAATTGTTTTACTTTAACGGTCCCTAACTTGAAAAAAAAATCGGCCGATTTCCATTTGTATTGCTTTAAGCGACTCATTGTTCATTTCTAAGCAGGTACGCAGAAAATCGCGCATATCGACCGGTAAAATCTGCAGTTATTTGCGAAAAACCGGAGGGGTGGGCGGATTTCGCCTCCCCTCCAGTGCGCGTGTTAATATGGGGTCTTTGAGTCCAGTGACTCCCTGTGCTGCGAAACGCTGACATATGAGACCCGTAGTTCATAATTTGGTAAGACGTACTATCTGGGGTCGGCCAGGAGTGTCGCATCAGGCCGACGTGGGCCCAACAGAGTTGTACTGATAGTTCTGAGGTGTTAGGTGTCGTCTGCAGAGCCCTGACCCATGACCCCGAGCGGTGGGGTGACGAGTGGGCTGCTAGTGGGAAACTGAAGGGGGATGCTGGGCTGCCGTCTCAGCCAACAAAGCAACTAATATGATTAGTTGATTGGTTAGGTATCTGTCGAATCAAGAGCACGTCGGGTGACTCATAGGTATTAGTGTCACTGACAGTGGCCATAACCTACACCGGAAGTGGGCTGAGCGCAGCGCAGGCATGAATTCTGAGCGGCAGAAAGTGAGTTGTTCTTCTTCCAGAAGAGACTACGCACCGAAACAGTCACGGCAAGGACATGCATATTGTGCATTCAGCAGTGGCATGCATGGCGCACGGGGCAACTGTTGGGGGGCCTGGTGTACGGGGTCAAGTTTGCCTCGCATAGATGCCTGAAAATGTGGATAGTTCCACAACTGCAGTGCAGATGTCGCCCAGAAAACCTCTCTAGGGCAGAATGAGTGAATGCAAAGTATAATCCCCCTCGTTAAGTACCTACATACTTTTTCATTCTATTTTTGCTGCCAACTTCAAAATGCCCTTGAAGTATGCAGGAGAAGTTCCCTTCAGGGGTATAGCATTGTAACATTGGGAAGGCAATCGGTATTATTGCGCTTTAGGGTATTCACGAGGTAAGCTTCCATACATTTTACCTCCATGAAGCAAACAAAAGAGCCAGGATTGGTTAGGCTAAGTAAGGTTATCATTTTTTATTTAGGAAATATTCTAAATTGGGTTTGAAATTTTACAAAAATGGTTCAATTACGTTGGGTTTTTAAATCGATGCTTTTAAGAACGAAAGATTGTTTGTATTTTACCATTGAAAAAAAAATCCTGATATGGGATGCCAGGCTAGGTTAGGTTAGGTCATGTTGCAATTTTTTATTCTTTAGCATCTTTTATCTTTGTATGCTATATTACCCCCATTCAACAGTCTTCATTTCGAAAATTCGGGTTGGCAACCCCCGCCTTCTCGGCTGATTTCAAATACGCTACTGCATGGGAATAACAAAATGATAGGAACTGAAAGCATGTCAGGGGGAGTGGTTGGTATCGCCCTGCCCTCCGACTGGTCTCCATTAGAACCGGAAAGGCTCCTCAGATGCCACGTATTTGATTTTCATAATCTTGTTCGTAACACTTCTGAGATTTGTGTAAAAGCATGACTGACAATATATGTTTTTCTTTGTTAGCCTTACGCTTTTTCCACCCCACCCCCACAACCTGCCTAGTCTCCTGACCAAGGAAAGCTTCGTAGGAGCTCCTCACACCTACTATTTAGCAGCAAAGGCACAGCCAAGCGCGGGCCCGGCCCCACCCCGTCCTTAGGAGCAAACAAATACAATAGTTGGAAGCGATTTTGAGATTTTCACAAGGCCAAAACAGAATGCTCCGCGCTAAAAGCAGCCTCTGTTTCATGATGCGTTTTGATTGGGTGCCCCTGAACAAAATTCTCTCTGTATCCCTGTTTAGCAGCTCTACTCACTTTCAGATCAAATGAAGCCCATTTAAGGCGAGCATCTACTATCAATATACTATCCAACCAAAATCAAAATGTACTGTCTACTTTGCCACAAGAGTCATCCCCGCAAGTATACGAACGTCAATCCCTTCAGACAAAGCCCAGTTATCCCATCATTAACCCCCAGGCCCTTGAGTACCACTCGGTACTCGCTCCCACCATTGGAGGATTGGAGGATTGAAGGAATCATGTCACCATACATCTAGTCTCAGTGTCAACTATGCTGCCACTCAGGGTCTTGCATGCTTCTGCAGTTTTCTCCGACCTACCACTGCTTACATCGTTAACTTCTGCAATGACTGATACTGTTATAACACACATACCACTACTCTACAATCCGAATCCCCTCTAGCCTAATGCCAATACTCTACTCCCCTTCTAGCCTAACACCCACAGAGGCCGCCGATCTAGAAGTCTTGCATGGGGAGCAATTACAAATATCCGATTTGGAAGAAACCTCATTAGACATGAACATGCTTCGGGTCTGCTTAAGACAATATATCTCATAAAATGTTCTTAGATTTCCAGAAAATTTCATTCTAGTGCAAATCTTCATTCAAAATTGGTGGGGAGACATGATCCCCTTAACCTCCCTGGATATGCTCCTGGATTATCAATATCATTAGCTTAGGCTCTCGAGAAACATTTTAGAGTCTGCCTAGCTGAGTTATTGTTACAAAACCCTCTATCCAAAGACCTAACCCTCGAATCCCATATGACGAGAAAAATAACAACTGCTCACAGTGGCGCAGTCAAGATTGTCCCAAGGGACGGGGCGAATCCCCCCCCCAAAAAAAAAAAAAAAAAAAAAAAATAACGTGCTGAAAGCTTCCGGCGCAGAGCGCTCTGAAAATGTATGGTTTCGCGTGGTGAAAATCTCAACATATCGCTTCATAGGGTGTATTGTTTAGTGCTAATGGGTGCAGAGGTGGTGCCGCCTTGTCTGCGCCTCTAACTGCCGTGGATTGCTTTGACTGAATGTGGCTTTAGCATCCACATTCATAATGCTATGAAATATGTTCCGAACATAAGGACCTAGGCCACTCCGCCATCATTTGATGTTAATGTAATTGATACTGCTTTATTAAAAAAAACATATTGCGCCAATTATGGGATCCCTTGGATCCGCCATTGACATATTAGGCTCAAAATAAGCATTTCAGCAGATAAGTAAGGTGGTATGAACAGTTGCATTACAAATTATGGTCGCTGAACAACCAGAGGCCAATTTCACTTACATCACAAGATGTGTAATCACACCGAATTTGGTGTTAATACACCTTTAGGCAATCTTATTTGATTATATTAAATTGCATAATATCCATTTAATTGCTTACATTTAATCTTATTTAATATTTAAGTAACCAACAACTGACCGGCAGTCAGCTAACAATGACATTGTTAGCTGACCCGGTCATTTACCTTGTTGATATAAAGAACGTGTGAGGGGTAATACTTGAAGGCTACCTAAAGGTGTATTCACGCCAAATTCGGTGTGAATACACCGCTCGTGCTGTTTGTGAAATTAGCCTAAGAATATACAAATGCACTTCCTCTTCCTAAGCTTTCCAATAGTATGTCAGAAGTGCCTTCCAGAATCCACTCCTGGAGCCGCCTGCGATATAGTTACGAAATTAAAATTTCGGCACGATGTAGCGGTAAGGAAGACATGAATATTCACCGAATTCCATGCTCTCACACCAAGGTACGCAACAACAGGCGTAAAACTACAAGGAGGCAGAATCTTCCTTACCGGAAGAGGCCTAATATAATGAAGCCCATGATGGTGCTTGAACAGCCACAAATAGACACAAAACTCCGCCCCTCCCACTATCATGGAATCTACTGGCATAATGCAAATGCCGAACACATCAACACATTACGTTGGTTTCACCTAAACAACACTCACCTTTCAATTCTGTCCAAATACTGTCCTGACTTGAGTAAGCTGCAACCACGATCGCGCCGTGCACCTCGCTGCAAACACGACCTTGTCGCGTCCGCCAATCCGGTGTAGAGGTGGACAGAGCTACGTTCAAGCCTGTACTTTGTCCCCGTCGTGGGCACACGGCCCAACTGTATTTATATTTTGTAAGTGCATGGTATTTGAGCTAAAACTACAAATAATGTGGTACAATTTCATTTTGTTGCATCTCGTCCAAAATTTAATTCCATTTAATTGCATTTCCATATGACAAGTAGCAAGTACCGAAGGAAGTACTCATTCGTCCCACACCATGAATTCGATCATCACTAAATCTTTCAGCTTGCTCACACTTTCTCTGCAGAGTACACACACACACACTTGCTAGACACACACGGTCACAAATATGGTGAAAACCGAGGATAACGAGAAAACCCGGCAGGAGACTGGTAAGCATCTGACAATGCTTCAGACGAAGTTTGAATACCGAGGACGTCAAAAACGTCCTCGGTATACACCCAACGTCCTCGGTTCCCAGGTGTGCAAACAGAAAACGGCCTCGGTATACACCAATTACAAGTGCGCACACACACACACACACACTCAGCCTGGTGCAGCCTGATGCACACACACACACACACACTTTCAGTGTGATGGAGCCTGATGCACACACACTCTCAGCCTGGTGGAGCCTGATGCACACACACACTCTCAGCCTGGTGGAGCCTGATGCACACACACACTCTCAGCCTGGTGGAGCCTGATGCACACACACACTCTCAGCCTGGTGTAGCCTGATGCACACACACACACTCAGCCTAGTGGAGCCACACCGCCCAGCAAACAATGTCCCACACCGTCGGCATAACGAGACTGATCAAATTAGACTCAATTGTTTGCGATAATGGTGCGGGTGGGTATATGGGGAGAGGGGCGCCACACAGCATATGGGAGAAACACTAACGGCTCACGACTGCATGCTGTGCTTGATTACGCTGCGCTAAAAATAACACGAAAAAGGTACAGTGAATTGATAACATTGCTGCAAACACCCATAAACGCCTGACAGCGTGGCATTAGTACAGCATAGTACAAGTCAGCATAGTTTATGTCGAAACCATGGGTAGTGCTTTTTTTAGCCACGCATCTTTTCGTTTTGCCTCGATTGCATTCCCATTGGCAGCGATTGTCGACGTCAAACCTACAGTGCCATCGAACGAACGGCTGGTGTATTGTCCGAGTTCCCTGATGGCGGGTGTCCAATAGGGCTGGGAAATAAGAACTTTGGGACCGAAAGCTGGGACAGTCCAGTGTGATGTGAACAAGCCGCGTTGTTTCCTGGCCAAAATGAGCTGAAGCCCAGTCAAAATATTCGTTTTAAATGCATGTTTTTCTTTGGGCATCTAAAGTATTACCATTGTATTTTTGCTGTTTGGCTAAGGTCAATAGGCAGCTCACGTCACCTTCGAAAGCCTCGCTAACTCCTAGAACATGGATTGAAAATAGGTGATATTTAACGCCGAACATTTTTTTTCTCAGGAATATTATCATCCTTGATTTTGAATTCATTAGCTTAAAAATAATAGTCCATGTTGCTTTTGAATATTTAGCATGTTTTTTTGTATTACTGATAATGTTTCTTTTTGACAAGTGTTAAGAGCTTTGCGAGTGCAATTCTGTATGTGCTATATGCATTGCGATTGTAATTATTTGGCTCTTTCAGTTACCGAAAATACATATCGTTTACATTAATTGAATGTATTGGGGAAGATGAGACCCAGTTGTTTTTGCTGTTGATTTTCTTGATATACATGACGTTTTATGACAATACCTAAAAATCCCCCCTTTATATGCTTCAATGGTAAATTTCCATCTTACTAGGATCTTTTTCCATGTCCAAATTAAGCGTTTTCCTTTCTTTTCTAGGAAAGCTATAAATCTGCAACCTTCTGTTTATTAAATGATAGTAGTAGTTCTTGATAATGGTGCAGCAGCAAACATACACAATGACGGACAAATTTGTTGGTGATCACTAATATTCAAAAGAACACCAGATACATTCACGTTATTGAGGTTATTACAACATATAACACAAATTAAATAACTTTTTTCTACTTCTACTTATACACCTGCCAGGCTTTGAAATGATTTGAAATCGACCATGACAACACACCTATGAAACCTGTGAAACCTGTGTTTACACCTATGAAAACAATTTCATGCATGGGATTTTACTATCAAGTTGGAAAATCTCAGGAATGAAGTCATCAGTTATTATGAAGTCGTATTCCTGGTTTTATGTAGCTTTATACGGTCTTCTTGCTCAGCTATACATTGTTGTTTATCAGTGGTTGGTGCTTCATAATTTGACAAACAGCAACTGATTGGCCATATTTGTCAGTAAATTCAGCACGAGTGCCTCCGCAGTTGAAAAGTTATATCTGTACCTCATTTCGATTCAGTTAATTTCTTAAATACAAAACTGTGCCGCTAGGAGCTTCGTGGTCTCTTCCACTAAAAGTGCTTGGTAATTATCAATTCCATAGCAACTTTCCAAAGCCTTCGACAGCCCTGTTTCAGAAAAAGCTAGAATATGTCCATTAAAATTTGTTTCAACCAAACGCTGTTGAAATTCATCAAGTCTGTTTACAATCGACCAAATACTTACATTCAGTATGTGTATGCTCCAATTGTTTTGGGTAATAATTTTCTCCATATTCTTCCTGAATACAATTTGCAATCAGTTCTAAGTCTGCTAAAATCTGAAAACGAAATTTACATGCTATCACTTTCAGTTCCATTATGGAATTAATTGATTTGCTGATTCAGCATTGAGAATAGGATACATATATGATTTTAAAAAATTAAATAAACAAATAAACAAAAAGATAACAAAATAACAAAAGTTGCACTTCCGTTCCTTCAGTACAACGCAGAACAATATCAGAGTAGTCGGTTCCCAAGCATGGACACCATAATTCAGAAATTGCGCAAAGCAAGAACTAGTATGGCCTGATGTACTACACAATTATCAATTCAGAATAGGCGTCACCACGCACCCAATCAGGTTGGAAAAAATGTAACGACTATGGAGCCACATTGACTATTTACCACCCACCTAGGTTAGGCAGGTATCTACCCAAGATTGTGACCAAACAAGCAATGGAAGTTGAAATTCATGAGTTGCAGTTTGAACATTTACACACAATGAAATGATCAAGTTAACCACATTAATTGAGAGAAGTCAAAAGTATTCAGCATGCATTGAATACATTGCATACAGAACCACAAAGATCACCAATTCCTTCACCAAGACATTCACCAATCTCTTCAGCAAAATTATATCCTTCATATAAGAACATCTGACTATTGTACTCGACAGGAATAGTTAACAGCCGAGAGTTGGCAGCAAAAGAAAAACAGCTGACCTTCTGTGAAATGTTTGTTTACTTGGTTCTACATTCCTCTGGCAGGTAGGACCGAGGGGCAATTGTAGTAGTTTTTTTTTATCAGACAGACGTTATGTACAGATGGAACAGAGGGAGCGTCTCATTGCCATTTGTAGGATGCCATTTCATTCAGGCAGGTAGGTGCTCACCCAGGTACTAATAAGGCATAAACAACCAGGCAAGCACTAAGACCATCTTCCCCAAAGACCAGGTCATCCCAATAAATTCCCATGCAGAATGCAAGTAATGTGAAAGACCAGGTCCGCAGGCCATTTGATTCAGGTTCTCAATCAACATGGCAGAGGAGGACGAAGACGCCTGTGTATCATTCATATATTGGCACTTGAGAAGACCGGTCATGTGTTGTACAAATAGCTGGCAGTATAGAAGCCACTCCCTGTAGAAACATGATTAATAAGAATCTGTGGCATAAAGGAGCGAGGAATTTTTACGAAGTATGTCACTAAGTTAATTACATTTTCTTTCGTTTGCATGCACACTCAGTGCCCAGGAGGACAACGGATAAAACCGGTATACATAACATTCATCCACGGACTTATTCCACATAGAAGAAAGCTGCACCAATAGCACAATGGCAGTGGAGTGACCTGAATGCTTCAGGCTGCTCAACTGCCATCAATGCTGCCATGGCAATACACATTGGTGCCAGATTGCACAAGATGTTCCTCTCACCATAGTTCATATCAAGAGAACCATATGCGAACCAGGCACAAGCACTAGGCCTAACCACATGTGCCAGCACCCAAACTCCTTTTCTCACGCTTAGGTGTTGAACCAGATGGTGTTTCTGTGTCATGCCATGGCATTTTAACTAATGACTTTGTGGCACGATTTCATCCATTGGGCTTCACAACAGTATTTTGTTGAGTATTCAGCCTAGCAAACTCATTAAGTTCGCTCTAACTTCGTGCGGTATCGTCTACATTTTCCTCAAATAATGCGTAACACATATGCTTGTCATAACATCGTGTTCATCTTCCCTGCACACATGGATCCCTGCTGAGTCTCACAACAAAATAGCATCACGTTAATGTTTGAGATATTTGTTGTGGCCAGTGCATCGTTTGAACGAACATTGAATGTTAATTTCAATTGAAATAACAGCCCAAGACTTCACTATGCTGGGAGTTGTATGTACAGTAAATAGGAAAGTAAATGGCCTTATGCACATCATACTTTTTTTAACAATCCAATGTACAGTATATTTCGGCTCCGGGTGTTTATCAGCTGTGACAGCTTTGAGGACACAACAGTAATTGAGGTTACAATTGATAAAGGAATGGAGCCGAAATGTACAGTTTTCAGTGGAAATATGGACTTTTCATTATGATCAACATAAGGCTATTTACCGTCCCAGTTACAATAAGGAAGACCTTTAGCCTCTTCTAAAAGCGGAAATTCCGGCATACATAACAGAGTGGCGGTGCAGTAGCCAACAGAGTGGCAGTGCAGTAGCAAACAGACTGGCTGTGCAGTAGCCAACAGAGTGGCCGTGCAGTAGCCAACAGAGTGGCCGTGCATTAGCCAACAGAGTGGTCGTGCAGTAGCCAATAGAGTGGCGGTGCAGTAGCCAACAGAGTGACGGTGCATTAGCCAACAGAGTGGTCGTGCAGTAGCCAACAGAGTGGCATTGCAGTAGCCAACAGAGTGGCGGTGCAGTAGCCAACAGAGTGGCGGTGCAGTAGCCATGTCAACAGTCGCTCCCTTCCGCAGATCGCATCAGGTCAGGGCAAAATAGTGCATTGCCATTTTCTGCTGATCAGGCTACACGGTGCCTTTTCGAAGCCAAATTATCATGATTGATATAAAGAAGTGGAATATCTGACAGAGTGCATGCAGTAGAAAACAAACCGAACAATGCTGCCTGATCAAGGGGAGGACGCCACTGTAAGACGGAAAGTAAATAACCGCCAGTGGCGGACGAGCGCCTAAAAAAACACCGGTACGATTCCAGAACAGCGGCTCCCATGGCCACCTGTACATCTGTTATTACAGAATGCACCCCTCCTTATCTCCGGAGCGAAGCATTCACTATCAGAACAGAACACCAAAATAGAACACCGTTGAAAATCACTACAACAGCAATAAACTGAGGATAGGAGCTTTGAACCGATCAGGAACCTTGCTATATGCTCAGCAACTGGAGCTCGATAGACATAAAGACATAAAATATCAGTAAAACTATGAGCCACAAGGGCCCTTCTTGGTTGAACTTTGGACACTGAACCAGTTGCCCACCAAATCTGTCGATCAACCCTCCCTGGAATACAGAAAAACAAGCCTCCTATTTTTATAATGATGGTCTATGCCGTTTTTAAAGATGTTCAGTGTGTTGCTACTGACAATGGTTCCTGGCAGCTGGTTCCAGTGTTCTACTACCCTGTTGGTGAAGAAAGACTGTCTTAACCTTGTCCTGCTGTGATTAACTTTAATTTTGAATTGATGACCACTAACTGCATCATTTCTGTTAAATTCAAACATTTCCCTGAGATATCCCTGTTGCTGACCATGAACAAATTTAAAAACCTCGATGAGATCTCCCCTCAGCCTTCTATATCTAAGTGAAAACATATTCAAATTCTTCAATCTTTCTTCATATGCCAGGTTGCCTATACCATTAACCATTTTTGTTGCCCTCTTTTGTACTCTCTCTAAAAGCCAACAATCTTTATCATAACTAGGGGACCAAGCTTGGACACAGTATTCCAAATGTGGCCTAACATATGCAAAGCAAAACTTCCTGATGACCTCCTCACTTTTGTATGACACGTTCCTCTGTATTTCCCCAAGCATTCTTAGTGCCTTCTTCCTGGCTTCTTTGGTCTGTTTTGATGCCCCCAATTTTGTGTTCAAAATAACACCTAAGTCCTTCTCCTGCTGAGTCACAGATAGTACTTGGCCACCCATCAAGTATGGAACCTTCATATGCTGCCTACCTACATGCATGGCTTTGCACTTATCAAAATTAAACTTCATTTGCCATTTTTCGGATCACTTCACGAGCTTGTCTAAGACTTTCTGCAGCAAAACCTGCTCATTGTGCCCTGTTATTGCCCTAAAGATCTTCAAATCATCCGCAAATTTCAAAACCTTACTGCCTAGGCCACATTCAATGCTATTCACATATATAATGAACAATAGTGGCCCCAGTACTGACCCCTGGGGGACTCCACTAAGAACATTTTGCCATGATGACTTTGTACCATTTAGCATCACTCTCTGCTGTCTATCTGAAAGCCACAACTCTATCCATTTTAGGATGCTACCTGCAATACCATGGACCTGATGCTGCATCATTAACCGTTTATGGGGTACCTTGTCAGAGGCCTTACGAAAGTCAAGATATGCTACATCAACCTGATTTCCCTGATCAAATTGTTCGGTAGCAAAATTCAAAAAAGTCCAAGAGATTTGTGAGACACGATCGCCCTTTTCTAAAACCATGTTGAGTATCTTGAATTAATATGTTTCCTTCCAGAAAACTAACTATTCTATCCTTGATAATTGATTCAAGTACCTTGCAGACTAGGGATGTGAGGCTTACTGGCCTATAGTTTTCAACTTTCCTTCTTTCTCCTTTCTTGAAAATAGGAACTACCTTTCCCTTTTCCAATCTGTTGGAATTTCATTTTGTGAAACTGATCTACCAAATATTATACTAAGTGGACTTGCCAGTTCCTTTTAAGCTTCCCGCAATACCCTAGCATAAATTCCATCAGGTCCTGCTGCCTTGTTTGGCTTTATTTGTCTGATATAATTGAAAACAACATCACTATCAATGAAATCAACATCGTGTATCTGATCACCTGTCACTGAACTGTGGATCACGGTTGGCAGATTAGTCACATCCTCCACTGTAAACACTGATTTGAACTGCTTGCTCAGCTCCTCAACCATCTCACCATCCTCACTCAATATAGTCCCATTTACTTCCAGTGGACCAATTGTGCTTGAAACTTTACTTAGCTTGTAGAAACTAAAGAACTTTTTGCTGTCCCCATTACAGTTCCTAGCCAAATCCAATTATTTTGCTCGCTTTGCTGCTCTGGTTTTCTGCTTCACAGCATCTCTAGCTTTTTGATACGACTTTAGATTTACGATATTTGAAGCTTCCTTAAATACTCTAAATGCATCTTTCTTAGCCTTAATCGCTTTCCTCAAATCTGGTGTAAGCCATGCTGGATTTCCTACCCTTCTTTTGCGCCTTTGCTTTTGGGGACATTTCTAATCTGAATTTTCCTCAAGTAAGATTTGAACTTTTCCCACATTTCACAGGCATTTAAGTCAAATAATTATTTTTCCGATTGTATGGCACTTAAAGCCTCTCTCATGCAGTCAAAGTCTGCCCTGTTAAAATTTGGAATATTTGCCAAATTATCCTTGATTGTCCCTGCTACTTGTGCCTTGAATCTCACTATGTTACGGTCACTTCTTCCCAGAGTTTCTCGTACAGTCAAGTCTTGAACTAAATCACTTAAATCTGAGAAGACAAGGTCCAAGAATGAGCCCTGCCTGGTTGGTTCCGTTACAAACTGGTGTAAGAACAAGTCCTCTTCAAGGCATTTCCTAAACAGTTTACATGATGGGGAGCCAACACCAAAATTTTCATATCCTTTTAGATTAAAGTCACCAAGAATAAGGCATTTCCTCTGAAAGTTTCTACTGATTTCCTCACAAATCACCTTATCGAGTTCCAGTTGCTGAGAATGTGGCAAGGTTCCTGATCGATACAAAGCTCCTATCCTCAGTTTATTGCTGTTGCATTTTCCCACAGCAACATCAAGCCAAATGGACTCCACAGACACATTTTTTACCCCATCTGCTACTTTTTGAGAACTGTATAAGCTATTCACATAGAGCATTACACCACCCCCTTTCACTGCTGGACCCCTATTGCATGACAACATATTGTATCCCTGGATCTCATAGTCCTGCAAGCAATCCCCAAAATATCCCTCACTGACCCATGCCTCAGTAATGCAAACAAAATCTGGTTTCTCCTCAGCAACATAACAATTGAACTCATCAAATTTGGATCGAATGCTCTGAGCATTAAGCATCATACACTTAACAAAAGTTCCATAACCCTCTTTGGCTTTTTCATGTTGAGTAGCTCTATCATCTCTGGATGAGCTACCACTCTGCCCCCTTGATCTACTGCTATCCCTATTTGCTGACTGTGAGGTTATATTGCCTATGCTGTCACTATTGGCATATCCCTGAGATGGCAATGCCACTTCTTTCCTCCCACCCCATTATGTAGTTTCCCTGAAGGACATGTTCATATACTTTGCTTAACACTTGCACCCCCTTCTCGGAGAAGTGCAGCCCATCCCTCTGATAGAGGTCCCATGAGCCAGCCGATAAGGTGATTTGCGAGGAAATCAGTAGAAACTTTCGGAGGAAATGCCTTATTCTTGGTGACTTTAATCTAAGAGGATATGAAAATGTTGGTGTTGGCTCCCCATCATATCAAATATTTAGGAAATGCCTTGAAGAGGACCTGTTCTTACACCAGTTTGTAACGGAACCAACTAGGCATGGCTCATTCTTGGGCTTTGTCTTCTCAGATTTAAGTGATTTAGTTCAAGATTTGACTGCAGGAGAAACTCTGGGAAGAAGTGGCCATAACATGAGATTCAAGGCACAAGTAGCGAGCACAATCAAGGATAATTTTGCAAAGGTTCAAAATTTTAACAGGGCAGACTTTGACTGCATGAGAGAGGTTTTAAGTGCCATAAAATGGGAAGAAGAACTTTTTGATTTAAATGCCTGTGAAATGTGGGAAAAGTTCAAATCTTACTTGAGGGAAATTCAGATTAGACATGTCCCCCAAAAGCAAAGGCGCAAAAGAAGGGTAGGAAAGCCAGCATGGCTTACGCAAGATTTGATAAAAGCAATTAAGGCAAATAAAGATGCATTTAGAGTGTTTAAGGAAGCTTCAAATATCGTAAATCTAAGGTCGTATCGAAAAGCTAGAGACGCTGTGAAGCAGGAAACCAGGGCAGCAAAGCAAGCAAAATAATTGGATTTGGATAGGAACTGTAATGGGGACAGCAAAAAGTACTTTAGTTTTCACAAGCTGAGTAAAGTATCTAGCGCAATTGGTCCACTGGAAGTAAATGGGACTATATTGAGTGAGGATGGTGAGATGGTTGAGGAGCTGAGCAAGCAGTTAAAATCAGTGTTTACATTGAACGATATGACTAATCTGTCAACCGTACACCACAGTTCAGTGACAGGTGATCGGATAAGCGATGTTGATTTCATTGATGGTGATGTTGTTTTCAATCATATCAGGAAAATAAAGCCAAACAAGGCAGCAGGACATGATGAAATTTATGCTAGGGTATTGCGGGAAGCTGAAAAGGAACTGGCAATTCCACTTTGTATAATATTTTGTAGATCAGTTTCACAAAATGAAATTCCAACAGATTGGAACTGGGAAAATGTAGTTCCTATTTTCAAGAAAGGAGAAAGAGGGAAAGTTGAAAACTATAGGCCAGTAAGCCTCACATCCATAGTCTGCAAGGTACTCGAATCAATTATCAAGGATAGAATAGTTAGTTTTCTGGAAGGAAACAGATTGTTTCAAGATACTCAACATGGGTTTAGAAAAGGGCGATCGTGTTGTTGTGAATTACCACCTTGCGATGACCTGCCAACTAATGGTTGCATCGGATAGCGGTATGTGGCGCTGGGGCGTATTAGAACCATGTGTGGCGCGGGTGTTATGAATGTTGGTTTGGGCGTTGGCAGTGCCGTTAACGGGCGGTGTTGGGCGAGATGAGCCCAGTTGACTGACAGTGGTGACGCAAGTGTGTGGTCGTGGTTGACCTCGGTTACAATATTGATTGTTGCGGTTGCAAGGAGCAACGAATACAGGGAACGCGAAGAAGCCATCTTTATTTAATTTATAGAGAGACAGAAGGATCTGTAACACGTGTCTCACAAATGTCTTGGACTTTTTGAATTTCGCTACCGAACAGTTTGATCTGGGAAATCAGGTTGATTTAGCATATCTTGACTTTAGTAAGGCCTTTGACAAGGTACCCCATAAACGGTTAATAATGCAGCTTAAGGTCCATGGTATTGCAGGTAGCATCCTAAAATGGATTGAGTTGTGGCTTTCAGATAGATAGCAGAGAGTGATGTGATGCTAAATGGTACAAAGTTATCATGACAAAATGTTCTTAGTGGAGTCCCCCAGGGGTCAATACTGGGGCCACCATTGCTCATTATATTTTTTAATAACATTGAAAGTGGCCTGTGCAGTAAGGTTTTGGAATTTGCGTTTGATTTGAAGCTCTTTTAGGCAATAACAGGACACAATGAGCAGGTCTCGCTGCAGAAAGACTTAGAGAGGACTTAGGTGTAATTTTGAACACAAAATTGGGCGCATCAGAACAGACCAAAGAAGCCAGGAAGAAGGCAGTAAGAATGCTTGGGGCAATAAATATGAATGTATCATACAAAAGTGAGGAAGTCATCAGGAAGCTTTGCTGTGCATATGTCAGGCCACATTTGGAATACTGCGTCCAATCTCGGTCCCCTAGTTATGAAAAAGATTGTTGGCTGTTAGAGAGAGTACAAAAGAGGGCAATAAAAATGGTTAATGGTATAAGCAACCTGGCATATGAGGAAATATTGTAGAAATTGAATATGTTTTCATTTAGATATAGAAGGCTGAGAGGAGATCTCATCGAGGTCTTTGAATCTGTTCATGGTCAGGAACAGGGACATCTCAGGGAAATGTTTGAATTGAACAGAAATGATGCAATTAGAGGTCATCAATTCAAAATTAAAGTTAATCACAGCAGGACAAGGTTAAGACAGTCTTTCTTCACCAACAGGGTAGTAGAACACTGGAGCCAGTTGCCAGAAACCATTGTCAGTAGCACCACACTGAACATCTGAACAAGACCCCAGTCTAAGAATCAGTGACGTCGCCACGAAATTCTTCCAGGGGGGGTAATATCGAAAGGGTGCCTCCTGCTCCCCGAAAGCGGCCTGCACTGTTTTAGGGCCTCCTATTGTTTTTTTTAGGATCTTGCTATGGTTCCAGAATGGGAAACATAATTTCATATTGATGTCTTGTTTGTTATTGGCATGGTGCATCATTTACGGAAGAAGCAATAGCAAACATTATCTTTTTTTTCGCTGAGAACTGAGTCATACCAGGGCATAGATAAGTAATATGTGGATAAATACCTAAGTGCCAAAATAAACCAATGTCTTAATGCTTTCTCGACCCGAAGAATCTTCCCGCTGGCCTCTGGATTGCAGCGAGCTGTCGGTGCTGGTGCTAAGCATATCTTAAAGATATCTTCCATTGATCAACCCACTTCTATGTTCACCAAGTCTAACTAAATATAGTTAGATTCATCACTACTGTTAGTCATTCCCACCAGCTTGATGTCATAAGCAAGTGTAAACGATCATTTATCAGTCCCAGGACGACAATTTCGCGAAGGTGACAACGAGAAATTGATTGAATTGGTCTTCTGATCGCCATCTTAGGGATTTATTGATTTTTTTAATAACATTTGGTGCTGGCTGCAAGGTACCTGGCACACAAGCTAAAATTATAAATCTTCAGGAAACATACGCACGGCAAGGACAAGCATTGAACAACAATGCATAAATGACAGTGCAATAATAAATAAATGGCAATACATAAATAATGCAAAACCTTCAAATTCCACGCCGTCACGCCCATGGTTTTCGCTGTGCTGTATCGTTCTGTAAATGACGTCGTTGAGAATGTATTGAAGCTGGGAAGTTCTAATCATGCAGGCTGTAATCACAGAAGACAAGTTTCTAGGAAGAAAACGCATTTAAAAACATCATTCCTCCAATTTTATATGGGCATCGGCGTTGTTTTATATGCTTGTGAGGGGGAATTTGCCTCCCGTCAATGCTGGCTTCTCCCCATGGGCGTATGTTTCTTAAAATTATTGGGGGACCAGTGGCATACCTATATTTGCGTTAAGGGGAGGGGCAATCGTATTTGGAGGGGTCCACTTACCCCATTAAAAATACCTCATATTTCGACCACTATTTTGTTAAAGGAGACCTTTTTAAATATAATCATTAATGACCAACTGAATTGTCCTGTGGAGGGGCCTAATCTACCACTATCGTTTCTGATTCGTCGGATTTCAACCCTAACTCCCCCACCCTGTTCCAAGGTATTATTTTGGTATCCTTTGATAAGTCACCTCACACTGATGAAATTAGACCTACACAAATCACTTTAAAACGTACAATTTCCCAATTTCAGACATCCTAGTTCATAGCGCCCGGTCGCCACGACGCCAACGTTCGTGCACGTGCACACCCATCTTGCCAATTCGGGGCATTCGTCACACTTCGTGCGATGCTACGGTTTCTGCTAGGCCTCCTACGTTTTGTTAATTGCTGCCACATGATAGACTTGCGCCATATTTGACGTGACGGAAGGCTTTGTATGGGCGTTGGCTGCTAAAATTTGATTAATTAAATTCGTTCATTAGCTTCCTACTTCCCACATTTTATGGTGGTTAAGAAATGCGGATACCCGCTGAGCTTTGATGCACCTCATATCTTTGTTTAAATATGCTCCCAAATTGGCTACCGAACCGAGGCCCTGTCTCAGTGATTTTATTTTACCCCTTTCGTCTTTCTTCGTCTGCGGATGTGTCTTAGGGCTCCAATCCATTTTTGTTAGGGGTCCAACACATTTTCGAAAACCCTTCTCGTTTTAGGACTTTGTTGCGTGTTTGTGCACCGATTATTTTTGTTAGGTGTCGCTGCGTTTTCAAAGATCCGATGTGTTTATCTAGTGCCCGTTCTTTGTGTTCGTTTTGGGACCATTTAGCTTTTAGCGGCCCCAGCCTCTTTTTCAGGCCGGTGTGCGGTCGCATGGCCCCTGTGTGCCTTGAGAGCTTCCGGTGTATTTTTTTACAGCTCCTGGTATGTTTATTTTGGGCTGCAACGCATGTTTTAAGGCCCTGTCGCTTTTTGCGAGACTGTGCGCTTTGGAGGGTCAGTTGCATTTTGGCCTCCGTTATGCTCTTAGGGTTCCGCTGTGTTTATTTGGGGCTTCTGACGCACATTTGTGGGGCCCAGTACGATTTTGAGTCTTCGATGCGATTTGTCTGGGTCCCAGCGCGACTTATCACGCCCAGGCGCGTGGTTCCGAGAACCCAACGCCAGTTTTCTGAACTCAACGCGATTTTTGTGGATCGCTTCTGATTACAAAAAAAATCAAAATCCCGGACTGATTTCTCGAACCCCTGGCGCCATGTTTTTGTATCTCACCTCGATTTTCGAGCTCCGGTATATTTCTGCGGGGCTGTACGCGATTTGTGAAGGCATCTGATGATATGTTCGGTGCTCCAGAGCCATTTTCTTGACCCGGACATTGTTTTGGAATCCCTCCTATTTTGAAGGGATCCGGTTTGATTTTTTTCGGATACCGATGCGATTTTTGGGCTCACACTGTGCTTATGTGGGGCCCTAGACGCCAATTTTTGGGAGCCCTCACGTTAATTTCTTATTCCCAGACCAAATTTTTCGTGTCTGCGTGTGTGTGTGTGTGTGTGTGTGTGTGTGTGTGTGTGTGTGTGTGTGTGTGTGTGTGTGTGTTTGAATTTGACCAGCCTACCACCGTCAGGTGATGTCGGCTGTTTCCGATGGTGTGTGGAGTAAATGTAGTGGTGGGTGGTAGTGTGAGGAACGTCGTAGTTGGGGAGTAGAAAGGAATAGGATAGGTGGAGTTGACTTGTTGACTGGTGCCGCAGTTGAGGCCATCTTGAAGTTCACAATGTAGAGCTGGGCAGAGTTGAGTAGAGTTGTCTTGGAGATGAGGCGGTAGGCTGTTTAGAGGTTGCAGATGGTGCAGTAGTGAAGAGTAAAGTGAAGACCTGCCAGTCCGGACGGTGCTGATTTGTGGTATGGGGTGTAGAGGGGGTGAGGGTGGGGTGGGGGTAGTGGTGGTGGTGGGGGTGTCATCGCCATCATGTATGAACATTGCAAGAACGTACAACACTTTGGGGGACAATGCTTTTTGTTTGTTTTCTTAATTTATTATTTTTATTCTTATTAAATAGATATAAGTATATATACTTATTTATCTATATGTTTTTGTTTGTTTTTTTACCAAGTCTTTTTGGGTATCTTTTTTTCTTCTTTTTTACCCATTCACAGTTGTTCCAGTATGCGTGTGATAGAGAGAAAGTGGAAGATATGTTCGTGTAATGTTGGATGTTCATCGTTGAGAAGAGTGGTGAGGTTTAGTGGGATGTTGTTTGTGGTGCAGTAGTTTGTGATATGTTATTTTTGGTTGGTGTATTTAGTGCAGTGTATGAGGATATGCTTGATTGTAAGTGCTCGGTGACATGTTGTGCATTGTGGTTCTGGACGGTTTAGAAGGAGGTAAGACTGAGTGAGTGCTTTCTGTCCGATGCGTAGTTGTGTCAGTATGCTTTCGTTGAATCTGGTGTTTTGATTAATGGTTTGCCAGGTTCGTGTTTTGGGTGTATATCGTGGAGTTGTGTTCATGCTGTGTCCCATGTTTGTTGAATGTGTTTGTTGATTGTCTGGTGTATTGTGGGTAGTAGTCGGATTGTGAGTATGGGCAGTGTGTGGTTTGTTGCAGTGTTGTGGCTATATTTGCTTCGATATCTGCGTGTTCGTTGCATTGTATGTTTTTATGCAAAGTAGAAGTGGCCGTTGTCGATTGTTTAGTTTGTTGTGTATGTGCAGTATTTTGGGAATGAGGGGTTGTTTGGATGTGGTGTAGGGTGTTATGCTTTGCATTGCTGATTTGGCGTCTGTGGCTATGATGTTGTGTTCAATTTTTGTGTTGTAGATAGTGGAATAGGCCGAATATATTGCGTACAATTCTGATGTGTACGTAGATGCTGTGTCCGGCAGGCGGGCACGCAGGATGACACGGGGCGGTGCTTGACTGGGGAACAGCACCGCCGCTGTGTCCGTCTTCTGTGTTGTGTGTGATTTGGAGCCGTCGGTGTGGATGATGATGATGATAAGTTTACGCAACTCATCCACAATGATGTGGATGAGTTGCGTATTATGATATAAATTGAAGGAACAGTTGTTGTATTTCTGCGTCAGTGTGTTTATATTTTGGTTGGTCTATTAGGAAGTGTGTTCTCGGTTTTGGTGTTTCCACTATGCAGTGGGTGGTGGGAGCGGTTTTGAGTTGGGGAGTGTGATGTGTAAGCTATTTGCGTGTTGATGAATGCGGCATCCTATTGTCGTTTTAAATGGTGTTTTCTTCATGAGTTGGTGTCTGAGTTTGGTGCGGATTTTTAGTGCCTGAATCCATGGGTGTTGTCTAATAAGTTGTGTTTTGTAGTGGTATCTGAGTAGTGCTTCTGTGCGTCTGTGTTCTAGTTCTGGTGTGTGGTGACCACTTCAGTCCCAAACAATAACATTTAGCAGTTACACCTTTGATACTGATGACATTGGCTGTATCAGGATTTGTGGATGGAAACAGGGACAAAAGCCTTGTACTAATATTACATCTGCTTTCACAGCGAGGGATGCCTGAGTGAGAAATGTACCTGGCCATGTGATTTATATTAGATTAAATTTTCCAACTGACAAATAATATAGTGAGAAATTTCCCAAATTATCACATCTCAGAATTATTATAGAAATGTTTGAACATTCAAAATTGCCCATACTCATTATCAAACTGGAGATAGGCACCATTCGTCCTACAATCCCAGCATGTGAATGTTAGTTCGCTGGATAAGCATACCTTGTCTGGATACCTACATATTCAAGTTCTGAAGCAGTGTTCAGATTTGTTTGATTTGGATGCCACATGCAAATGACATGCCTATGCTTGTCCTTAGTTTTGCAAAATTGTGGCAATATACCTACACACCATACCTGGTACGGTTTGCAAGGTGAGGTTAGGAAACATTTGCTGCAAGAGTGCACAAATTCCAGTATTGCTGTGCTTTAAGGTATTCACAGCACATGTTTTGCATGTATTTTAACTCCATAAAGAAAACAGGGGATACGCTTCGTTAGCATCGGTTATATTAGGTTTCATTCTGTGGGAAAATCTGGAGATTATCTTTTCATTTCAATTTTTGGATGACCAATAATTTCTTACGTAAATGCTTACATTTCAGGAGGCAGGCAATAAAGGGGCTTTGAGTTCGGTAATATTCCATGAATAATGACATTATGAAAGAAAAGGGAACATAACTTAACCTAAACCAGCCTAACCTCTTGTCAGAAGAAATCATCTTAAAAGCTAAATGACCAATGCAGTGTATGTGCCCTAGAGCCCAAATCATCTTACAAATGCTTTTTTTAAAAATGGTATTGTGGCGGTGTAAGGTAACCATGACAAGTTTTACACAAATTTCACCTCCATGAAGCATACAAAGAGGTAAGCTAAGTAAGGTAAGCTGTATGCTAGATAAAATGTCAATTTTGTAAAATAAAAAAATTGAGTTTTCTTCTTCAAAAACTGTTCAGGCTAGGTTAGCTAGGTTAGGGTTTCTTACATTGAAAATGTTTGCAAAAAGTGTTCCGAAATTGCATGTTTAAAAACATTCCTTTCTTGCATGGAAGATTAGGCTAGGTTATTTTTGGTTATGTTACTTTTTTCGGTATTTTCAATGTTACTTGCTGAATATCGTGTTATATGATATATTACCCAACTCAGCACCCCGTTTCTGGCTGTTATTTTGCATCCTGACTGAAAAGTATGCATTTGCAGGGGAAATAAGTGGTCATATCATGTTAGGCAAATTCATAAATATTGCACTGGACAAAGAAATTTCGAGACATCAAGTATTTCCTTAAATGGCAAAACTACCTTTGATTATTTTTTCTGAACATTTTTTCCAATTTCATTAATGGATGTAAAGTGCGTGGTAAACTTCCCTGATGAATAACTTAAAGTACAATAAACTCCATTTTGGGGAATCTTTCATCTCAAGGGCAGATTAGGCTAGGTTCGGTTTGGCTGGGTTAGGCTTTATTAATTTGGATAATCTCGAACAAAAAAAGAACGGCTTGATATTTTCCCTTTTCTTAATTTATTTTCTAAGCTTCCAATGTTTTGCTCCGTCTAGTTCTTGGGTTCCACTGCCCATTGTTGTTCTGGCCGCGCAATGCCGAATCACTATTAGCTGCCATGACTACCCAACAATTTCGATTTCGTGAAGACCGTCTGATTTTAGGTTGAACGTTTTACTGATATTTGTTTTCAGGTTCCGAAACAGAACCAATTCCTAACAGCTAAGCTGGTGCCTGGGGTCCCCTAACCCAGCATTCGGCCATTTTCTTTTTCAAGTTCGAAATACAATCACTTCAAAGTTAAGGGAAACTACTTCCACCACTTGAGTGTGCCGGTGTGCCCTTATATCTGAGCTTCATCTGCGCAGAGATCTTTTGGGGAGGTTCTCGAGTAGTAACTGTTCAGAATGATGTTTTCGGACCACTCGGGTGGATTGAGCGAGGTGTCAACATTTCAAATACCCAACTATGACTGCATAAGCTGTAACAGTTGGCCACTCCCGAGGCAGCTCAGCGTCTTCATGAATCCAAAGGCTGTGGGATCTCACCAACCCTCAAGTCGTGGCGGGGCGTCGGGCTTATGAACGTTCCATTGAATAACAGCAAACAAATGCCCCCACTTTTTAGCAGTTGCATGGACTCTTGATGGCATCATGCATGGGTGTCGTGACGGACTTTGGATGGGGTTGAGACGGCCTGAGAGGGTTTCTTAGTTCTTTTCATGCAAACAATTCTGTTAAATACTCAATCATTCTTATATTGTTAAATTGCATAAAGCTTGGCGCGACCAGTCCCTAGGGCTCTAATATGCTATGTTAGCTGGGATAGGTAGGCGTGCCCGCTCCCAGGGTCACTCAACATTCCCACTCTTAGCATTTCTAGTGGGTCTGAGCATGGTGGGCTTGGATGGTAAGCCTGCATCCGTCAAATGACGTGACCCCTTAGTCAAAGTTCCCCAGTAGGCCACGTCCACCAGAGGCGTAGGAACGTCTCAAAAAGTTTGTGCATGTGTGTGTGGGGGGGGGAAACCCTTTTTGAAGTTGATTCTTACGATGCATCGCCATAGCATTAATGTTAAACTTTCATGCAAAGTGTGTGTGTGTGGGGGGGGCATATCCCTCCTCCCCCTGTTCCCACACCTATGATGTCTACCCGTCTTCTCGACGCCCGTGGATTCAGGAACGGTGGAATTGGCGAGGGCAGTGACATATCCAAGGGGGATAACCGAGCCATGTGCCCTAAGATGGCCAAAATTGTAGCTAAGTCGGGTCTTATGGACGAAGTTTGGAAAACAACAACCATTTTCGGTATAGGGTATTGTTATAATGTCATGTTCAGGTTCTACTGTATCCAAATATGATGAGTATTATTTTGATTGGCGTTAATTTGTATACCACTCGAGCCAGCTAAAAACAGGCTGGCTGTACCCACACTTCGCGGTGAAGGCGGGGCCAACCATATGCCTTCGCATGTGGGTATTTTACCACATTATCTACATGATGCTGCTTGGTGCATAATGCATTTAAGGCACTGGTTTGTTCCATACGAAATAATAACAATAATTAAGTAAAGTGCCGCCGTTCATCGATCACTTAATCACTCGCTTCCCAAGATCGTCGCGCCATGTTAACGTAAGGAGTTCTTTATACACTAGTGTTGTTAAAATAATTTGTATTATACACCAGTGTCCTCATTATCTGCAACAAATCGACACTGTCCTCACTTAAAGACATCGTTATGTGTCATTTCAATCTTTAATCAACTTTGACGATGTATAGCGGCAGTGTCAGTTGATCAGGAATATCTTCATTGAAACGAGTGATACATTCTGAGGAAGCCCCAGGTGGGGTACTTTTAGTTAGTACCATCCTTTGATCAAAATATTCAATTTCACATGCGACCACATCATGCTTCTGGCATTTCCCATGCTAAAGCTATACAGAAATATGGGAACATGTCAACTTTAGAACGAAATTGACGAACACTAATGGCCGTTATACTGGAATCTAAGTGGTATCAGCTGATAAAGAAATGATGAATGTATCCAGCACAGCTGGGGCAACATCTCGAGATAGCATACTTTCTTTGTTTTTGACAATTATCTTCAAGATTTAGCCTCCAGCGGCCGCGGCCACCATGCGACCCAATGGCATGCTTACAGTTCGGATTTCCGCCGCTAGGTGCAAACGAAGCGCTAACAGTAGCGTGGCCGCGCGTGTCCCCTATCGTACCGATCGAAATTGTGGGTCCCGAGCGCGATATTTTGGGGGATCGGTTCGAGTTTGCGGGACACGTTGTACTTAGCTTTGGCACCAACGCGATCTTGGCGGTTCCTGTCGCATGTTTTCGGCCATCGGAGCGAGTTTTCTTGGGCCCGCCGTATTTATTTGGAGCCCCCTGAGTGAATTCTGGTGGACCGACGCGAATTTTGGTGGCCCAACGCGACTGTTGGGGGCCCCGGCACGATTATTGGGAGCTGATCCTTCTTAGGAGGGAGAGGGCCTTTGATATGCCACTGCGGCCACCGAAGGAGTTTTTTTTTCATTCGATGACACCTTTCGGAGTATAAATGCCCTCCGGGTAAATTTTTACCGGACCTGTTCTTAATTTTCAGGCGCTAGGGTCGATTCGATCGAGTCTCGGTGTGAACTTTTGGGACATCGAGTTATATTTCTTTAAAGGTCCTTATGTTATATTTTTGGGTCCGGTACGATTCTTCTGTCTCCCGGTGCGATTTTGTCGGTGCCCTGACAATTTTTTCCGTTGCCCAACGTTTTTTTTTGGGACCTTGACCAGATTTTTTAGGCCGCAGATTGCCATTCCGGTTAATAATTGATTTGGGGGGGCAGCTGCAACTTTTGAGGCTCCGGTGCGACCTTTTGGGCCCCCAGTGTGATTTTCAAGGGCTGCGACGCGACTTTTTTGAGTCCAATGCAATCTTTTGTGTCCCGATCTCATTTGCTTGGATTCCTAGCGCGAGTTTTAGCGACATCGACACTTATTTGGGGTCCAATACGTTTTTGAGGTTTTTGGCGTCATTGTTGGGGCCCCAGAGTGATTATCCATGTCCTGATTGTTTTTAGTTTCCCCGGCTTCATTTGTGTCCCAATGAGACTGTTGGCGAACGGTACGACCTGTCGTGCCACTAGCGTGATTTGCATGGTCCGGCCGTGACTTTTTGATACCCCAGGCTTAGTGTGATTTTCAGGGGCCCCGGCCTGATCTTTTGGGGCCCATATCGTGATTTCCAAGTACCACGGCACGACTCCTAACATTTATTAGGGGCTTCTTCTTGCAAAATATAAGCCTCCTCTCACGTCTTAGGGTTCTCGTCTCATTTCCTGGAGCCTCTTTGCCGGTTTTGGGTGTCTCCTCGTGTGTCCTACCCTCCTCCGTATTCAATGGTCCTCCACTGCCGTCTTGGATGGCCTCCCTAAGACGTGAGAGGAGGATGGCCTCCTCCTCCTCTCACGTCTTAGGGTTCTCGTCTCATTTCCTGGAGCCTCTTTGCCGGTTTTGGGTGTCTCCTCGTGTGTCCTACCCTCCTCCGTATTCAATGGTCCTCCACTGCCGTCTTGGATGGCCTCCTCCTACATCCTGGGGATCCTTTAACATGACATAGGGATTCCTCTCGTGTTCCAGGGGCATTCTCTGCCAAATTAGTGGCCTCCTGCCACACCCCGTGGGCCTCCTCCTTTGTCCTGGCAAAGCCTTACACGTCTTGAGGGGATCTTCAATTTTTGACACCTCACATCTTTCCATACCTGCTACCACTCCCATCTTAAGGACCTCCTCTCATTTCCTGGGAACTCCTTCCGAACTTCGGGGCCTCATTCGGCCCTGGAGACCTCCTACTCCGTCTTGAGGGACTCCTCCGAGTGCGGCAGGGGCATCCTTTCCTCTACTAGAAGCCTTCTTTTTTTTACTTAGTGACGTCCTTTCACGTCTGGGGCCTCCTGCTCTGCGTTTTGATTCGAGATTTTCCCATTTTAAGGGTGTCCTCTTATCTCCTGGTGGACTCCTCTTCTCTCCCAGATGCCTCCTCTTCCAAATTTGCAAGCAACCTTTCCTATCTCAGCTGCCTTGTCAGTTCCTGGGGACCTTCTTATCCGTCTTGGAGCCTTCTTTCTCGCCTGGGAGCCATCTCTCTTACCTAATGGCCTTTCACTCCTATTTTAGGGGCCTCCTAAGTCATCATTGGGTCTCACTTCCAATCATGTGTCGTCCTCTTCCGAATTAGGTGCCTCCTGCCACTTTTCTGGATCATCCTTTTCTATCTTGGTGGAACCTTACCCGTTTTGGGGCATGCTTTTGCGTCTCCGAAACCTCATCTCATATCCACTGGCTTTCTCTTCCGTCTTAGTGCCTCCTCTCATTTTCTGGGGCCTCCCTTCCCGTATTCGGGCATCCTTTGCAACCCTGAGGGCCTCCTTTGCAATACTGGGGGCATCCTTTGCAATCCTGGGGGCCTCCGTGCCAATGGTTGGCACTCTCTTGATTTCTGGGGCCTCCTTTCACGTCTTTGGGGCCTCCTAACCTGTGTTTGGGGTCTCATTATCCTCTTAGCAGGGTGCTTTTGCGTCATAGTCCATAATCTTCTCTCCTAGGGTCCTCCTAGGCCACTGAGACCAGCCTCATCTGGCTGGTATCAGTGGCCTTCTCTCATTCCTGCGGAGACCTTCTTACCCATCTTGGGGCTCTCTCTTGCGTCCGGAGAAATCTCTCCTATCATTCCTTATTTTCCATTGTAGGGGCCTCCTCTTCCATCTTTGGAAGCCTCGTTTTTCAAAATAAGAATATCCTGCCACCGATCGGAAGCCGATCGGAACCGGAAGCCTGCCACTGAGACCAGCCTCATCTGGCTGGTATTAGTGGCCTTCTCTCATTCCTGCGGAGACCTTCTTACCCATCGTGGGGCTCCCTCTTGCGTCCGGAGAAATCTCTCCTATCATTCCTTATTTTCCATTGTAGGGGCCTCCTCTTCCATCTTTGGAGGCCTCGTTTTTCAAAATAAGAATATCCTGCCACCGATCGGAAGCCTTCTTGTCTAACCCGGGTGGCTTCCTGCCCGTCTCGGTGGCATCCTTTTCGTCCTGGAGGCGTCCTCCCAATATCTGTCCTACGTCTCCTATATGGATCTGATTATAATTCCCGGGGGCCTCGTTGCCAGTCTTGGGGCCTCCTTGACAGCTTGATCTTCTGTCTCGTCGGCCTACTTGCTCACCTATTTTCCTGTGCATTTCCGGATAGGGGCCTCCTCAAATTTCATGGGGTGGGTCAATCTCACGGAAGGGGGGGACTTCCCCCGCTGACCCCCCCGGTGGCGACGCCCCTGCTAAGAATGAGCGTTGACTGAAGTAACAGTGAAAGCGGCGGGAGAGGTGAACAGCAAAAACACCAAAAAGCAAAAGTAATCGTCCATCAACTGTTTGAGGGCAGGTTACGTTACAAAAACAAACTTTGAAGCAGAGCGCACGAGGGAGACACGAGTCACTCTGTGCATTTCCTTTCCCCTTAGCACATACACATCACTAGTCGTTTGCTTCATCCACGTGAATAAAATAAACTGAGAAGAGAAAATCATCAGCATAATAGAGTTGCGGATGTGCATCATTATTTGAACATTATCTGGTCGAGCATAATCCACTAATCCAGCATGCTACTCCTATTTCCCAATCTGATCTTTTGGATAGAGAACCCGATAATTGTAATAGTGAACACACAACATTCACCACCAAGGGGGATGGGGCAGGCCCCCTGGACGCGCCTATTGCTAGCAGCAACATGTGGTACTGAAAAAGAACTATCATCGCAGTAGAAGTACTTTCAAATTCACACTCCACTTTAAGCTTCCAACTCTATTCACGACTGATGTATTATTTTGTAATGATAGGTTTATCTTCCTGGTGCAAGTGAAACCATTAGTACCTATTGCTGTTCAAACAAAACCTCTTCAACTTCCGCTATGTGTGTGGGGGGGGGGTGCAGGTTTATTACAGCCTCGATAATGAGTATGTGGTGTGCTCTAGATTCCATGATATAGTACTATACGTCTCTAAGATGTCCCCCGTTGTAAATGCCACCGATGTTGGTGAGGAGAAAGAATAAGCAAGAACGTAGCTTACTTGCTGGCCCATGGCAAAAGGAGTCTCATGATTGATGTTGGAAAGGATGAGAAACAGAAACAGAAAGGATCGCTGGTTGAAAATTATTTGATCCGGTGTGTGGCAGACCAAGATTGGCGGCTAACAGAACTGTATGGTGTTCGTGTGTTCTTTTAAACAAATGTGTATGGTTTTTAAGGCCCTGCCGCTTTTTGCCAGAGTCGGTACGCTTTGGAGGGCCAGGTGCATTTTCGTCCTAAAGTTCTGCTCTTCGGATCCCCCTGTGTTTATTTGGGGTTCCTCGCTCACATTTGTGGGACCCCAGCACGATATTGGTGGCTCCGGTATAATTTCTCGGGGTCCCGTCGCGACTTTTCGGGCCCAGGTACGTGGTTCCGGGATGATCCGACGCCAGTTTTCTGGGCTCCACGCAATTTGTGTTGACTGTTGAATTATGTAAAGTCCGAGCCGCGGCCTGATTTTTCGGGGCCCCGCGACATTTCTTTTTGTGTCCCGCGGCGATTTGTCGAGCTCCGGTACGTTTTTCGGTATCGTATGCGATTTGTTAAGGCATCTGGTGGGATGTTTGAGCTAAGGAGCTATTTTCCTGGCTCGGACATTTATTTTTCGGAATATTTATTTTAAAGAGCTCCGGCTTGATCCTTGTCGGGTTTCGATGCGATTTTGGGGCCACGCTGTTCTTAGCTGGGACCACCGACGCCAATTTTTGGGAGCCCCAAGGGGAATTTTTGATGCCCCGACCAGGATTTATGGGACTACTGACAGGAATTTTAGGTCCAAAGCGCGATATTTCGAGGGCTTGGCACTAGTCCGAGGAGCGTGTTGTACTTATCTGGGCCCTAGTGCGAATTTGGCGTTACTCGATGCAAATTTTCGGGTATGGTGCAAGTTTATTGGTGCCCGTTGCATTTATTTATAACCCCTAATTCTGGGGGCCCTGACGCGAATATATGGGTCCCCAGAACCATTTTTGGTGACCCCGACGCGATTCTTGGGTTCTTGGAAGTCCACCTCTTCAGGATGTGGGGGGGGGGGGGGGGGGAATTTGCCATTGGTATGCCACTGCGGCTGCTCAACGAGTTATTTTCTTCAGCCGATGGCACCCTTAAGAGTAGAAAGGCCCTTTGGAGAACTTTCTTTCGGGGCATGTTCTGAATTTTCCGGTGCTCGGGTCCATTCGATGGGGTCCCTTTGTGATTTTTTGGCCGTCGACTTGTATTTTTTGTAAGCCTCTTGCGCAATATTTTTGGGCCCAGGTAAGATTCTTCGATCTCCCGGTGCATTTTTTTCGGTGCTCCAAGGCGTTTCTTTTCCGGGGCCAGACGCGTTTTGGCGGTCTGGCGCAATTTTGTTGGCCGTAGAGTAACATTCCGCGTAGGAATTGATTTTTGGGAAGCCAGCTGCGACTTGTTGGGGCTCCGGCGGGACTTTTTGGGCCCCTAATGTGATTTCCAGGGGCAGCGGCGCGACGTTTTTGGGTCTAAGTGCGATTTTTGGACCATGTCTTCATTTGTTGGGATGCCTATCGCGAGTTTTAGTGGCCTCGACACGTCTTTGGGGGTCCAACACGTTCTGGTTTATTTTGCTAAACACCCCTCCTTGGGAAGCGACCAGACTGACGCCAGAGGGCGCGAAATTCACCAGTTTATTTCGGACCAGAACCTAGTACTTCTTAACACCAGGGCCGCCACCCGTTACAACCCGACCTTAGGAGGATCGGACAGTTGCATTGACTTAACGTGCTGCTCCCAACGTCTTAGCTCACTATTTGACTGGTCAGTTTCAGACGTTCTCGGGCTGAGCGACCACTACCCAATCACAATTAGGCTCAGCACGGACGCTATCCACCACACTAAGCTATTTAGACAATCTTGGAACTTGAAAAGAGCGGACTGGGCTAAATTCAAGGAACAGGTGGACCTCAACCTAACAACTTCAGAGACCAATAAGATCGAGACAATCCTAAGGGCCATCAGCTCAGCAGCACGAGACTCGGTCCCAAAAAGTAACAAACCTAGGAAAAAGGCATCTACGCCATGGTGGACCCCGGACTGTCAAAGGGCAATCATCCCACGGCGCCGTGCCCACAAACAATTCAAAAGATGCGTGTGCGAAGCACACCTATCAGCATACAGACAATCTCAAAAACACTGCCGGTACACAATTCGAACAGCACGACAAAACTGTTGGCAGTCTTTTGCCTCTCAATGCAATAGGTTCACCCCTACCGGCAGAATCTGGGACCTGATGAAGCGTTTCAACCTGAAACGCCCACCACCAGGCCCCTTCCCCCAGCTGACGGTGAAAGGACAGGACACCACGGACCCACAACAAGTCGTAGACCACTTTAAACTACACTACCCCAGCGTATCTAGCAAAAGCAACTACGACACCACTATAGTAAGCGTTCTAGACTCCCTTTCCTCCAAAGCAAATTTTAGCTCTAGCAATAGAGAATCCTACAATCAGTCGTTTGCTATGCACGAATTACACCTTGCCCTCAGCAAGTGTGGAAACATGTCGGTTGGGCCGGACTACATTCATTACCAGTTTCTTAAACGACTTAGCAAAAACTCCCTAACGTACCTACTAGCGGCCATAAATGAACTGTACCAAAGCGACACGTTTCCCGCATCCTGGCGAGAGAGCGTAGTCATCCCATTGCCAAAGCCGCACAAAGATCACTCCACCCGAAAAGGTTATAGACCCATCTCACTTACTAGCTGTGCTAGCAAGTTAGTCGAACGCATGGGCAACACACGATTGAGGAAATTTCTGGAACACAACGGCCTGCTCGACGAATTTCAGGGTGGCTTCCAGCGTAAAAAAATCAACTACAAACAATCTCATTAGATGAGTGCATGACATAAAAAAGTGGTCTACGCATCAAACGCAAAACAGTAGCTGCCTACTTGGACATCACTGCCGCATTCGACCGAGTACACAAATCCGCACTGACACACAAACTCCACAAGATAGGCCTACGCGGACACATGGCACACTTCATTCTCAACTTCCTTAGAGACAGGACCCTTAAGGTCCGATGCGGCATTGTCACATCAAACACCACAACACCTGATGCAGGGCCTGGCTCAGGAGAGCGTGCTCCCACCGAGCCTCTTCATCATCATGATCAACGACACACTTGCTGACCACACTGACACTTCACTTCAATACTCACTTTTCGCGGACGATATAGCCATTTGGACAACATCACAATGCTTCCTTAAAGCTGAAAAACCATTCAAGCAGGACTAAACCACATTGCAAAGTGGTGCAAAACTTGGGGCTTCACCCTGTCCGCAGAAAAATCGGCCACCGTCACATATAGTCGTCGCGGCCCAACACCCAAAACTCTACTTAGAATCGATGGCAAAGCCATCGAACAGGTGAAATGCTTCAAGTTCTTAGGAACACAACGGACCTCAAACAGCAAACAGCAAACTGTACCTCAGGTACCGCGGACAGGCTTATCACAAAGCACCTCTAGCACAGGTCATTCAAAGCTTCGCCCCATGTTTCCCGACACTCCTGCATACCAACCACCGAGAGCCACAACTCAATTAGAATCTGAGTTGAAAGATTTAAAAACAAAAGTTCTAAAAGCATATAAATATCACAACAAAGCATCGAACAAAAGGTCGGACAATTACGCGAAACAGAGGGAAGTACTTCGGGAAATGAAAAGCAACGATAATGTAATAGTAAAGCCGTCAGATAAATGCAAAGGATTCGTCGTGCTAAACAAAACGGATTACATTGAAAAGGCCAGTAAAATAACGGACGATTATCAGAGCATTTCTTCCCAACCAAACCCTACCAAACGTCTCGAAATTGAAACATGTACTATTATCAAGGAAACTTTATCAGGGAAGTTACATAAAGACATAGTGTTATCTCTCCTTCCTCATTCCAGCCGCACAGCGGAATTATACGGGCTCCCCAAAAACCACAAGCTAGAGGTTCCACTGCGCCCTATAGTGTCGGCGAGTGGTGACCCACTAGACAAGTTATCTTGGTTCTTGAGCAAGATTCTGGTCCAGATACTAGCGTTGGTTCCCGCCCATCTGACAAACACGGAGTCGTACCTACAGAGGGTGAAAGAAACGTTCCCTACCAAACTTCCGGAAGGCAGTATTGTTTTCACCATGGACGTGAAAAATCTATATGGCAGCATTCCGATAAAGGAGGGAATAGATGCTGTGATTCGTCTAATCGAGGACAATCTGGATGACATTTGTCTTTTCGGGATTGGGGTACAGGACTGTGTGAAATTACTAACACATATTTTCAGCAATAACCTCATACGTTTCGGTAACTCCATGTGCAAGCAAACAAAAGGAGTGGCTATGGGTAACCGATGTGCACCTCCTTTAGCGATTGCTTTTATGCACCGCCTTGAGTCGATCTTCTTAGCTTCGTATGATTTGAAACCAGCTCTATACATGAGGTATATAGACGATATTTTTGGTGTTTGGACACATGGCTTGGCCTCTCTGCTCGACTTCTTTGCAGAAATTAACCAACAACACTCCAGCATCAAGTTCACCTTAGAACACACTGGTCATAGCAGTTCGATTCCTTTCCTTGATACGTTGTTTGTAGTTCAGGCTGATGGGAGCTACACCACCGAACTGTACTTTAAACCTATGGCAGCCCCCATCATCTTGCACTATGATTTGGCCCACCCGATGGCTACTAAAAAGGCCGTTTTAACATCCCAAATGAGGAGAGCAGCACGAGTCTCCTCCGATACTATTTCATGCGAGCGGAGCCTTGCGAAGATGACAACTCTTTTCCTGGAAAACGGATACCCAGCACATCAGGTACACTCCGCCGCTCGTGCTGTTCACCCTCACAACAGGAGTAGGATAAGTGGGCAACGTCGGCATCGAGCGGGTAGTAATCCCAACTATGTTTACATGAGACTTCCATTTGTCGATGACCAACTATGTCGACAGGTAAACGCAGCCATCCGTTCGTCTCATCTAAACCATGTTAGGGTAGCCTGGACTAGCGGACCTACGCTGAAATCTTACCTGGTCCGCTCAGCCCTGGAAATTCCGTCATGCCCTGCTGGTAGAAGAACGTGCCACACCTGTATCAACGGGCTCAAAGGTAGATGCACGCGGAAAAACGTAGTTTATAAAATAACGTGCAACCGCTGTCTTGGAATATTTTATGTCGGTGAAACCAAACGTAGTATCAGGGATAGGTACAATGAGCACTTGGGAGATGCCAGACTTCGAAGAGCATACACTCCTTTAGGCGAACACATGATCGACAAACATTCTAGCATGGAACACAGCTACACTAACACAAACTTCAAAGTAGAAATTCTAGCAACAGCCAGGGACAACGCTGATCTAAAGGTCCTCGAATCTCTACACATACGTAATCTACGGCCGCAACTAAACACGCAAACGACGTCTTGGTATATCACTTAAATTACATAAACATAAATTATATTTTATGTATTACGCGTTATATTGGATCTATGTCTATATATGTGCGTGAGTGTATGTATCGATATGTATGTGGACCATCGTCTCGGGCTTCCTCAGAGGATTCTATCTTGACATAGTTTGTTTCTGGTTTGGAGTTTCTTTAAGTGTCTGCACCACTGAGGAGGTTTTTCTGCATTCCACGTGTCTTTTGCACGCTTTTTTTCTCGCGTGCTTTTTTTTTTCTTCAATTGCTAAACTTGACATTTTTATATCACTCCTGACGATGGCCCCTGGCCGAAACGTTGAGTAATAAAGTATAATCCTTAACGTTACTTTTGATGTCAACTCAGCACCTCCTGGTATATTGAAGGTCGTATGCTTTCTTTACACGCAATGTCTAAAACCCAGGAGCATCTAAGAGCCATTCTTCGTTGTATTAAACAAGTTCTTAGGAGTACATTTAGACGAAAAACTCAGTTTCAACACCCACATCACCTCCATCTCGAAGCGATGCGCGAAGCGCGTCAACATACTACGTGCACTTGCAGGGGCACAGACTGGGGCGGAGATAGGAAACCACTACTGCGACTGTACACATCAATCATACGACCCATCCTAGAATACAAAAGCATCATTTTTGCCACCATTTCAGAAAGCCAGAGCCGAAATTTAGAAATCATCCAAAACGGCTGCAAAAGAGCAGCCACAGGTGCCCTCAGCACCACACCGATAGCCAGTCTTCTAGTGGACTCAAACACTCCACTCCACGTCAGGAGGACACAACAGCTGTGCTGCTACCACATCAAAATCAAATCCATTAAAAATAATCCAGCACAGCGCTGCTTTACGCCTGACAGTTACGACAAGAGCCGATTTGCGCGCAAACATCACATCGGCGGAAATGCTTGGCTTCTTCCACAAGTTCGCCGATGACAACAAGCACAAATCACTCGTATTCACGGATGGGTCGAAACACGAGGCTAAGGTAGGCATCGGCATCACTGGACCAGGTCTCAGACTTTCCAAACGTCTACCGGATAACTTCTCCATCTACTCCGCTGAAGCAATGGCCATTCTGGCCGCTATCACCATTCTCATGAGGCGTAAAGCTAGAAACGTAGTAAGTTGCTCAGACTCCAAATCTGTCCTCCAGTCAATTAGCAACACCCACGACTGTCCACATCACTTCATTGATAGAATCCAACAACTCGTGGCCCATAACGTAAACATGAACTTTTCCTTCCTCTGGATTCCGGGCTACGCCAACATTCCAGGTTACGAAGAAGCAGACCGGCTCGCAAAGCAAGCCTTAGCATTGAAAACTTACCCTAGCGTGGAATATTCGGTAGACGATTGCAAAGCACTCCTACAACGCCACATTCGCCAACATCAACCGAACACATGGACACATCAGAACTCAACACATCACAAATCCAACCACACCCACGCAATAAAGCCAAAAATAGACACATGGAACACATCAAATCAATCTCACCGACAAAAAGAGGTCATTTCACTAGACTTAGAACTGGTTGCACAAAACTAACACAGCCTCAATTAGAGGGTGACCAATATGCAACACCGCACTGCGGCACCTACAACACCACGTTAAGCATAGGCCACGTCCTGCTAGACTGTAGTAGCTTTAGTTCTCAAAGACAACCACTTAAGGTATTCTGCCAAAAAGAGGGCATCACCCTATCGCTTCCATCGCTTCTCGGTGACAAGCACCCAGAACTCCTTCAATTACTATTTGAATATCTGTATGCCACAAAACTAGCAGGAGCACTGTACGCACCACAAGACCAACAATCACATGAACTCGCAATGCATGACCACGAAACACTCGTAGGAAACACGTAAATAGCCATCCCCGCATGGCGTCGGACGTACACGAGCCGATTTGCTTCTCAATTGGAAATAAATGGCTACCTAGCGGTGCCGTCGGAAGTAGATGAGCCGACTTGCTTTAGGAAAACATAAACAAAAATGAAAATACAAATTAGCATAACGTAAAACGACTACACAGAAGAGCCATCGGACGTAGATGAGCCGAATTGCCTTGCAATTCATAACATAAACGGCTACCCAGAGGTGCAGCGGACGTAGAAGAGCCAAATTGCAAAACACCGTACTAAGCCAACTGACAACCATGCATAGCATGCTTAGACTAACCCGCTACTAACAACTAACACGCGGCGGCCGGCGTGATAGGCGGTGTGGACAATTACCTCCTTGTTCGCAAGGTAAAGTTCCCTCGGTGCTCTTCGATAAGAGTAGGCTAAAGCCGGCACCCTGGCAAAATCAACTTCTCGCCACTCTCAAAACACCCCACCACCACCCAAGCTACGAATTATTTTGTGGAGGGATAAAGTAAAACTAAGCCATTTAGACATTAGGGAGATGTCCCCAACCCAGACCCTCGCCTTCAGCACCTAAAATATCAAGCAAACTATAACGTAAAATTCCTTAACGTAAATGTCCACTTGCCTGCACCTTGATCGCAAACGCTCGCTTTATAGACAGACATGTAGCGTACTCGCTTTAAAGGCGCCGCAAATTACCTTTATTGTCCGGCACGCCTAAAAAAAATCACTCCCCTCCCCCCCTGTACTCTCTCTCGCACTATCTCGCTCTCGCCGCTCGATATACAGGTCACAAGTTACGGATCTTTGCAGCTCACCATACGCACACGTCATAAGAAACGTAGCCACCAAACCCGCTACATTCGGTAGCGGCTGGCACTGGCAGATCATCTGCTTTATAGTTTTTTTTTTCATAGCATAATGTAAGGTGTGAATATCCATACATCTGTTCCATTACATCAACTCCTGAATTAGTTGCGTTGTTGTAAGGTCATGTCCAAGTGTGTATGACTTAAAAAATGAAGTGCTACCATGTGATATGTGCAACTTTTATTTAGTTATGGATTGCAGGTACTTTTTCACATATTCAAATGTGTGCATGCTGTCTTTTATTTAATTTAAATGTCTCGAAAGTGGGAGGGCCAGCTGCTATCGTTGGCCCCCACTTTGAAAAGTGGGAGGGCCAGGGCTCCCCTCCTCCCCCCCTGTTCCTAGGCCTATGTCTGATACAGTAAAGGTTTCTCGGCAAAACTACAAACAGCCTGGTTTAAATTGAGCTACAGAACACTGGGCGAATTGTTCCCAACACTCCACTACTGCTCGTAAATGTTTACTCGTCAAGTTAGACCGAGCCTCGAACATCCGCAATAAAATACGAGAACATCAATACAGGCATGCATATTCGATGGATGCGGACATTCGTCAGTCCAATTTTCCGGAGTACTGGTTGTTATCAGATTATGTTCGATCAACCGGGAAGAATAAAGAATATCAACGTCTGAGTGACGCCCTCAGCCGTAGAAGGTCGGTCGAATCGAGCTGATAGAGTGTTGAAAGCACCGCCGGAGGAGCCTGAAGCGAGGGCTGGCTACAGGGATTACGACATGACGTCACTCGACAAATAATAAATCCCATAAACACCCATCATGAAGTCGACAACTGTGCCTGACCAGACAAGACAAAGCAAAGCCAGACGAGACAAGGCAAGACAATGCAGCTGCTTAACTAAACACCCACTTTGGGCTGCTGACTCACAGAGGCTCAGCTGCCAGGAACTCATCGCACATCGACCATGCCCTGAGGAATGAGGGGAAGGAAACAAAGGGTAATGTTAAATGGATGTAAATCTGATTGGAAGGATGTTCTGAGTGGAATACCACAGGGCTCTGTTCTAGGGCCACTTCTCTTTATCATCTTTGTGAATAACATTGAGGTAGGGCTGAGGAATAGAGTGTTCAAATTTGCTGATGACATCAAACTGGTAGGAGTGGCAAACAGTTGTGATCAATCTAGTAATATTCAACTAGACTTGGAGGACCTAAAAAAGTGGGCTGATCAATGGCAGATGTCATTCATCTATGACAAGTGTAAGGTTATGCATCTGGGGTCTGGAGGTGAGACTTTCAGATATACAATGGGAGGGAGGGAACTGGATGTTATTGAAGAGGAAAGGGACTTAGGTGTGTTGGTTTCAAAAGACCTTAAAGCAGAGAAACAATGTAGCTCAGCTAGGAACAGGGCACTCAGAATGCTGGAACTCATTAATAGAAGTGTGATGTATAAGAGCAAGGAAGTCATGAAAAAACTGTACTTAGCATATGTGCGACCCCACTTGGAATATTCTGTGCAAGCTTGGAGACCCTACCTAGAAAAAGATATAGACAAGTTAGAAAGAGTGCAACGCAAAGCAACTAAACTCATCAGTGGACTAGGTAGCTTAGAATATGGAGAAAGGCTTGTGGAATTAGATATGTACTCACTCAAGTATAGGAGATTAAGGGGGGACATGATTGAAATGTACAAAATTGTTAAAGGACTAGATCAGGTCAATTTAAATGGTGCTCTTCAGTTTAAAGTATCACACAGGGGTCACCAACTCAGGTTAGACAAGTTGAGGTGTAGGACAGTTAAGCGACAGCAGGTCTTCAGTCAAAGGGTTGTTGATCAGTGGAATGGGCTGCCTGCTGATATTGTGGGGAGTTCCTCATTGAATGTATTTAAAAGTAGGGTGGACAAATTTTTTAGACAGGAAAATCTTGTTTTTGAGTTCTAATTTGGATGGATGGGGTGATATTTATGTTAAATGTGCACGACACAGACCCCTTTAAGCAGGGGCTATGGTAGCACAATGGGTATGATGGGAGGAGCTTGCAATTGTTGAGGGTGTTATGCAATAGCAAGTGGATGATGCTAGATAGGCTGGGATATATAGCTTCCTAGGAACTTGGGATAAGGGATTGATTGAGGTGAGAATATGTACATTTCTAGTACCTTTTCTAGATAGGCTTAACCCAGATGGGCCCCTGTGGCTCTTATTAAGCCTTAACACTTTATGACTTTATGACTTTATGCCCAATAGAGGCGAGCGAAGCGTGCGAAACCGGACAATCCACACACTCTGTAAGCCTGCAAATTACGTAGACAATGGACACAGGGATCCGCCTGGGCGCGGAGGCGTTGAATTTGTGCGGACCGTGTCAGCCCTCGGCCTATGATGACATGATTTGATCATTACTAGTCTGCTGGAGTGATAGGATTATGGCTGGGGAAGCGCGTGCAGGGGAGGGCTGGACTCTGAATCACTAACGACGCGTGGTGTACCGCTCGGTGCGTGCCCCTGGACAGGGGTCATAGCATTGCGATTCGGTGCCTCGCTGAAATGCTGCTGTTGTTGTTTGGGTTCTCCAGCTTAAATCCGGACCACAGACCTGTTCTCGGACCATACTAGTCGGGCAGAAGACTGACACGTGCCACTGTTGGTGCACGGTGCCAGTGTGCACGACTGTGTAGGATCAGGTGCACGACCAGCAGCAGAAGACCAGCAGGTACCACTGCTAGTGCACGGTATCAGTGTGCACGACTGTGTAGGATCAGGTGCACGACCAGCAGCAGAAGACCAGCAGGTACCACTGTTGGTGCACGGTGCCAGTGTGCACGACTGTGTAGGATCAGGTGCACGACCAGCAGCAGAAGACCAGCAGGTACCACTGCTGGTGCACGGTGCCAGTGTGCACGTCTGTACAGGACCAGGTGCACGACCAGCAGCAGAAGACCAGCAGGTACCACTGCTGGTGCACGGTGCCAGTGTGCACGACTGTGTAGGATCAGGTGCACGACCAGCAGCATAAGACCAGCAGGTACCACTGCTGGTGCACGGTGCCAGTGTGCACGACTGTGTAGGATCAGGTGCACGACCAGCAGCATAAGACCAGCAGGTACCACTGCTGGTGCACGGTGCCAGTGTGCACGACTGTGTAGGATCAGGTGCACGACCAGCAGCAGAAGACCAGCAGGTACCACTGTTGGTGCACGGTGCCAGTGTGCACGACTGTGTAGGATCAGGTGCACGACCAGCAGCAGAAGACCAGCAGGTACCACTGCTGGTGCACGGTGCCAGTGTGCACGACTGTGTAGGATCAGGTGCACGACCAGCAGCATAAGACCAGCAGGTACCACTGCTGGTGCACGGTGCCAGTGTGCACGACTGTGTAGGATCAGGTGCACGACCAGCAGCATAAGACCAGCAGGTACCACTGCTGGTGCACGGTGCCAGTGTGCACGACTGTGTAGGATCAGGTGCACGACCAGCAGCAGAAGACCAGCAGGTACCACTGCTGGTGCACGGTGCCAGTGTGCACGACTGTGTAGGATCAGGTGCACGACCAGCAGCAGAAGACCAGCAGGTACCACTGCTGGTGCACGGTGCCAGTGTGCACGACTGTGTAGGATCAGGTGCACGACCAGCAGCAGAAGACCAGCAGGTACCACTGCTGGTGCACGGTGCCAGTGTGCACGACTGTGTAGGATCAGGTGCACGACCAGCAGCAGAAGACCAGCAGGTACCACTGCTGGTGCACGGTGCCAGTGTGCACGACTGTGTAGGATCAGGTGCACGACCAGCAGCAGAAGACCAGCAGGTACCACTGCTGGTGCACGGTGCCAGTGTGCACGACTGTGTAGGATCAGGTGCACGACCAGCAGCATAAGACCAGCAGGTACCACTGCTGGTGCACGGTGCCAGTGTGCACGACTGTGTAGGATCAGGTGCACGACCAGCAGCATAAGACCAGCAGGTACCACTGCTGGTGCACGGTGCCAGTGTGCACGTCTGTACAGGACCAGGTGCACGACCAGCAGCAGAAGACCAGCAGGTACCACTGCTGGTGCACGGTGCCAGTGTGCACGTCTGTACAGGACCAGGTGCACGACCAGCAGCAGAAGACCAGCAGGTACCACTGCTGGTGCACGGTGCCAGTGTGCACGACTGTGTATGATCAGGTGCACGACCAGCAGCAGAAGACCAGCAGGTACCACTGCTGGTGCACGGTGCCAGTGTGCACGACTGTGTAGGACCAGGTGCACGACCAGCAGCAGAAGACCAGCAGGTACCACTGCTGGTGCACGGTGCCAGTGTGCACGTCTGTACAGGACCAGGTGCACGACCAGCAGCAGAAGACCAGCAGGTACCACTGCTGGTGCACGGTGCCAGTGTGCACGTCTGTACAGGACCAGGTGCACGACCAGCAGCAGAAGACCAGCAGGTACCACTGCTGGTGCACGGTGCCAGTGTGCACGTCTGTACAGGACCAGGTGCACGACCAGCAGCAGAAGACCAGCAGGTACCACTGCTGGTGCACGGTGCCAGTGTGCACGTCTGTACAGGACCAGGTGCACGCTCGCTGCACGCCCTTCCAACGCCGGGGACCATGGTGACATATGGCGGATACATTCAGCGACTGTGGGAGCATCACCCAACCGTATCGGAGGAGGGCTCGCACTGCATCGTCCCCCTTTACTTTCCGCTCAATTTCGATGTGCGGGCCGATCGCAGGCACGGCTGCCAGGCACAGACGACATTGCTGCCCGCGCATGCGTGTCGTGGGACAGGTGCCGCGCACAGCAGCACAACCGACTCTTTGTATCGGTCTATGGGGCGGTCATAATCTCTGAAGTGGCGCGAGACGCCGACACAGGGGTCCAACACCCCGCAGAGGCGACTCGCAGCGTGCAGTGTTTGTCAGCCGCAGGTGCCGATCTCGGCCGAGATAGGCCTCCACCAGTCTCAATAGCCACGGGCCGAGCCGCATTTTTGTTTGGGTGTGCCCGCCTCATCTGATAAGTGGGAGCGCCCATGGTGAATGGATACCCGTCGTTCGACTACCGAGTATTCTGTTTGTTTCCCGCCAATCTCTGCAGCGAACAGGGTTGGTGCGGCGACTATGCGGTCCGTGTTTTGTTGGGTTGAAAATGCACTAAAGGTTTGGGACAATGGACAGTGCATGCAAGCCGTGCGCACATGAGCCGATTCGCTCTCCCATTCGAAATAAACGGTTACCTAGCGGTGCCGCCAGACGTATATGAGCCGATTTGCTCTAAAAACTTAATATAACGTAAAACGACAACCAAGAAGAACCATCGGACGTAGATGAGATAAATTGGCCTTGCAATTCATAACGTGAAACGGCCACCTGGAGGTACAGCGGATGTAGATGAGCTGAATTGCAAAACGTCGTACTAACCCAACTGACAACCCTGCATGGCATGCTTAGACTAACCCGCTACTAACAACTAACGTACGACGATCGGCGTCATAGGCGGTGTGGACAATTCCCTTATTGTTCGCACGGTAAAGATCACTCGGTGCTCTTTGATAAGAGTAGGCTAAAGCCGGCACCCTGACAAAATCAACTTCTCGTCACTCTCAAGACACAGCCCCCTCCCCCACCCACCCACCCACCCCATCCCAACTACAAATTATTTTGCGGAGGAGCAAAATAAAATAAAACCATTTAGACCTCAGTGAGATGTCCCCAGCCCAGGCCCCGCCTCCAGCACCTAAAATATCACAAACTATAACGTAAAACGTCCTTAACGTAAATGTCCACTTGCCTGCACTTTGCTTGCAAGCACTCGCCTTAATAGACATAATGTAACTTACTCGCTTCAAAGGCGACGCAAATGACCTGTATGGTCCGGGACGCCAAAAAAATTAATCATTCTCCCCCCGGACACGATCGAGACGGGAGAGCCAGACACCATGGCGAAGGGAATGGACCAGGCGTATCTTGGACGTTTCAAGGATAGCCTGATTGTCAGCTATCAGCAGTTGTGCGACCTATGCAGACGATGCGCCCATACACTCCTCCAGTAATTGTCAGCATCTGATGTGACCGATGCAGTCGACGCGCCTGCAAACTCCTCTAGTAGTTGGCAGTAGCTGTATGACCGATGAAGTCAATGCGCCCATAAACTCCTCTTGTGGTTGTCAACCGCACGAAGGTCGTCATGTATTCAGGTGTTTGAAAATATTGGTTATTCAGAACGATTGCATAAGCATAGGCTGTGGAACAGTGGCGTACAGGACGGGTGGATAATTTGGGAATTCCCCCCCCCCACCCTGAGAGGTTGTGTAGCACCCAAGAATCGCGCCGGGATTCGGAAAAAAAATTGCGCCAGGTTCTATAAAAATCCCGTTGGGGCCACCATAAGGTCGCGCAGGGACCTCTGAAAATGAGGCTGGGGTCCCCAAATCGCTCCGAGGCACCTACGAATCACATTGGGGGCTCAAAAATCGTTCCGGAGCTCCTAAACATGACGTTGAGGGCCACCAAAAAGTGGACCAGGGCCTATGAAAATACCGCTGGGCCCCTAAAAAGTCGCCCCGGGCCCTTGAAATGTGCCGAGGCCCCCCAAAAACACGCTGGAGTCCAAGAAGTCTCGCCGGAAGCCCTGTAAATGATGTTGGGTCTCAAAAGAAGGTCCGGGCCCGTGAAAATCGCGCTAGGACCCCCAAAACGTTCGACCAGTCCTCTGAAAATCACGCTGGAGGCCTAAAAATTCGTACCTGGGCCCCTGAAAAGCACGCCGGGGACCTAAAAAAGTTGTGTCTGGTCCATGCAAACCACGATAGGGTCCTAAAAAGACAGGCTAGGCCAGCCACAATCACGCTGGGGGCCCAAAAGATCAGGCCGGGCCACTGAAAATAGCGCTGTGGTTCCCCAAAAGTCGGACCGGGGTTCCTGAAAATCACGCTGGGACCACAAAATTTCGCGCCAAAGTCGCTACAAATCCCGCTGTGGGTCCCAAAACGTCGTGCCGGATTTTTTTCTATCAGGACAGGAACCCTAAAAGGTCGGGCCGGGTCACCCTGAAATCACGTTGGGTCTAGAAGTGCCAAAATGTCGCGACCAGGCCCCTAAAAATCACACTAGGGGCTCGACAGGTCGCACCGGGGCCCCAGTCCCGGTGTGACCTGTCTCATGACTCATGAAAACCACCCGAAAAACTAAGCAAGGTAAAAAGAACACCTGGCTAAGGCCTCGGTTTGGTTGCCAATCTGAGAGCATATTTAACCAAAGAAATGAGGTGCATCAAAGCTCAGCGGGTATCCGGATTCTCAACCAACAGAAGATGTGAGAAGAAGAGAACCAATCATCGAATTTAATTAATCGAATTTTCCGAGCGAACCCCCATACGAAGCATTCCACACATCAATTATGGCACAAGACTATCATGTTGCAGCAATTAGCAAAACGTAGGATGCCTAGCAGAACCGAAGAATCGCACGAAGTATGGAACATGTGCCGAATGCGCAAGGCACGGAGGGTGTACACGCGCACGAACGTTGGCGTTTTGGCGACCGGGAGCTATAAACTGGCATGCCTGAAAACATATGAAGCTCCTGCAATAGCAAAGCTGCACATATGGTGATGTAAGTGTATACAAAATGCCAGAAGAAAAGGGACACAGGTAAGGGATATTTGGGACAAGAGTAAGTAAACCATTATTATAATAGGACACACATGATATCAATCCAGTTATATGTACAATCATCTGACAGGAACATGGCTTGCTCTTTGCATTAGCAAATATAAATCCAGGGCACATGTAAATCAAAATAATGATTGGTGTCGGGTTAGTTTGATTTCATACTGATATTGTCGTCTATTAGGGCGGCGGTAGCCATAATGAGACAATGGGTTTAAGGAGATGAAGAATATAGTGTAGAGAGTAAGATAACTGGGACACACAGCGGGATATTTCTGGTGCATGCTAGGGGTCTATTGCGGGCACAGAGATACGGAATGTCTTCCTTATCGTACCTGACACGTCCAAAAGACACGCAGGAATCACTACAATACATTGAAAGTTGAGGGGAGAATACGACTAGTATCAAGTAGTATTTATTTCAACATTAGCAGTAGTATTAAGTAGGACGGTTGGGACAAACATACGAATTCACACAGGGAGTGTAAAATGTAAGTCGATGTCGGCAGGAAGGAACCTCGCAGACATACCTAGTATTGATTGTCTAGCAGAGGCTACCGACGTCTAGCGTGACTGCACTGTGTGCGATTCCGACACGCGTGCCATGTGTTACGGCTAGCACAAGCTGTTGGTTCTTTGAATTTAAACGCCATCTAGTGCGGATCTAATTTTTCCCCTCCCCTCCCCTTTCGTATGTTCGAATCTATTTGTCCTGACGAAAATTGGTTAGATGTCGTGATATACTTTCTATTTCAGAAATGCAACACACCACAATGGTCATGACCTTAGTAAATTAATCAAGGTCAAATGAGGTAAAATATGGCACTCGCGGCATTCATACTATTTTAACACGCGCACTGGAGGGGGGGGGCGAAATCCGCCCACCCCTCCGGTTTTTCGTACATAACTGCAGATTTTACCGGTCGATATACGCGATTTTCTGCGTACCTGCTTAGAAATGACTGGCGCGTCGCTTAAAGTAGGACAAATGAAAATCTGCCGAAAGTTTTTCAAGTTAGGGGCCGTTCAATAAAAAAAAAATCCCAGCGCCAGACCACAAAAATCGGCGCTGATGCGCTTCCCGTATATTCGCAAAAGGGAAGTGTTCTTGGCAACACTAGCGACTTGTTTGATGTATATTGATATGCTATATAGTTTCAAGATCATGTTAGGTCACCGGGGTCAAGTGAGGTCAAGTTCATGGCAGGTTAATGAACCAAACTTCATCAACTGGAATGTTGTCATAAATGCACTACTGTTTGTCATTCGTACTGCTTGTCATTGCGTTTCCATACTTTATTCATGTACTTCACTCCTTTCTTCGCGAAGCCCATTGCGCCGAGCTGCCCGACGGAGCAGTCGGGCGGGCGGCCCGGTTCCGGTAACTGGAACAGGTAACTGACCTGATAAAGTGCTGCTATGTAGGTGACCTGAGGTCAAATGTCTGGTCTAGCATCTGTATTGCATCATTAGTGATGTCCAAAACATCATTGATGCCCATCTTGGAGCATTTAAACACAATCACAGTGATCCATAACAATGACAAGCCAAGCCACGTAGAAGAAGAAAATATTGAGAACTGTGACCTCATTTGACCTTGAAGATATGGACCTAATGTCATGAAATTTGCTCAGAATAGAGTTCACTACCGTACCCATCCACCCTGCGAATTTCGTTCCTCCAGCTTTAATAGAAGCCGAGATCTTAGGGGGGCGGAATCCGCCCCCCCCCCCCTCCAGTGCGCGTAATTTTCAGAGGCCCTCCAGGGCGCGTGTTAACCCACGGTGCTTACCGATTGGGATGACATTCGGTGCTCGAAATAGGTAGCGACAGACGCCTAGGTGGAGTTAATCAAGGTCAACTGAGGGAAAACTTGTTCAATAGCTGGCAATCCAGCGTGAATGTTGATTTGGGTTATGCGATTCGGTTGATTATAATACTAATCATGTTTGATAAATGGCTAGCTTGCATTAGGAATCTAAGGATAGTGCAATAACAGCGACCTTGTCGAATCAATCCAGGTCATTTGCCAATAACTGGAAATGCATCACCATTGCGGCTTTGATCACGCAATTTGAACCCTGTCCGACGCTCGCAATAACATTGCGGTTGCTCCTAACATCAGGAAAAACACGGAACTGAAATCAATCCATTTATATCGGACAGTTGTAACATAATCGAACTACATGGAAACATATCAAATGTCTGCAAAGCGACATCCAAGCGCGTGCCAAACACGAGCAGATCTCAAACGGCACATGTGTTGTACACATCCACTTACAACGCAAAGTTAGTAAACGATGCAAGTGGTATCAGAGGTAGTAAACCATGAAATAGTCTTGGCAAGCGCAGCAAATGAAGGCATGCACGAACAAACACATTTATTGAGACAATCATACCCATATATTATTTGCAAACTTTACCGAGTCCGGCCCGGCCCCACAATGCAAGCCACTAGTACACCCACCGCTCACCCTGTCCGGCACTTCGTCCCCAGTATGATCTCTGCTAACCTCCTACGCCTAGCTCACTGCGGCACTGGTACCATCAAATGTACCCCTCAATTACCCACGTTTGCAAATATTTATCCAATGTCTTTCTTCCCCACTTATCAGCATGCCGTGCAGCGCAGGAAGCTAAGCGGGGGCCTCGCTCCTCTCCTCGCTAAGGGTGAAAATACAGATAAATATCGACAAGGTTAGTGACAACACGCTATATATGTCGAAGTGCCACTCACATCTGCTTGCATCTTCAGGTTTGTCCATTGACGAATACTCGTTGTGCCACTGGAGGGGGGATGGACAGATGCTCCTGCGCGATATCCAGCGATATCCAGACGCTGTATCCTGCACAGTGCACGGTGAACGCGCCCGGGCCTCTCACTATGCACGCGACCGTGCGCCAGCGATGCTCCCACCGCGCAGCCCAGCTCCGTCGAGTATTGAACGCTGTAGCCGAAGGTTGTAGAAGGTTGGCAGCTACCTGCCGATTACCAGAGCTGAACATATATCTGGCGCGGTTACGAGCTCTCAGATGTCCCAGAAGATATATAAGAAGATATTTCAGAAGATACCTCAGAAGATACCGCAGGAGTTACTACAGAAGGTGTTTCGGAAGATGAAGATATCCTAGAAGAGGAAGAGCTTATTTCTCAGAAGATGAAGATGTCCCATGTTTCATTACCATAGCGCGCACAGCCAGGAATTTATCTTAGGAACTGAAATGGGGACCAATTTGACCCCGGCAGACCGCATGTTAACAGACTGCATTTCATCTAGCAAGTTGCAACGTATCTTGTATGCTTGTTGCGTGGGATGGGAAAGTGCAATGTGTCACAAGGGAAATGGAGAAACCATGAGAAAAGGCCCGACACCTACTGATGTAGAACTTGACAGCTGTATATCACTGCAACAACCACAGAGTCAACCACTTGCATACTGGAGGGGAACGTTGGCTTCACCGTTACCTATGCAAATAACAGCGCTGAAACCTAGCGATTCAAGCGACAAGCGATATCTACATGATTGCTGGTGATGTACTAATGCATGTGTAGGACTGGAAGGGGAGGGGCTCACCAATGAAGTCGCAGATCAGTGAACAAATATACAAATATTTTCATTGCATAAAGGGGAAGTTCTTCCGTAAGCTGAAGCTATTCAAATTAACATACAGTGTTACAAAACACATGTGATCGAACTTCAGAACTAGCATTCACCATCCTGTTCCAGTTCGGTTCAGATAAAATCATGGGAGATCCTGAAGAGGCTGGTTCACCTGGCACTCCCCGATTCGGCGGTCGTGGCCGCTCCGGCTCGGCTGCGGTTGCGCATTGACCGTTCGCGTTCTGCGTCAGTGCCAACGTCGGCGGCAAGAGACGTGCAAAGCGTCTGATCCCCTGACACCGCCCCTCAGTCGGGGTCTGCTCGAGAGGTGCGTCGGCGCCCAGAAGGCATCTGACACTCGCCATCTGCCGCCATCGGATATCCTCCACGGAGAAGGGGGAGGGGTGTCAAGCACGTCTTCGTCCCTTATGGCGTCGGTAAAAAGGCGTGGAGCGCTTAGCTGCTCTCCCCCGCCGAACGGGAAATGGTCTAATCAGATAATTGGTCGGCGGGCTGACGGGCGCCGCCGGCCAAAACTATAAAGGAGCGGCACGACCGTGCGGAGGAGGACCGGGCACGTGACGAGGGGACGTGACGAGGTGACGTGACGAGGGCACGTGACGAGGGCACGTGACGAGGGGACGTGACGAGGGGAGGAGGGGATCTGGTGGCGGCCGATATCCGGACCCAGACACGTGGCCCATACCCGAGGTCTGCGCTCGAGGATCGGCCATTATCGGCCTACTCGCTCCCACATGTTGCGCTCAATATTCGCCGACTCGCTCCCACATGGTGCGATCAGTAACGGCCCATTCGCTCCCACATGGTGAGGTCAGTATCCGTCCATTCGCTCCCACATGGTGCTGTCAGTAACTCTCCCACATGGTTCGATCAGCAACAGCCCATTCGCTCCCACGTGGTTCTGTCAGTAACTCTCCCACATGGTTCGATCAGCAACAGCCCATTCGCTCCTACATGGTGCTGTCAGTAGCTCTCCTATATGGTGCGATCAGCAACAGCTCATTCGCTCCCACGTGGTGCTGTCAGTAACACTCTCATATGGTGCGGTCAGCATCGGCCCACTCGCTACCACATAGTGCGCAGAGCTGAACAAAAACGACCTCACCCCAACGCACGTCGGTGACAGTGGAGGAACAGGGATGACTCTTATGAGACAGCCAAAGTCTGACCTGCCATTTTCTTCCGAAATTTCTTCAATATTTGTTTAGGAATGAATAATTGCAAGCAGGGATGTCGATTTGTGAAAAACATTGGGGGGGAGGCGAAGTGTCAACGTACTAGACCCCCCCAAACAAAAACTCATCGGATTTCGCCCACTATATTTTCAGACCTCAATAATTCTGATTTTATATTTGACAATGTGTATGTTTATGTTTATTCAGCATCCTCGCCAACGGGCAAAATCGTCCAGTAACAGATGAAGTCACATAAGCGAAGGAGCAGTACACAGTACATGTCAACATAAATACTTTGAGTCATAGCATGCGACTACAGAGTCATACAATGGACTCGGGTCCATCGTAATCGTCAACGTTACCGTCACCCTCCCCTCACCCTACACACCAACAAACACACACAGGCTTAAGTAAAATATGTCCGCGCCCATATGCAGGCTAAAACACACCGGCCTTGATGGAGCATCGGAGCACAGCAGGCCTGAACTGTGATGACGATGGGTGAGGGTATTTCCTTGGTGCCTAACATTAGGGAGGGGCGAAGCCAAAGTTTTGGTGGGGCGAATTCGGGGTCGGGGAGGGGGCACAGCCTCCACAAAAGCATATAAATATAAAACAAAGTCCTCTGATCAAACATGTGCATTGATGTAGTCATCGTGATCGCTGAGTCTAGTCAGTCACCACTCACGACACCAAGCAAACTAAAATGCACAACGGATCATAGACATCAATCAGCGCAATCGTCCTACTACTTTTTCTACAACAATCTAAAAACTCTACCCGTACCCAATGGCGCAGCCAAGAGCAAGAGTAGGACACACCGGGTACATGCCTGTCCGGTCACGGCCAAGGAGTCCGAAAAGATCAGCCCAGGAGATTTCCAGAAGTGCCATCCGACGGCCTTGAAATGGATATGTCGGCTGGAATGGTTCCTTTGAATGGTCGGAAATAAAAAGTACAAAACTTCGGAAAGTGGGAATAATGGCAGAAATCAAAGCAGTTTTCAATGGAATGGTCCCGCAACAGGTGTGTCGCAATAGGGGCATTTTACTGCAGCCCTGTTAGTACTTGTAATCCTGTCCCTCCAAAAGGTTAAGTGCGGAGTTTTCTATACCTTTGGTGGTGCTTGGACCCTACCATATTTGTCTTCTTGACCTCATTCACCAATTTGATTTATAATTCCCCTTGGAATTGACTTGGGACGGACCAAGGAGGATATTATTCCAAAATCTTCAAAATGCCGAGATTCGCAGTGGTTCCAGCATAGCAACACCAAATCCAGATCATACTGTTCTTTCATGAAATCAAATAACTCTGCTTTCCCAAAATTGTAATCAAGGCCAAGGTTACTAAACGGAGGTCAGGTCAAATTCTTTCTTCTTATCGCAGTAAGGGGAAACTTTTCGTGCAGAACATGATGAAAGAATGATATAGACATTCGGCCTTCAAATATGTGACAAGGTCAATGGTGTTAGGTCAGGTGAAGTATTATGCATATTCTACACTGCCGTCCTGTGTGTGGAGTTTGGATTTGTGTGCGCGTCAGCTGCCTCAGCAACATCGCACCCGCAATGTCGTCTGATGCTGAATGCTTCTGCTCCTTGTGAATTGAAATTTTAATTCAGTTTTAGAGCCACCGAAGTAGTACACCATGACATTGTGTGAACCATGATCCGAGATGACCCGACTTCGTATGACCGGTACTTATCATATAAAGCAAATATAACGCATATAAATGGCAAATATAAAGAGGTGCAAAATGTCGGACAGTAGGAACACATGACAGACGTTTAAGGAGTCTTCATATAGGTGCGAGGGATACGAATAAGGCCATAAGGGTGCCGCACCCAAAGGCATTTCTGGCCGCGCTGCTGTTAGTACCTGTAATCATTACCCTAGTAGAAGTAAGGTCAGTCTCGCTGCTGACAGAATTTGCTTTTCTGATGGCATCAATATTCATCGCTCGAAATGCACAACAAGAGCAGCTGCGTTTCAATTAGATTCAATGGCTGTGACGAATTGGGAAATATTAATGCATGGGTGACATTGGTACCTATTAATGGTAAGGTGAACGGTAGAATGCGGAGAAAGTGACAACTAATGCACACAAAACTGCTCGGAAAGATGATGGAAAGCCGTGATGGATTTATACTTTGCAATCCTGGGTGATAAAAGGACAACTTCTGAGTGATGGAATACGGAGAGGATATTTTCCTTCAAACCTTGGCATCAGAATATCACTTTGAAGTTTCAGGTGAATCTTGAGCACTTTACCACAGGGCAATTCGTTGTCGAACAACACCATCGGACGTCCACGCTGAAAACGCATGAAGGAAACAACATGGAGGATAATTTTGCGAAGAGGATAATGCTATGGATGGCAAAAATCCAGGGAAACCCAGTTTTTCAACCCTGACGTCCACTGTGGCGGGCCAGGGTCGCAGAGCAAACCGTCCACTGTGGCGGACTGGGGCTGTGGAGCACACCTTCTACTATGGCGGACCAGAGCCGCGAAACACACCGTCCACTCCGGCGGACCGGTGCCGCGGAGCACACGGTCCACCGTAACGGACCGGAGCCGCGGAGCACACCGTCCACTGTGGCGGGCCAGGGCCGCGGAGTACATCATCAACCGTGGCAGACCCGGGTCGCAGAGTATACCGTCCACTGTGGTGGACCGGTGCCGTGGGGCACACCTGCTATGACGGACTAGGCCGCGAAGCATAGCGTCCACTGCGGTTGAGCAGGGCCGCGAAGTACACCATCCACTGTGGTGGATCAGGGTCGCGGAGCAAACCGTCCACTGTGACGGATCAGGGCCGTGGAGTTCACTGTCCATTGCAACGGACCGGGGCCGCGGAGCACACCGTCCACTGTGGCGGATCAGGGCCGTGGAGTACACCGTCCATTGTGGCGGATCGGGGCTGCGGAGCACATCGTCCACTGTGGCGGACCGGGGCCGCAGAGTACACCGTCCATTGCGGCGGATCATAGCCATCAACAGGTTAAATTATGTCATGCCATGGCAGTGGCGCACCTAGGATTTGCGAGAGGGGGGCAAACTGACTTGGAAGGTGCCCAACTATCCTCATTTAAAAAAGTCCCCGGATTTCCAATATTTTTTCAAAGAGGGTTCTTCATATTTTTGTTATATAATAATTAGTGACCAAATTAACTGTCCTGTGGAGGGGACCAAATCAACCACCATTATTTCTGAATGACCGGATTTCAACCCTAACTCCCCCCATCCTGTTTGAAGGTTTTTCTTTTGGAATCCCTAGAAAAGTCACCTAACACTGCTGAAATTGCACCTGAACAAATCACTCAAAAATGTAAAATTTGGCAATATCAGGCATTCCAATTAATAACGCCCGGTCGCCAAAACGCCAACGTTCGTGCACGTGCACACCCGCCTTGCGCAGTCGGCGCATTCGCCACTCTACGTGCGCTTCTCCGGTTTCTGCTAGGCCTCCCACGTTTTACTAATTAAAAAACTCTGACTGTAAAATAAGTTGGATGGTGTCCGCTTGAAGAAATATTCTAGCTGCGCAGAAATCTGAATATTTATCTTGTCACACAGTGCATAGCATACACCATAATACAACAATACATACCACACTACATATGACGTACGCCTATCAACTTGGGTTCCTCAACACAATCTGAATGAAGCAAGGCCGTGTAAAAGTTGGGAACCATATCCGTGTTTTAGGACACACAAAAAATGTTTCATTGACATCATACACCTTTCCTCCATTTTCGCTACAACTTTGCAACTGAGCTCCTTCTGGCATTTCCAGCACATTCTGTGTCGAGGAAGTGCGAAATCCATAGCGATCAATTGTTTCTCGTCGACAGGAGTCCTGTGGTAGCCTGCTCACTGAAGTGCCAGTGTTTTTGTTTGTTTTTTTTGTACTGAAGAATGCAAGGCAGTGAAAGCATAGACCCGTCTCTCTCTCTCTCTCTCTCTCTCTCTCTCTCTCTCTCTCTCTCTCTCTCTCTCTCTCTCTCTCTCTCTCTCTCTCTCTCTCTCTCTCTATATATATATATATATATATATATATATATATATATATATATATATATATATATATATATATATATATATATATATATATATATATATATATATATATATATATATATATATATATATATATATATATATATATATATATATATATATATATATATATATATATATATATATATATATATATATATATATATATATATATATATATATATATATATATATATATATATATCTCTCTCTCTCTCTCTCTCTCTCTCTCTCTCTCTCTCTCTCTCTCTCTCTCTCTCTCTCTCTCTCTCTCTCTCTCTCTGTCTATCTCTCTCTCACTTGATGGTCTCTCTTATCCAACTGAGTATGTAAAGCAGGAACATCATAGAACCGTGCCTTTCGCTTCATGGCTACAGGGCAAATGGTCGCGTGACGACCGCAAACGCGAATTCCTGTCCTTGAACACTGACCGATGGCCAACCTGGTTACACTGTCAGGTAACGCCTAACTGTGAAGTGGCGCAGCATTCCTTGCCAATAATTGTTGTCAAGCGTCACAGCCTACGTTCTTGGTGGCCAGCAATAGCAAATGTATACTGGAACATAATTCAGTGACCGACTGTACTCGGCACGACAGCCTAACCTCACCAATGTATCACCTCTACAGGGGCGCTGATCATAACAGCCTGTCTGAGACTTGGACGTTGCCAGTCAGTCACTGTCTCTTGTAGCGTCCCAGCGTGACCTCTGTCCATCGGGACGCACGGTCATTACCGGTGTAGGTTGACATCACGGTATCACCTCTATTGATGAAGCTGTGGTCGGCACGTCCCGACACGCCAGGAATGCTGGCAGATTACAGGCGGCGCTCGCCCCACCTCTTGCGCGCTTTGTGGACGTCGTCAATTTTGCAGACTGCCCTCCGATAATCCCGTCTGCCCGGCGAGCCTCTCCGAACAATGGCAGTGCGCATGGAACGGCCATCGCCGACGTGGGCTATCCAGCTGGGATAATACAGTTTACGATAGGCCTGCACTGTTTACGGCCCATTCATTCACCTGCCGCCGGCGGTTTGTGGTCCGCTCTGCTGATTATTGTGTTTCGCTCTGTCGTCCGCCGGCCACAACACACATGCCGCCGGCGGTCTGTGGTCCGCTCTGCTGATTATTGTGGTCCGCTCTGTCGTCCGCCGGCCACAACACACACATGCCGCCGGCGATCTGTGGTTCGCTCTGCTGATTATTGTGGTCCGCTCTGTCGTCCGCCGGCCACAACACACACATGCCGCCGGCGATCTGTGGTTCGCTCTGCTGATTATTGTGGTCCGCTCTGTCGTCCGCCGGCCACGACACACACATGCCGCCGGCGATCTGTGGTTCGCTCTGCTGATTATTGTGGTCCGCTCTGTCGTCCGCCGGCCACGACACACATGCCGCCGGCGGTCTGTGGTCCGCTCTGCTGATTATTGTGGTCCGCTCTGTCGTCCGCCGGCCACGACACACAATGCCGCCGGCGGTCTGTGGTCCGCTCTGCTGATTATTGTGTTTCGCTCTGTCGTCCGCCGGCCACGACACACACATGCCGCCGGCGGTCTGTGGTCCGCTCTGCTGATTATTGTGGTCCGCTCTGTCGTCCGCCGGCCACAACACACACATGCCGCCGGCGGTCTGTGGTCCGCTCTGCTGATTATTGTGGTCCGCTCTGTCGTCCGCCGGCCACAACACACACATGCCGCCGGTGGTTTGTGGTTCGCTCTGCTGATTATTGTGGTCCGCTCTGTCGTCCGCCGGCCACGACACACACATGCCGCCGGTGGTTTGTGGTTCGCTCTGCTGATTATTGTGGTCCGCTCTGTCGTCCGCCGGCCACAACACACACATGCCGCCGGTGGTTTGTGGTTCGCTCTGCTGATTATTGTGGTCCGCTCTGTCGTCCGCCGGCCACAACACACACATGCCGCCGGTGGTTTGTGGTTCGCTCTGCTGATTATTGTGGTCCGCTCTGTCGTCCGCCGGCCACAACACACACATGCCGCCGGCGGTTTGTGGTCCGCTCTGCTGATTATTGTGGTCCGTTGTGTCGTCCCACGGCCACATCACACACCTGCTGGCAGGTGTGTGTTGTGGCAGCTCAATATTCTGACTGTGTCCACACCAGCACACATTTCGCAAGTGGCCAGCTGCCCACACCGGGACACAATTTGCATCTGGGCAGCGGGGTCAACATCTTACACACCTGGGCAGTTGTCAACATCATACACACCTGGGCAGTTATTAACATCCTACACATCTGGGCAGTTGCCAACATCCTGCACACCTGTGCAGCTGCCAAACGCGCACACAATGCACACAAAGCACACCTGGCCAGCAGTCCACACCATCACATGATACACAACTTGCTACCCTGCACCACCATCAGAACAACAGTAAACGTGAGCACACATGCATCATAAAACGACACATGCTCGTGACTTATGTGTTCTTAAATATCACTGATAATCATGTTCTTGCTTTTTACATAAATGGCGACTTTTTGTTTTCATGCTCGTCCTTGCTCCGTTTGAGCTCGTTGAAGCTCGTGCATTTCCAAATACAGGAGGATATTTGCTGGCTCGGAAAAGCCGCAGATTATCGGGTGATTGATAATCCGACGCAGGACAATTGATAGGATATTGCCTGGTGTTAATCCGACGCAGGACAATTGATAGGGTATTGGCTGGTGGTAATCCGACGCAGGACAATTGATAGGGTATTGGCTGGTGGTAATCCGACGCAGGACAATTGGTAGGGTATTGGCTGGTGGTAATCCGACGCAGGACAATTGGTAGGGTATTGGCTGGTGGTAATCCGACGCAGGACAATTGGTAGGGTATTGGCTGGTGGTAATCCGACGCAGGGCAATTGGTAGGGTGTTGGCTGGTGGTAATCCGACGCAAGGCAATTGGCGGGGTATTGACTGGTGGTAATCCGACGCAGGACAATTGGTAGGGTGTTGGCTGGTGGTAATCCGACGCACGGCAGTTGGTAGGGTGTTGGCTGGTGGTAATCCGACGCAAGGCAATTGGCAGGGTATTGACTGGTGGTAATCCGACGCAGGACAATTGGTAGGGTGTTGGCTGGTGGTAATCCGACGCAGGGCAATTGGTAGGGTATTGGCTGGGGCAGTTGGTAGGGTATCGGCTGGTGTTAACCTGACGCAGGGCAGTTGGTAGGGTATTGGCTGGTGGTAATTTAACGCATGGCAGTTGGCAGGGTTTTGGCTGGTTGTTATCTGGCGCAGAGGAACAAACCCAAAGGTCAGATATTTCCATAAAAAGCTGCCTGGATTACCTGCTTAGAGAACAATTGCCATTTTGTGGGGGTGGGGGGTGGAAGATGGAAGAAGATTCCATGTATCACGGAAAATTGGAAATTAGGATACTGAAAGATTCATGTAATAATTGTCGATTTTTTGTGAGATTTCTACTAGCATTTGGTCATCATCTACTGTTTTGTGTTGCTTCCTGAATAAAAGAGAAAAAAAACTTTCGCTCATTGTGCCCTATTTCCGTCAATAAAATACTGTCTTGTCATGCACTCGCCTTGCCGACGGTGGTGGTGAAGTGGGCCCGTCTTCAGCACCCGGAGGGTGATCCGAGTGCGACTGGCTGGTGGCGACCTGGCTCACTACGACGGTCGCACTGCCGGCCGTCCATGTCGACGCGGTGTGAGGGAGGTGGTGAGCTCGCGGCCCGACCTCGGCCCCCGGCGGCTCGACGTCCCGGACTTCCAGCGCCGGCTCAGGCGCAATCTGTTGTTTTCAATCTTGACGGGCTGGGTCCAGAAATAATGCTAGAATGGCGTCGGGTGGGAAAAATGCGACGTGCGAACAAAGACCGGCACACGAAAATGATGTGGTGGGGGGCATCGTGTCGAATGATGTCGTGCGGGTAGCGTATCGAGTGATGTGGTGGTGGTAGCGTATCGAGTGATATGGTCATCATCATCATCATAGCGTTTATTGTAATCAATCTTACAGTTCTGTTCGACATTTTCTCAGAGTGGTGCAAAAACACTAGGTGCTTAAATCATGGCACCTATCTGAAGGTGTGGAATAACACTTGAGCTAAAAATAAACATAAGCACACATTTTCAATGGGATATGTTCTGGTATATCCCTAACCGCCAACGCCACAGATAATCTGTGAAGCCAACGCCCAATCCAGCATGGGTCGCGACCCCAATTTAGTGCAACTTTAGGCTTAAGTTAACTCGCTATCAATGTTAGTTAATGTCAAATACATGGGTTTCGAATAAAAAAAGTGTGAAATTAGCAAGCCACAACGCGACCGTCGTTATCGCTCAATCCGTCTCCATGTAGCAGGATACGCAGCTTGGTTAGTGGCTGGAATTGTGGAAAATTCTGTCAGAGATGCTGTGAAATGTTGTTGAATAGTTTATTCCGCTATGTGGTGGGAGCATTGTGTCGAATGGCCGGCACACACTACTGATGTGGTGGGCATCGTGTCGAGTGGCCGGCACACACTACTGATGTGGTGAGGGCATCGTGTCGAATGGCCGGCACACACTACTGATGTGGTGAGGGCATCGTGTCGAGTGGCCGGCACACACTACTGATGTGGTGAGGGCATCGTGTCGAGTGGCCGGTACACACTACTGATGTGGTGAGGGCATCGTGTCGAGTGGCCGGCACACACTACTGATGTGGTGAGGGCATCGTGTCGAGTGGCCGGCACACACTACTGATGTGGTGAGGGCATCGTGTCGAGTGGCCGGCACACACTACTGATGTGGTGAGGGCATCGTGTCGAGTGGCCGGCACACACTACTGATGTGGTGAGGGCATCGTGTCGAGTGGCCGGCACACACTACTGATGTGGTGAGGGCATCGTGTCGAGTGGCCGGCACACACTACTGATGTGGTGAGGGCATCGTGTCGAGTGGCCGGCACACACTACTGATGTGGTGAGGGCATCGTGTCGAGTGGCCCGCACACACTACTGATGTGGTGAGGGCATCGTGTCGAGTGATGTGGTGCGGAATCGTGTCGAATGATGTGGTGGGGGCATCGTGTGGAGTGATGTGGTGGGGGCATCGTGTCGAATGATGTGGTGGGAGCATCGTGTCGAATGGCCGGCACACAATAATGATGTGGTGGGCATCGTGTCGAATGATGTGGTGGGAGCATCGTGTAGAGTGGCCGGCACACAATAATGATGTGGTGGGATATCGTGTCCAATGGAAGACGTTACAGCAGAGTCACAGCGTGAAGATACGTGATGGGTTTTGTATTGACGTGAGGGGGAAAATAAATAGATTCACGGAGATGCAGCACAGGAAAGAGTATTGCACCAGTGATGCAAGTATTCCAACGATAGCCGCAACCCAACCCCAATTTTAGGCTCCAGCAGGGTGAAATCCTTAAGGCGTCGCGTCCTCGGTGATATTTAGTCTGTGTTCCGATAAACGTCGGATAACAAATCAAATTGCAAAAGGCGAACAACAAATGAGTGCCTGACCACGGACTTGATGGCGGAAGGGTGAGATTGGTGATCATAATAAAGCGAGCTTTTTTGTTCCTTTTGTCCATCGACTTCATATGTTTGAAAAGTAGTTGGCGTAGTAGGCTGTCATTTTTCATTTTGTGCGTGGGTGTGTGCTATTGCTGCCAAAATATTTACCGTACAGGAAACATGCCGTGTCATCCGTGTGCTTAGGATAAGAGCAAGTTAAGTACCTGGAAAATGTGGGTGTTACGGTATTCTTCATATGCATTAACCACCCTTCCACGTTCATCTCTACTACTCTCGTAAAGTTGGAACATGCTATCTGCAAGATGTCTTATATCGCCGTGAAATGCAAGATAAATTTAGGAATGAGCTGTATGTTAAGCTGTTGAACTGTAAGTATGTGTTGGAATCAATGGAGGATATCGTAATGCAAAGTTCTAGCATCTGAAAGACTAACTGATACCATGTGTAAAACATCGGAAGATGGAAAAATATGCTGACATTGTACAATACAATTTGATATACTCACCACTTATTTCAGTGATGTTGGTTACTTATGTACAATTCCTAATATCAACATATATGACAATCAAGGATATTATTGTTTAGTTAAAGGGATAGATGGGGTGCAAACCTGTATTTCGACCTATTTTACGGCCCTGCCATCGTCATTGCCGATCTTGTGTGGTGTATGTATGAAGCTAGGTATAGATTAACGCACGCTTAATCACCCACGGTGAAGTTGCCACTTCCACTGGGCGGCATCTGAGCGATCCTCTGATTATAAAAGTCTGTCGAAGCGAAGAAAAAAAACGAAGACCGCTTGCAGGAACCACAATAGAACATTACCACTAGAACAATAGAATATTCCAACAATTATTTTAGCCCACCAGAACAGCCTATGCATTGCAAACACCATCAGAGGTCACTGGCGTTGACAATATTTGCTGATTATTTTCACTCAGTGGATCGTCTGGGTTAATATGAGGCATTAGCTTCAAATGTTTCGCTTTTGTAACTCAGAACCACATAAATCACGTGAAGGTACCGATATCCACAATAATAAATTGACTTTGTTTAAGACAGGGAGCTAAAGTCATACGAATTTCCATGGAAATGGTGAACACATTTCAGCTTCAAAATAAGGTGAAATTGTATAATTGATGTCGAATTTAGATAGCTGTTCAAACTTAACCTAATCTCAGGTCAGCGACCCTTACCATTCAGTTTCAGAGAATTACTCGGATTGATGCAAAATGTTGCTATTGAAACACACTATGAATATTATGAGAGTGGTTAGCAAATCAAGTTACCACATCAACAGTATGCAAGCTCAAACATTTTTGAGAATAACTTCTGGCCTGCCTTTGGTCACTAACCGGAACAGAGGTGCAAAAATGTGCGAATCGGATACCCTCTCTTGATTCCAAAGGCCAGTTTTGCTACCTATCACATGTGGCCCTACCTAGTGCATTTTCCTCTTTATGCTTACATTCCAGTGCACAGTACCGCCACTTTGATTGATTGATTGATTGGGCTTACGGGCGCATCAACTGCTACTGGTTATGTAGCGCCCACAGTACCGCCACTGAAGAAGATGTAGATCACTACCTAATTACTCTTGGGAATGCAAACATTGATTTTCCTCAGTCCCTGATTTATTGGTGACAAGAAATGTTGCATAGACGCAAATAAAAGCAATGCATTAGCAAGATTAGCAATGGTGCAAAGGTGCAGCATGACATCAAAGGTTCAAAATTGTATTGACACACTGGGTATGCTAGAACTGCAATATGTCAACCAAGAATGTCAAATCAGTGTGCCTACAGAACATACCAATTTGTGTCACAACACACTTCAGTTGCTGAAAGTGAATGCAGATAAAATGTCAAAGATGCCAGAACAAGCTGAGGTTGCCAAAACCATAACATGACAATAAAGCTTCCAAAATTGCATTGCAACACCATGGGTACAGGGATGAAACAAAAGCAGACTGGTCCTGGATCTTTACCATCTAGAGGATTGTCTTCTCGAAAAGGAAAAATATCCACCATTTTTTAGTTTGTAGATTGAATGGTGCCACATTCATTGTTGATTTACTAATTGGCATAAGGTTCGCAACTCACTTGGAAGTCACAGGTGTTTCACATACTACAAATAGGAAGGACACTATCCTCCCAGAGTAGGCATGTTCACAAATTTTCCTGTAAATCCATGATTCAAAGACATACATTAAACACCAAATTTTGATGTCCAAGATATCACAAGGGAACAGGAAAAGCAAAAAGGATAAGTTAGGTTTCTAAGTGAAATTTTTTCAAGGAAAAAATGGCTTGAAAATGTTCCTTTTAACTTATTCTCACATTTAATGATAAGCTAGATTAGATTAGGTTATGCCACATTTTAAAAATATTTCTTTGCATGCCAAATTACCCAACTCCAAGCCTATTTCTGGTGTTCTTTTGCCTGGCAACTGAAAAGTATGAAACTGCAGAAGAAATGAGTGGCCACTTAATGTTAACCATGTTCATAAACATTGCATTGAAATGGAATTCCAAGAATTCCAAAAATTACCTTCAGGTACATATTTACCCAAACTAGGTGTTTCTTAATGACCCTTCGAAATGCTTGCTATTTCTTTTTATATTGATGTGCAGGCGGTTCAGGTTCCAAGAGCAGTCGTACTTTTGGAATCTGGGAAATTTCCATCCTTCCAAAAATGAATCTTGGACATTAGCCATGCAACACAGATGACCCACAATGGCATGATGTGATGGATATTTATTGGAAGAATTGCATGATTGAAATGAGTTAAATTTTGCAAGAAAACAATGGTTTGACTTATATCTTGGAATCATGGAATTGGGAAGAATGTTTTCAGATAATCGGACATCAATTTGGAGGTCATAATTTGCTTTGTGTTTGTGATATTCGAGACTGCACTTTGAATATTTCAGTTTGTTTTGACACTTTTATGACATAACAATAAGCTTGAACTCTGCCAAACACATGCATGGCTTAACAATCGCTAGATAAGAAGGCTATGATCTTCATGACGGGATGATGTTTTAATGTTGGAAATCCTCGACCAAACTGTTTTCCTAATCATGACCAGGACTCCAATGAACCCTAAAGTCCATTGCTACTCACAAGTAGGTGCATGACGCACAATTAGAACTGAACGCACGCTTCCAATCGCTGCTCATCCTATTCGTTAGCGGCTTACCAGGAGGAATTCACGATTGGCGTAGCTGCGTCATAACATTGGCGCCTAATTATTGCTAAATGTTTGGAATAATTTTAGTTTGAGAAAGTAGTGAACGAAGATACTTCTTTTTATTTTGTATTTATACCTCACACCATTAAAACATACTTACGCTTGCATATTTAGGTCAGAATTTCTCGTTTCACATCCCCATCATCGAACATGAATTTATAAGGTCTGTACACCATCCTACGTGTTAGTGCGGAAATGTATCCCTTGTGTATAGAATCATAAGAATCACAATTAATATATATGTGACGAAATTTCGTTGAAAATTCCGACACGTGAGCTGTAAAATAAAAAACCAAGATTTATTTTACAAAATTATCTTCCACAAAATGCTTCTACATGCTTTATCGCTAGATACCTGATATACATTGTCTCAGGCCAAACGACTCGAGAGGGTGAACGGACCATCACTTTCTTCAATGGGGTATTGTATCTCAACCATCGCACCAATCAGCTTACGTTTCCCTGATATTCGACCAATCAGCTTTTAGAATGATCTACGGCAAAAATAATATAGGATATGGACTGTTGCTACCACAACACGAAGTGCTATCCCCAAATGTCTTCTAATCAGAGGCGGATACAGGGGGTGGGGGAGCTGTGGTGGCATGTATCCCTCCGCATGGAAAGGTGGCTCCCCTCCAGGAAGACTTGAGTGCACCCGCCCACCTTCCGCTCCAGGGATTTATCAGCCAAAGGCTCACCTCTCGGAGGAAAAGACGAAAGGACGAAGTGGCGCCTAAGACGAAAAGGCGCCACTTCAGCATGCTGGAGTGCACCCCTTCCCCAGTTCAACGATTTTCTGCCGAATGCGTCGTTCCGGTGACTTTCGCAGTGGTGGCCCTCCGATGAAATGGTGCTACTCCAGACAAGTGCCTCCACCTACTGAACATTTATGGATCCACCCCTGCTACAATGTTTCCAAGTTAATACATGCAATTTCGGTTAGCATCTTCATTTACATGAAACATCCATGTTAACACAATGAGGACTGCTAATGTTTTCGACAAGATTGTGCTACCAGGGAGTTGCGTTATCAGGTCCATCTGCTACCCTCCATGGAGGGTAAGAGGGTACTTTTTTGCACCTCTGAACCGGAAGGTGCTAAGAACAAAATGTTTCCAGAGAGCTTAGAAAGGGTGTATTTAGAAAGGCAACGAACATTGCGACAACGTATGCGAAGCGGCATGCTGTGCCGCTTCGCTTCTGAGTTAGTCCAGCGAACAGCGAGGGGAGACAGGAAGCATCAGGATCTCTCCTTCGGATGAACGAGATTATGGACTAAGGAATGCTGAGCTGAAACGAATAAATACTGAAAAAATGAAGACAAACTGAAAATGAACTCATTTGATTATTTATTCTCCTTCTGAACTTTTCAGTTGTTCTTAAGATTACAACGATAATATTCAAAAGTATAGCCTTGCACTATGATAGACAGCTACTGAATCAATTTTCGAAAAGCAGTCATACGACCCGCGAGAGGCAAATTACAACTCCCTCCTTTGGGCTACCTCTTTCCTTTTGCGAAATATGACACTAATTGGTGAGGTAAAACCAAACTGTAACAATAATTTATATATTGATGCGAGACCAACATGATGTGATTATACCATAAGGGTATGGATCATGCAAGAGTTTCCGCAGGCTCTTTGACTACTGAGTCGGCCTCACTTTTCTATTTGTGTTTCTATTACAAGGCCTATGTACACAGGATCTTCACGGGAGTATTTGTGCGGGGCGGGGGGGGGGGGGCGCGGAAGAAGAAAGGGAATAGATCACCCAATGCTTTTTAGGTTCGCTATTACGCCTGTTCTGTCAATAACAAAAAGTCACATAAAACACAATCCCATCCCGAATACTTTGTACCCAGTAGAATGCATGCCCAACGCATGCCTACAGTTGGTTGTGACAATCCGTTAAGCATTCCTCCACGGTAGTTGGAGGTGGTTCGAGGCGCAAGAAACAATTCCGACATTCGCAAGCTGAATCAGCCACTCTCCCTCTTCTGACATATAGATAAATCTCAGATAGTGCCGCGTGGTCATTGTTGCGGTGGTTCACTTTTGGACGGTTTCGGAGGGATCGATAACGATCTCAATTACAAACTCTCTCTGATTGAACTCAGAATATGTGCCAAAACTGTAATTAAGAGCAGCTTAAAAGAGATATGCACCAATGAGTATTCACTTTTTGTCCATTCTGAGTTCCATCAGTAATTTTGGCGTCCCAGCAGGAACGGCATCCATGGGCCTAAATGGCCCGGTCTTACTGTGGTTAATCACACAGATCATGCTGACTGTCGCAACGAAGCAAGTTCTAGCATTAGCGATAGAAACAAATCGGGTAGCAATATTAAAGCAGCACCTATATGTGTGTATGTTCTGACAGGTTAAACCACGACGTCCGTCAAGGGCCGGCGCCGCTCATGCCGTATCGCTGGGCCGGCGCCGCTCATGCCGTATCGCTGGGCCGGCCCCGCTCATGCCGTATCGCTGAGCCGGCCCCGCTCATGCCGTATCGCTGGGCCGGCGCCGCTCATGCCGTATCGCTGGGCCGGCCCCGCTCATGCCGTTTCGCTGAGCCGGCCCCGCTCATGCCGTCTCGCTAGGATGGTGCCGCTCATGCCGTATCGCTGGGCCGGCCCCGCTCATGCCGTTTCGCTGAGCCGGCCCCGCTCATGCCGTCTCGCTGGGATGGTGCCGCTCATGCCGTCTCGCTGGGATGGTGCCGCTCGTGTCGTCTCGCTAGGATGGTGCCGCTCGTACCGTCTCGCTAGGATGGTGCCGCTCATGCCGTATCGCTGGGCCGGCCCCGCTCATGCCGTTTCGCTGGGTCGGCCCCGCTCATGCCGTTTCGCTGGGACGGCGCCGCTCATGCCGTCTCGCTGGGTCGGCCCCGCTCATGCCGTTTCGCTGAGCCGGCCCCGCTCATGCCGTCTCGCTGGGATGCTGCCGCTCATGCCATCTCGCTGGGATGGTGCCGCTCGTGTCGTCTCGCTAGGATGGTGCCGCTCGTACCGTCTCGCTAGGATGGTGCCGCTCATGCCGTTTCGCTGAGCCGGCCCCGCTTATGCCGTCTCGCTGAGATGGTGCCGCTCATGCCGTCTCGCTGGGCCGGCCCCGCTCATGCCGTCTCGCTGGGATGGTGCCGCTCATGCCGTCTCGCTGGGTCGGCCCCGCTCATGCCGTCTCGCTGGGTCGGCCCCGCTCATGCCGTCTCGCTGGGTCGGCCCCGCTCATGCCGTCTCGCTGGGTCGGCCCCGCTCATGCCGTCTCGCTGGGTCGGCCTCGCTCATGCCGTCTCGCTGGGCCGTGCCACTTGCTTCGCATCCTGTTCATCAGCTGTCCATCAGATAGCAAGTTCATCGTCGGCCTGGCGTATACGACCGTTCCCCTGCCTCTGCGGTAGGCTACAGGTGATGTAATGTCGCGTGATGTATGTCTAGCTGGCAGCTGACAGATGTGTGTCAGTTGATTGTTTCATCAGCCGGACGTGCCTGTCGGGTTGACTACAGTGCGCCGTCCCGCTCTGTGGAGGTGAGCCACTCGACCCCGGTCAGTCAGTTATGGCCCGCCGCCGGCAGAGATAAGTGTTGCCGGGCGAGCAGGCCACAGGCCGTCACCGATGTTGCCGTTTGCTAAAGTTCGGTATCATGCAACAGTTCGCAGCAGCTTTTTCGAACCAAGTTATTCGCGGTCCAGACGATGTATAACTAGCTATCACTCAGGTCACAAATGTCCTGGGCTCACTAGTAGCCTCTAGCTTCGATACACTACTGCGGTGCTCTTTGGCACCCATACAGGTGACATTACTCGCAACTCTATGCAGGTGACTCGTGACCCTATTACGGTACTGCGAGGAGATTGTCGTGATGCTGAGAGAGTTGTGGCACGGTGTCATGGGTGTAGCCACGGTTTTGAAATTGGGAAGGGGGCAAACCAGGGACGCGGAAAGTTTGGGCAGAATAGAGCGGTAAGCCCCCCCCCCACCTCCACAAAATTAATCGGCGGATTTAGCGAATTCATTCTCAAAGTCCGATTTTCAGATATACCGTTGTTAAATCTGATAGCTTAGGGACAAAAGGTTCCACCAAAACTAGCAAGCTTCACTATTTATCACTGCCTATGAACACCTGGCTTTATGTCGCATGTGCTCCGCCAGATTTCCCAATCACCATAGAGCAATGCTGAATTACGTTAAAAGTTGCCCTCTTGTGGCAGGAAAACATAAAATATTGAGCGGTGGGTTTGTTTAGTAAATATTGACCTATACTAATCTGTCTCATGCATTCTTGTTTTACGGGAACAAATTTCGACGTAATAACAACCAGGGGCGGATGTAGGGGTGGCACTAATTTTTCAGGCAGAGGCGCTCCACTGAGAGAAAAGGTGCCCCCTCGAAAGGAAAGGCGCCTCTCCGGGAAGGCCCGAGCGCTTCCCCCCCCCCACCCACCCCTCCCCAGGCATTTTTCAGGTAGAAGCGTTCCTACAGGTACTTTCGCAGTGGTTCCGCTCCAAAGAAATGGCGCCCCTCCTGACAAGTGCCCTATGATAATTCCTAGATCCACCCCTGATTACGATATTGCTCTCTCGCGGAATGAACTCTGAATGGTTATAAAATCGTGCACATTTACGTGTGGCTGCAAATTTGACTACTTCCGTTGAGCCATTAGAAAGAAAGCAGACGACTGAAAAAACGGTTTGCTATTTGTACGTACGGAATAGTAATGTGGCAGTGTAAATTAAAAGCCAGCAATAAGAGCGCCATCCGAGGAGGTTATGACGGATTCTTGCGGGTGCTACTAGTCGAATAGGATATGAGCGTCTGCTATCACAATGACTGCATACAAAAAGATATTTGCTCCTCCTATTGCAATATTACAATCAATCACTGTACACACACCAGACCTTCGACACCTTCAAAATTATTTCCATTTCTCGGCTTTCTGATACGGTACGGCACGCCACGTCGAATGACAACCACTTGATGCAAATTAAAGCCAGAACGACGAAACGCCAGAACTTCGAAAAATGCAAAACAACCTTTGACATTGAGGTTTGACTCGACATACCCAGGTTTGAAATGTTACTCGAGGGTTGACCACAGGCTATCGCTTTAAACCAAATTTAGGTAGCTTTGGGAGAAAACGAAGAAACATTTGGCGACAGAAGAAATGAGTTCGACTTTGACCTTGAAAATTAATTTAATTCCGGAACACACTGCTAGATTCCTCCACGGCACGTCGAATGACGCCCACTTTATGGAACTTGAATCAATAGCGACGAAGCGCGAGGACTTTGAACAAAGTTAAACTAACCTTTGACCCAGAGGTTTGACGTTGACATGTCCCGGTTTGAAATGTTACTCAAGCTTCATCACGAGCTATTGGTTGATAACAGATATGGGTAGGTTTTGGCGAAGGAAAAAATACGAGGCCACCAAAGAAATCGGCTTGACTTTTAACCTTTGAAATTAGTTCGATTTCTTACCAATCTAATATGGCACAACAAGCCACGTCGAATGACATCCACTTGGCGCAAGCTGAACACATAGCGACGGATCGCGTGGACTTCGAAAACCCAAACTATCCTTTGTCCCTGAAGTTTCACCTTGACATGTCCCAGTTTAAAAAAAAAATACCCGAGGATTCACCACTGGCTATCGCTTGATAGTCGATCTGGGTATGCTTAGGTGAAAACGAAAAAAAAATGCGAGGAGACAAAAGAAATCAGCTTGACATCTGATCGTTGAAAAATTTCGAATACTCAACTTCCCGATACCGCACAACAGGCGACGTCTAGTGCAATCCATTTGCTGCAAATTGAAGCCATAGCGATGAAACGCGCGGCCATCAAATAACTCAATCAAACATTTGACCTCAACATGTCCCAGTTTGAAATGTTACTCGAGTGTTCATCAACGGCTATCGGTTAATACCAGATTTTGGTAGGTTTCTGAAAAAAACGAAAAAGGCGTGGTGACCGAAGAATTAGCTTGACCTTTCACCTCTGGAATTATTTAGATTTATCAATTTTCTGATATCGTACGGCAAACCAACGTCGAATGACACCCACTTGGTGCAAATTGAAGCCATACTCGATGAAACGCGAGGACTTTTAAAAATGCAAAGTACCCTTGACCTTGAGGTTTGACCTCGACATGTCCCGGTTTGAAATGTTACTCGAGGGTTCATTACGGGCTATCGCTTAATACGAAATTTGTGCAAGTTTGGGAGAAAACTGAAAAAATGTGAGGCGACCGAAAAAAAAGTTTGACTTTTGACCTTGAAAAATAATTTGATTCCTCAACTTTCCGATATTGCACAACAAACCACGTCGAATAACGCCCATTTGTTGTAAGTTGAAGGGATAGCGATCAAACCTCGCGTTCGGTCGCTATCGCTTCAATATCAAACCAAACCAACAGCATCTAATAAATCAAGCTAACCTTTGACCTTGAGATTTGACCTTGACATATCTAGTTTTTTATATCAATTCAATCCGAGATATTGCTGGGGTGGCTTTATGAACCAGGGTTCTATTGCCAAGCAGAGCTTGTTGTGTGAACCCTGGCACCACCACCCGATCCATGAATTCCAGTTCAACGGCATAATTTTGACGGAATGTTTAACGTGCCGTCAATGCACCGGCACGGCCGCCCGGTAGCTCGTCCCCAGCCTTATCGGGCCAGCCGCCAACTGACCCTCCCAGCCGGGGGCTAAATGCGAGCGCGTGAAGCGACTCAAACCCTGTGTTGCCAGGACAGGGGAGACCAGTGCAGGCCAGCGCTCTAACCAACTGAGCTACCGGCAGCTCCAATAGATACCGGGGCGGTTTGAAATGTTACATGAGGGTTCACCACGAGGCTATCGTTTGATACCAGATTTGAGCAGGTTTGGTTGAAAACGAAAACAAATGCGAGGCGACCGAAGAAACCGGTTTGCGTTGGGCCTTAACCATTAAGGTGGTCATGTGAGACCTATGTAGTTGCTTCCAGTGTGTTCGGTTCCAACGAATACCATGGTTCCAACGGGTACCATTTGTGGTAACTGATTCCAACGAAAATAAACACGTCGTTGAATGCAAATACGAATACGAATATGTCGCAGCCGAACTCGTTGCTGAATGCGAATATGAATAAAACATTAGCATAACGTACGTGCTTACGGCTGACCCCAAGACGTCCTTCTGTGGTGTTGAAGATGCCCAAAGACACACAGAGTCACGCGTGTTCAAGATATACCGATACATGGGCAGGGGAAGGCAGCCTAAGACGTATACGGCCTTGCAATAATACAAATTTGGTGCCAGATATTATACCCATGCAGAGTGCCACAACAAGTCGGAGACTAGTAAGATTGCGCGTAACTTATACGGCGCAAATCATACCAGAACTGGAAGCGGCTGGAACTCACGGAATATGCAGCGTGACACACAGCGGAATCTGCGGAATAATTGCGACAAAAACGTAACCTAAATTTGTACACTCGCGTTCGTATAACAAGCATCAGCTTTTTGTCGATATCCTTGATCTAGCATGTTCTCTGCAATATCAATCTTCTCGCAGTGTGATTCAACTAAATATAATGTAGCGGTTGTATTATATCTGAAGAAACAGAGTAGGCGAATTATACTCATCTGATGGCGTTCAATGCTTCGTCGTATTACTTTACTTACGTATTACTTTCGTCGTATTACTTTTAAAAATGTTTAGCATACAGTTGCTTTTGATATCGGAGATACCACAATGATTGTCACTGTAGCACTAGGAAATATAATTTCTCACAGTGTGTGACATCGGGTTATTTTGAAGCTTCGGCTTTGTGAACAATATTCAGCTACAGCAATATCGGTTAACGGATTACACTGAACAACTGTTCACATCTTAGCAAGTAATATGGTAGAAGGTTCTTCTAACGATGCAGTATGGGTGTTATAGACGCGCAATGACCAGGACTTAAAGTGGATATTTGACGTCTTAAGAAAGACCTTCATGAAAGCTGCTTGCATAAGCTACTGAATTCTGACTGCTACCAAGAATTGTGGCGTATGTATGCACATGCGTGAATAGGTAGGTCAGCTTGGACTCAGTTTATTCAAATTTCAAAAAGAAGTTAATACATGGCACCAACTGGGCTGCCTCAACTTACGACTGAAGAAACACAAAATACAACTTGTTGCACATTATCTGCATATTCTTTATTACATGATGCGCAAGGTGTACAGCAAGGTAGCTGTGGTATGTACTCCCATCAGCACTCTAAATTCGAATTACTTGGAACGTGGTCGATGACTATGCAAACCGTACTTCAGAAAATCACCAACGAAAAACAACGCAGATGAAGACAAAGGAGACGCTGAAGATGATGAAAATGGGGTGGGGCTGGGGAGTCTAGAAAGACAACAGGTTTTTGATTCATGAACTTTCACCTAAACTACAACTACTATATGTACATTTTGTTTGTTATTAAAGTGTCAGGCAAAACATGCAGTTTTGATGGGCCTCATGCGGTCATATCGTACAGGCGTACAGAGAACCACATTTATTCCCTCAATAATACAATATATATATATATATATATTAAGTATTTAATTCATCGTAGCACTTATTACATGTTTTCCTTTCAGGCAAACTAATAGAAATCAATGAAATATCACCCACCTCTGAACTACACGTGCTACAAATATACTACACTGATATTGCAGAAAGGCAAGCCCCGTGTTGAAGTGTCTCTGTGTGGCAAGCTATAGCATATTTAGCGCACAGCACATCCTGTAGTATCACCAGCTTTGTCATGTAAGGCCACACAAAGACAAGCTATTTCTGTTAGTCCTTCATTTTGTACCGTATTTCTTTTATCACTTATCGATTTCCATTTCGTCACATAAACATTCTAGCCTATTAAAGTAACGACTTAATCTTCGGTCGCCACAACAGATTTCGACCCAGCAGACAGTAGCCACCTTGTATTTGCCATATGTCCATGTCCAGACAGCTACTACCGACCACGCGATTTCATCGATGCCAGCGGCACGCCAGCACCTCATTAGCGAGGTATCCGGTGGACTTCCTTATTGTCGGCGGCATCAAAGCTCGGCACGGCTGGCGTGCGGTTAACGACAACGGTCTCCTGTACAACGGCGACAACGGTCTGCACGCCACCTGACACAGCCTGCTTCTCGCTGTTCCTGTACAACGGTGACAACGGTCTGCACGACCTGACAGAGCGTGCTTCTCGCTGTTTATTAAAAGTTTCGTATGGATCTGACAATGCACAATGTACGACTAGGCAGACAAACATGCAGCCGAGCAAGACCACAGACAATATTAGGTTATGCGGAACGTCATTCAGCTGAGTGAGGCTGTAGCAAAGGCTGGGTTCGGTAGAACGTCCTGCAGCCGAAAACGTCTGGGGTAAATGCTAGGTTAAGCAGAATATTCGTCAGTTGCGCAAACAGCGGTAGAGGTTAAAAAAGGTCATTTTCAACAGCGAACAGCTCAGTGACAGCTTGGGAGACTCACCCAAGTGGCGGGAGGGAAAATGATGCTGTAGATGAATGATGCTGTAGATGCTGTAGACTGATGAATCTGTAGATAGATAGATGCTGAATCTGTAGACTCAGATTTGCAAAGAGGGTTGGCTATGCATAACGAGTGTGTGCAGAGGAGAGCGGGAAAACACAGTGCGCTGACGTACAAACAGCTCCATTCTAGGAATTAAATTTCATCACCGAAAGTGAAAAGTGAGAAAACTGTCATACTTCACAGCAAAAAAAAGAAAAAACCGAACTAATGCTAATGCAACATATGCTTGACCAACTGGTACCGTTGCTAATCATCGTATCCCTTTTTTATGCGTGGTAGACTTTCTGATGTCCACTAATGAAGCCATGTTTTACATTGCTTCATATGCAATGCATCACTCCATATGGTGCATCGATGTAAAATCCTGTAGCGGTGTAATTAGGCGGAACACCAAAGGACGTTTATCCAACCGGTAGCAAATGGCATGGCTTGCACCATTAGTGTGGCCACATGCCGGTATGTCGTGACTCAGCCCTCACCCGTACACAGCACTGAGCCCTCATTGTCACCTTCCCCAGTATATCTTCCCACTAGTGCTTCCAAACTGAGAGTGGCAACGACATGAAATGAAAACCAGCCTGATGGAAACGAATTATCGCGACTGACACCTGATTGTTATACTTGGTGCTGCCGGCTGACCTGCTAGGCTAGCTTAAGCGTCAATCTTCTATACAAATAGATATTTACCAGGCTGAATCGACACCGGTGTTAAATGAATAACCAGCTCGCTTGAAATATTTAGCATAATATTCCGCATTATTATATGACAACAACAATGCAAGATTTACTACATTTCGACCCATAGGTCAAGGGTCACATTAGATCGGAGTGCTAGCTTCGTTTTGGAAACTTCCGAAAAAGCAAGCAACACTTAAAGTGTTGCTTTCCGGTTGAAAGCAACACTTTAAGTGTGCTGGAATAAAAGGTACGTACAATTGAGTTGCATCGCCTAAATCAAACCTATAATGAAGCATGCGCCGACAAAATCATCTGATATCAGGTTGGAACATTGGCGTCGAATTACTAGAAAGATGTCAGTGACGTCGGCGCGCTGGTTACTGTCGAATTGTTCCGAACGCCGTTGTCTATCCCACTCCCATTGCTCTCCAAAATGCACGTATGTCGGACTGTTTGCATCATAGGCGAAGGTCAGGGAAGGTCAGGTGAGCCTTGAAGTCCCTGATGATGGGCTGGTGCTGCGTCAGGGGGCCTGCGACACGCCTAGGGAAGCCCTAACATCCCTGATGATGGGTTGGTGCTGAGTCAGAGGGTGTGCGACTCTCCTGGGGAAGGCCTAACATCCCTGATGATGGGCTGGTGCTGCGTCACGGGCCTGCGACACTCCTTGGGAAGCCCTGGCATCCCTGATGATGGGCTGGTGCTGCCTCAGGGGTCTGCGACACTCCTGAAACCTGACAGGAACCGGCAATGGGGAGCTGACAGGGTAAGATAGGAAGACAGCAGCGTATTCGCTGAATGGAGCACGATATAGTGCGTGGCGTCCTTGGTGAGCTGGCGAATGGCCAGAGTCGTTTGGAGTGTGGTATGTGTGAGCCAAAGCACCCGTTGTATAGAGTCATCAGCGGGCCGGTAAATGTCGCCAGAGTCTGCCGGTAAATGTCGCCAGAGTCGGTCGGTAAATGTCACCTGAGTCGGACGATAAATGCCACAAGAGTCTGTCGGTAAATGTCGCCAGAGTCGGTCAGTAAATGTCACCAGGGGCCGACCGGAGCGCCCGGCATGCGCGGCTCGGCCACATTTCACGGGCGGCACTGGCCAACAATGCGGCAGGTGACCGGGTCGGATGGAGACGTGGCGCCGCCGCACTCCTGCTGGGCGGCTCTAATCAGTGAGTTATTGTGCCTGGCCGGGATACCTGGCCGGGGTACCGGCAGAGGCGCGAGCCCAGTCTCGTGGCTGCCTCACACTACCGACCGGTCACACCTGACCAGCCACACCTGGCCGGGATACCGGCAGAGGCGCGAGCCCAGTCTCGTGGCTGCCTCACACTACCGACCGGTCACACCTGGCCAGCCACACCTGGCCGGGGTACCGGCAGAGGCGCGAGCCCAGTCTCGTGGCTGCCTCACACTACCGACCGGTCACACCTGACCAGCCACACCTGGCCGGGGTACCGGCAGAGGCGCGAGCCCAGTCTCGTGGCTGCCTCACACTACCGACCGGTCACACCTGACCAGCCACACCTGGCCGGGATACCGGCAGAGGCGCGAGCCCAGTCTCGTGGCCGCTTCACACTACCGACCGGTCACACCTGGCCAGCCACACCTGGCCGGGGTACCGGCAGAGGCGCGAGCCCAGTCTCGTGGCCGCCTCACACTGCCGACCGGTCACACCTGGCCAGCCACCTGCCCCTCACACTACCGACCAGTCACACCTGACCAGCCACCTGCCTCTCACACTACCGACCGGTAACACTTGACCAGCCACCTGCCCATCTGAAGCTGAAGAGACGCTCGCTTTGTGATGAGCCCATGTGATGAACCGATCGATTTGAGGTGACCCGGGTCAATCGATTCCAAAATCAGCGTTCAGGCGGGCACCACGTGGCCAGAGCACAGGCAACGTCGCCCGTATGAGCAGCGCCTGGTCGGCCAGGTGTGACCGGTCGGTGGTATGAGAGGCAGGTGGTCGGCCAGGTGTGACCGGTCGGTAGTATGAGAGGCAGGTGGCTGGCCAGGTGTGACCGGTCGGTAGTGTGAGGGGCAGGTGGCTGGTCAGGTGTGACCGGTCGGCAGTGTGAGGGGCAGGTGGCCGGCCGGGTGTGACCGGTTGGTAGTGTGAGGGGCAGGTGACTGGTCAGGTGTGACCGTGTCCGGCCACCTGCCCCTCAAATTACCGACCGGTCACACCTGGCCGACCACCTGTCTCTCATACTACTTACCGGTCACACCTGACAAGCCACCTGCCCCTCACACTACCGACCGGTCACACCTGGCCATCCACCTGTCTCTCACACTATCGACCGGTCACACCTGGCCGACCACCTGCCTCTCATACTACCGACCGGTCACACCTGGCCGACCAGGCGCTGCTCGTGCGGGCGACGTCGAGCTGTGTTCTGGCCACGTGGTGCCCGCCTGAACGCTGATTTTGGAATCGATTGGCCCGGCTCACCTCAAATCGCTTGGTTCATCACATCGGCTCATCGCAAAGCGAGCGTCTCTTCAGCTTCGGATCACCGGCCACCAGGCCCCAACGCCAAATGAGGCCGAAGTCCACTACGATCTAGATTAAGGCCTGGTGGGGCAGCAGACCTGGCAGCCATACGTAACCGGGCAGCACATCTGGCAACCACACGTAACCGAGCAGCAGATATGGCAGCCATACGTAACCGAGCAGCATAGATGGCAGCCATACGTAACCGGGCAGCACATCTGGAAGCCACACGCAACCGGGCAACACATCTGGCAGCCACACGTAACCGGGCAGCAGAATATGGCAGCCATACGTAACCGGGCAGTATAATATGGCAGCCATACGTAACCGGGCAGTATATCTGGCAGCCACACATAGCCGGGCAGCACATTTGGCAGCCACACGCAGCCGGGCAGTAGATCTGGCAGCCATACGTAACCGGGCAACAAATATGGCAGCCATACGCAACCGGGCGGCAGATCGGACGGTCACACCTGACCGGGCAGCACGTCGAACTGTCAGTTCTGGTCTGGCAGCACGTCGAACTGTCAGTTCTGGTCTGGCAGCACGTCGAACTGTCACATCTGGTCGGGCAGCACGTCGAACTGTCAGTTCTTGTCTGGCAGCACGTCAAACTGTCACATCTGGTCGAGCAGTAGATGGCAGACGACGATGAGGAAAGTCTGATATATGAATTGTGTTCGATAATGATGCGACAGGCAGCAGCCCTGTGCGGTGAGTCACCTGGCCACGGTACCTTCGGTCGGGAGCGTGGTTTCTCGTGCAGGGGAGTGCAGGGTATCACGACTCACGATTCACAGACGTATGGAGGACGACTCTTAAGAACAGCCCTACTCAAGCCGACATACTGGAGACGGTATGTCGATAACTTATTTATGGCAAAAGTGGCACGTTCGCGTTTCTTGATGTACTCGTCACCAGACACAGACAGAAACTGGTAACTTCAGTGTATAGGAAACCTACCCTCTCGAATGACCACATCGAATATGATTTACATCACGCCAGCTGCATAAAAAGTAGAGTGATAAAATGTCTAACTGAACGGACTGACAACATCTGTATAGACGAAAAACGCGGAAAACTGAAATGACCTACCTTATTTTATTATTTTTATTAAGCGGTTATTAAGCAAATCTTTTTTCGATACCGGTTACCCAAAATACTTCGTAGAAAATGCGACAGTCAGGTTACGAGCAAACGGGAACAAAGCGCAATCAGAAAAAAATTAACTTACGTCAGCTTACCATACGTGAAAAGCACCAGCGAAAGAATCTCACAAACTTGCAGCACATAAGATCCGAGTTGGCCACCGGTCGAGATCTACCCTCAAAGACCAACTGGTTCATCCAAGGACCCATCCTGAAGGAAAATACGAAAGGCGTGGTGTATCGAACAGCATGCCAAAAGGCGTGGTGTATCGAACAGCATGCCAAAAGGCGTGGTGTATCGAACAGCATGCCAATGCGCCGCCCCGTGCGGCGCCTCGTGCTGCTTAATGCTTCGTGTTATTACTTTTAAACATTTTGAGCATGCAGTTGCATTTGATATAGGAGATACCACAATCATTGTCCCTGTAGCACTACGAAATATGATTTATCGCAGTGTGTGGCATCGGGTTATTTTGAAGCTCCTGCTTTGTTAACGCTATTCAATTACAGCAATATCGGTAAACGGAATACACTGAAACATAGGCGAGAGCGGTTGCCCCAAATGCGTCCGCCTAAAAGATCACGTGGCTGCCCTTAAGCATGACCGTGCCGACACCTCTCCACTGGCAGAACACTGGGTCCAGTGCGGCCAAGCGTTTGACCCGTCGAAGGCTAACACTCAGGCAGTGGAGTCATTCTGGAGTAGACGTGTAGTTAGAGAGGCTATTTCAATTAGGCTGCACGCACCATCTCTGAACCAATGCGTGGGGAAGTTCACCCTGAGCCCGATATGGGACTGTATGCTGCACTCCCGCCACAACTGTTCACTTACCGGTGCAAATGGGTTTGCATGCTCCGGAGCTAAATAATTGTGTCGTTTGAAATATGAGACTCGAAATGAGGTGAGCGACCCGAATTTAAGTATCCTTCAATGATGTCTGAAGTGAAATGCTTACGATGTCCCCTGTGTATGTTTCTGTCTGTGTTATGCCAGGATATTATGTCTTGGATGCTCTTTTTGTACTAGATGCACACCAACCCCACTACCATGTTGGTGTGTTCAAAATCGCAAAAGTACCTCAATGCACATGGAACATTCAGATTACCGCCAACCCTCTTCCGGAGCGGATTTGAACAGAGGTAGCGAAAAAGTAGTTCAAAATCGTAGATTTAGGTTTAGAGTGACATAAACGCTGTTTACGACGCAAAATAAGAAGTACTTGGTTCGGTGTGGAGCCGATTTATACTGGTTGGTACTTACCAGAAAAGTACTAGTTTTATGGTATTATTATAGTAGGGAATCGTATGCAAGAATTAGTAGAAAAATGAGCGAAGGCAATAATGGCGACGGTGACACAATTATGCTTTTGGTTTCCATAGTTCACATTTGTGTGGATGGTAGGAGGTTCCCAATTTCTTGGGTGGTTTCCTCTATTCATTAGCTATTTTTTTGGCTTCGAGGAGTTGACAAGACGTGTGAAATATGGTCGTTGAAGTACGGAGGCCTTTATATATTAGTAGAAGAGTTGTTTTGTCCTTAATGTGGATCACCTACGCGTGTGTAGGTGCAGTGGTGCATACATGGATGTGGACATCTCTGGTGGAGCAAAGATCCATTTTTTACCACTGCACCAGGGCAATGAATGAGCGAGAACCAAACAGGCCAAGGAACACGATGTGGTGGGAGTATATTGTTCCTTAGTGGACGGAAGAAGAGCGGATCGAAAACTTTAGGGTAAGGGGACAGCATTTCTGGCAGGTTTGTCCACGTGTATGAGTGTTCTTTTCATTTCAAGTCCTAGAGTTATAAAGTGATTTGGATTAATCAATAAGAGCCACAAGTGTCCATCTGAGTTAAACCTGTAAAGGGAAGATACAATAAGATGGATGCTCTGGTTACACACCATGCATATTGTGTGCAATGCCAGAGGTTATGCATGTGTATTGGTATGGTGTTAAAATAATATATATATATATATATATATATATATATATATATATACAGATATATATATATATATATATATATATATATATATATACATATATATATATATATATATATATATATATATATATATATATATATATATATATATATATATATATATATATATATATATATATATATATATATATATATATATATATATATATATATATATATATATACATATATGTATATATATATATATATATATATATATATATATATATATATATATATATATATATATATATATATATATATATATATATATATGTATATACATGTGTATATATGTATGTATATGCATATGTATATACATATACATATATAAATATATATATATTTATATATATATATATATGTATATATACATATATATATATATATATAACTATATATATACATATATTTAAATATCTATACATCTATATATCTATATATCTCTACATTGAAGAGGAGATAATTGTAAGGTGTTTACCATTTGCAAAAATGAACAAGCTATACTTATTCAAATGGTTCCTTTCTACGAAAATCCTCTAACAACTCACAAATAGCAACTTTAAAACATAATTATGTTGTTGTTGTGTGCCATATTTCAAACACGAAAATGTGGTTGTGCAGAAATACTTCACTGTAGTTGTTGTGGCACCAGTTATTAGTAGCACTAAAAAATACAGGTGTAATTGCAAGAAAATTATCTGAGGTCACTTCCTGATGGTTTTCTTATGCTGAGTGTCCTCGGAAGCCTGAAAATGATGCCTGTTGACTTTGCTAGCTCCATAAACAAAGAATTGATAGAGCTATGTGATCCCAAATGATCTACCATGGTCGATGCACCCTAAACCCTCCCCCTCACGAACTATGTGATCGGACATTCATATTTTGGTAGAGAAAGGTCAATTGTTTATGAATACTGTTATCTTTTTGTTATTTACATGCTGAACGTGACATGTCCAAAGGTAGGTGTTTGGAAATGGAACATGTTCGGATACCCCTGCTTCACCTAGGTGGGTATGGTAATCTTCAAGTATTACCCCTCACACTTTATTTATATCAACAATGTACCTAAGTCACAGACAGCTGACTGCCTGTCAGCTGTTGGTTACATCACTCGAAGTATGGATAAAAACCTCCAGCTTGGTGCATTGAATGAACCCAGGAGCATTATATTAAGTCAGGTTAGGTTATGTTAGGTTATCCTGCTGACTCCCCTTAATGAGTACCAGATCAACCCCTTCAAAATATCCCTGGTGACACCCCCAGGTTCATCCAGTGCATTTGGCTGGAGGTTTTTCTCCATACTTGGAGTGATGTCACCAACAGCTGACTAGGAGTCAGCTGACATTGACTAAGATTGTGAGGGTTAATACATGAAGATTACCAGTAGGTACTATGCTCAAATTAGTTTGAAATTCAGAATTCAATATTGGAGGACTTGAATGCCATCCAAAGGAAAGAATCCTAGTCTATGAGTATACATCAGAAAAACATGAATGCTCATCCCGCTATCCTCTAGCATGCTATTTTTGTCCATATTGATCTGATGCATATCAGGGTCTAGGGGAACAATAACTGGAAAGGTGAATTATAACTTCATACCTTTCACCATTTGAGGGGAATGCAGCATTTTTATGTAGATGCCAAGGCTATGGAATGAGGTTTACTTGTGAATAAAAATAGATAGAATGAAGTTGAATAAAAATAGCAGTTTATTGAATTCATATCAAGTGACAAAAATAATGACCATAACATTATATGCTCTTCTTTATATGTTGAACTGTAGGAAATATTAACAGCTTGATTCCAAATTTGTATATAGACAATCGCAATGAGTTCAGGATCTTCCTGGGTGAAATTCACTGCGAGCAGTTATTGTTCGGTTTTGATGCTTACGAAATGTGGGGAATGCTAAAAGGTAAGCTGCCAGAAACCATTGTCAGTAGCAGCACACTGAACATCTTTAAAAACAGCATAGACAATCATTATAAGAATAGAGGGCTTGCTTTCCAGTATTTCAGGGAGGGCTGATCGACGGATTTGGTGGGCAACTGGTTCAGTTTGCAGAGTGCAACCAAGAAGGGCCCTTGTGGCTCATAGTTGCACTGATCTTTTAAGTCTTTATGACTTTAGGCAGGATTTCAAGTATTCTGAAGTACCTGAAGGTTGATGAAATGCAAATGTAGTACCAGTTTAGAAAAGGAAAGTGTGAAGTGTGTAGAAAGCTACAGACCAGTCAGTTTCACCTGACTATTTTGCAACGCACTATACAAACTTGTCAAGGATAATACTCAGACTGATGTGATGACAGACATTCAGACTCATTTGATCTGGGATGACTTGTTCAACTCACCTTCTGGAGTTCATGAAGCATAAAGTCGTAAAGTCCTTATACTTAATAAGAGCCACAAGGAAGAACCATCTTCCTGACCTCTAGCTTTGTCTCCCAATCCTGCTATGTTGAAATCCCCAACAAAACAGTTCTCTCCTGCGCTCTCCTACTTATCTCTTCCTGCCTCAACCTGACAGTGTCTTCATTCTGGTCTGCAGATCAATAGAATACTCCAATCCTACCAATCCTACATTTTGTTCCATTCTTCAGAATGATATCTAACCACAAAGATTCAACTCCTTCATTATGTACACTATCCTCTATGGAATGACATTTCATTACTTGCCTGACATACAAGAGTATCCCTCCTTCTACCCTTGCCTTCCTTTGATAAGCATGCAGGTTGTAGCCTGTAAATTCAAATTCTTGCAAGTTGTCTCCCAAAATGCTTTCATTAACCCCTGCCTCCATTGTGCATACCAAATCTAGCTTTTCAAACAACATATATGCATACAGTTCCCCAATTTTGTTCCTAACATTTCTGGCATTGACATAAAAAAACATGATAAACTATTTCTTTCCTTGCTTGCAATATTTATCTCTTTATCACCTACATTCCCCCATGACCTGCCTAGTTTCCCTGTTTCCTACTGAGAGCCTCCTCACACCTATTGCTGAGTAATTTCACCCCTCTTGCTCGGATGTAACCAATCTAATGCAAACATTTCAGTCCTCCCCACAAATTCAAGAACCTCACCCCAAGCTCCTTGCAAATTGCGGCCTTCACGTTGTCTCAAAGGTCCCTTGCGTCGGCCCAGTGGCTCCTCACGTCGGTCCAGGGGCCCTTCACGTTGGCCCAGGGGCCCTTGCGGGCCCCATGCACCTATGCCTTGAGGGGCCCTGCGGGCACCTCAGACCCTCCAGGAAGGGGCAGCTGCCCCCTTGCCCCTCCCCTTGGCTACGCCACTGGGACTAGGTCACTTAGATTATGAAGAAATGCACTTGATATGTACTCACTTGGATATAGGAGATTATGTGGTGATACGAGTGAAATGTATGTGATCACAGTTAGATAATGCCAAACTGAATGATGCTCTTCTATTTAGACTATCACATAGAAGTCCTTAATTCAGGTTGAAGAAATCAAATTGACGGACGGACGGACGGACGGACGGTTCGCGAAGTTTAAAATTGAAACAGGTAATCTTCCTTTATTCCTGAGTAAAACTAGATATTGAAGTAATCCCTCAATGGTGAATCGTCGGGTCGGGTCGGGTCGGGACGGGTCGGGTCGGGTCGGGTCGGGTCGGGTCGGGTCGGGTCGGGTCGGGTCGGGTCGGGTCGGGTCGGGTCGGGTCGGGTCGGGTCGGGTCGGGTCGGGTCGGGTCGGGTCGGGTCGGGTCCGGTCAGGTTTGGTCTGGTCTGGCCCAGTAGGGTTGGGTTAGGCCGGGGTCGAGGAATATCTGCATGGGGCAGACAAACCTAGGGCCTCCCGCACCCGGAAACGACGCATTGGAGAATATAGTGAATTCATAAATGCAAAATGATAAATCAAGTGAGTAAACAATTATTAGTTTTTGTTCACATGTAGTGGGTGGGTTTGGTAATGCGATCGACGCTACCCGACCCGACTCGACCTGACCGTCAGACTTTACATTGCGGTTCATTGCTGCTTTCATTAACATATATTGTGGAAGATGATATAACTTGATTCCTGCACCATGGTAAGTTTACTACATCAATTGTATTGCATATTGTGAGACGTTTATGAGCCATTAAATTAATTAGTGTAATATATTTGACGAGGATGTGTGCATACACTAACGTGCATGACACTCCCCAGTAAGAACGATTATCTCAAGCCGTGAGCTAGAATAGAAGCATCCATAGATCGTCTCCAGAACACCGCGACGAGTTGCTTGGAAGCTAGAAGCCTGCGTTTTCCGTGTGTTGGTTTCTTACTCGTGTCCCTCCCCCAGCGCTCTCAGTTTGTAGCATCCTAAATCCCACGTTACCGACCACAGGCCAAGAGACACGGCGGATGCGAACTGGCCCGCAGCATAAAGCATGCCTTGATTTTATTCAGGTTGAGATTGATTGCAAATGGAACTTTCCAACGGAAGAACCAACTCTATTCTGGCATAATGTATTATTATAGCCAGCTTTCCGACATGATAGTTTCAGGAAATTTTAGCAGGTACTGGCTAATGAACACTTCTGGCACTGTGTAATCACTTTCGGTACCGGTTACGAGTGAACACCACTGCAATATCGCACCGTTCGTATATTATTATGTGACAACGACACATACATTTTATTCCTATTGCTGCTTTTCCTGCAAATGTCTTGAACAGCTGACTGCTCGCAAGTTCCCATCTCATCTGGCACCCCTCTCCAACCTCGTTTCCAGTCCTCTTTAAGCCACCTTGATGACGTGTTGAACCACCCTAGTTATCTGCCCGGGGTGCACTCATACCGCTGGCAATTGGCTGGACTAATTCCTACCCAGACGGCGTACGGTGTGCCGGCAACCGTGAACTTGAATTGGCACCGTGCCAGAGCGAAAATGGAGCATATGAATACGCTAGCGAGCTGACTGAATCCATCCTGTATCAGGAAATCACGTCGTCTTTCAATGGTGGGACAATTACGACAGCCTGGTGATATATGTTGCTCCTGGGTGGTCTGGGCACCGGCACGCCGCCAACTAATATTGCAGAGGGCGGTGGAAGTGGGTCTGGCAGCCCACGCCGTGGCAACAAAATCAATATCGCCACCACCTTTGCAATATCTGTCGCAACGCAATTACACTAAGATGCATGAAAGCGGCTTATGCTGCATATACCATTGCAGTAGTTCGTTATTTCCATGAAAGCTTGTGCTCGCCAGTGCGGTTTCGCTTTTGATTAGTTTGGGGATGGTGATGAAGAACTCCTGAGCCAGCACGCCCAGTCTTGAAATATTGAAAACAATTGGCCACGCCAGCCTGGCCGTGAACTGCATGTGCTTCACCCAGCATGGCGCGTTCATAATAGAGATGTGCTCCCTTAGATCAGGGCGGTTACTGGATGCCGCAGAAATGTTTGACTCGGAGATTGAAGATATAATTTTGTTTCTGTGATACCAACTGGTTTACCCAAAGGCGGTTGCAGAAATTCTGCCTGAATGAATACCTTAATCATAATATGCTACTCACCAAGACGAAAATTTGGAAGGGGTACTGTCGGGGCTTCCCAAGGCGTCAAATTATAAGATAGTCGCCATTTCCTTCCACCAGGGGGTGGGAGGTGTCACTAGTGCCGCCATGCCACCTCCCCCGCCCTCCTCGGGTTATGAGCATCCGATTATTGTCATCATGTATTTGTGTGCTATCACCGTATGAAAACTGGACTTGCTGAGGCTACGACTTTCAGACGGCCCCTCCGTAACAACTGTGCCTGAGTCAGGTCTGGTGGTGGCTCAGACGGGCACCGACCAGACACTCCAGTGTGCGGCGGACGGCAATCCGACGCCCAAATTCTTCTGGCGCAAACAGGTGACGACTCAACTTCGTGCCCGTTATTTATCTCATTTTGACCGCTCCATAATCAGCAGATCAGATCTGCTTTGTTCAGAGTAATCGTTTCCGTTTTGTTTGGATTATACTATAATTCCTGGAACAATTGGGTTTCTCGTAGAAAAATGAAAAGTAGCTTGATAAGAGATGGGTGGTCGTCCCCCAACAATGAGGGCAAAGCGAATGGAATGTTGTGTGTGTGACAGTAATCGATAAGTTGTTTTCTAGGGCCATGGTATTCCGGGCAGTGCAGTAATATATGTGGGACTGTAATATGAGTGTTACATGATGGGCATGAGGGCCGAGGTGAAGCAGAATAAATAAATCGATGTGTGAGGTAAGTATGTCCTATGCGGATCCGCGATAGGACTTTTTCTTCATGCCGGTTGATTAGAAATGATGGCGTCCGAATATCGATGACTGGTTTAATGTTCCATAATTGGGTATGGTTTGTGCTTTATGTCTATATTTGGTTCCAAAAATTCCGAATGCTCTGTCGTATTGTTGATTTAATGGCGTCAAAATGTGGTGGAATTTCTGTGATGTATGGTAATTGCAATGATTGTTTTGCTAGATGATCTGCTTCCTCGTTTCCTGGGATGCCGCAGTGACTGGGCACCCACCGGAAACGGACCTTCACGCCCATCAGATGAAGTGTTTCTAGTGATTCATAAATATAAATATGGCAATGATGTGAAAAAGAAAGTGACGAAAGAGATTGTAAAACAGATTTGGAGTCCGAACAAACGATGACGCTGCGCATGGGGCGACAGAGAAAACGGTTGCGAATATAACGGAGGACAATGAGGATAGCATGTAATTCAGCGATGAAAATTGATGTTCTGTCTGATAATCGATGTTGTTTTTTGTATGTTCCGGAAACTACGGCATTTCCTGTAAGGTTAGCATCTTTCGAACCGTCTGTAAAAACAAATGGAACAAGATAATAACGAGACCGAATTCGGTGAAATTTGTGTTTGATATATTCCGGACAAAGCTGTGATTTTGGAGTGGTGGTGAGATATAAAATGTGTCGTTCGGCTATCTGCCATGGTGGTGTAGTCGGTGGAGAAAGAGAAGTAATGGGTGGAATAGTGAAATGAAGTTGTTCAGAGAATGTTTTTACCCGAGAAGCTATAGTGGGACCAGTTCGTTTTTCCGCTGGACCTAAATAATGATGATGTAAATTTGGGAGAACTTGTAATGACGTATGTGTCAGTTGGTTTGCATGAAATTGAATTTTGGAGGCGTACCTAAGTGTTTGTTGCATTCGACGGAGAGCTAATGGAGGAATTCCCGATTCGGCTTCTAAAGAAATGATGGGTGAAGTGGTCATTGCACCGAGTGCGATACGAATAAATTTATTTTGAATGGTGTCTAAAATTTGTAAGGAGGATGGGCTAGCACCAGCATAAACTACTGTGCCATATTCAATGATGGGGAGCACTAAGGATTTATATAGTTGTAAAAGAGTGTGACGATCGGCTCCTAATGGGGTGGAAGTAATGCAGCGAAATAAAGTTAGTTGGCGAAAACATTTGTTCTGGATGTGTTTCATGTGCTGATGCATGGAAAACCTACTATCTAAGATTACACCAAGAAATTTAAATGAATGTACAAAAGGTATGTCATTTTGTCCAAGGTGAAGTTGTGTATCAGGGTTTGGGCAGGGAGTGCAATTGCTAAAAACCATGGTTGCAGATTTGGGGGCCGAAAAATTGAAACCGTTTTTGATGGACCATTGATGTACTCTGTCAAGGGCGTTTTGAAGCCGAATCAAACAATTTTCGTAATTTTTGTCTGAGCACCAAATTTCACTATCGTCCGCGAAAAGAGAAAATGATACATTTGCAGGCATGTCAGCGAAAAGGTCATTAATGATGATGTTAAATAAAACTGGTGATATGCAGCTTCCCTGTGGCAGTCCGTTGTGCATAATGTGCTGAGTGGAGATTGATGATCGACATCTGAGGTGGAAAGAACGGCTACCAGATAGAAAACCTATTAAATAATGAGCTAAGTGTCCTTTGAAACCGAGTTGATGAATTTTGAAAAGTAATGCGGGTTTGTAGACACTATCATAAGCCTTGGTATGTCTAAAAATACTGCCACTGTGTGTTCGTGCTTTTTGTAATCAAGGCGGATGTCTGTTTCTAATCTGATGAGATGGTCGACTGGGCTGCGTCCACGACGAAAACCACACTGGAATGGAGATAAAATAGAATTTGTGTCCAGGTGCAAGGTCAGTCTTTTGCTAATCATTCTAGATCATTCGAGATCATCCTAATCATTTTGCTAATCATTTCTAGAAGTTTCCCCAAGCAACTGGTGAGAGCAATTGGCCGAAAATTATTGGGCTTACTGTGATCTTTGCCGGGTTTTGGAATGGGAATGATGATTGCTTTTTGCCATGTTTCAGGTAAGGTGTGATGTAACCACAATGAATTCAATGGGTCCAAGATGCATTGTTTGGTGTGGTCAGATAAATGTCGAAAGAAGGAATAATGTAATTTGTCAGGCCCTACTGAAGTGCTACCGGCGGAGGAAATGGCATTCTGCAGTTCGAAAGGTTGAAAAGAAGCATTGTAGTCCTCGGTATTGTCGGATTGGAAGAGTTCGAGATTGGTGTGAAAAGTGTGTTGCGCATTTGGTACCAAATTAGGCCGGTAGTTCACATCGGAGCTATTATGGGCTATGGTATCAGCTATGCTATTTACTATGGTTTATGGGTCTGTAATGGTGAGATTGTGGATTTTGAGGGCCGGTAGAGATTTAAATGGGGAGCGTCCGGATAAACGTCGGATTAATTGCCATATTTTACTCAAAGGTGTTTGGAAAGTCAGTTGCTGTAAATATATGGCCCTTGGACTGCACTTGACATCACGAATGATTCGGCAGGTTCTCGCACGTTCGCGGTTACGGATGTATAAATTGTCTTGATCGGGATGTCGTAAATAATTTCTAAATGCTCTTTTTCTTATCGCAATGGCTTTGGAAATTTCTTGACACCACCAAGGTATTGGTTTCCTTTTTGTGAATGGTTTTGTAAGTGGAATAGTCGTGGATGCTGCCTCGAAAAGTGTATTTGTAATTGAGTTGATGTTTTCGACGGGAGAAATGTTGGGGTTGTATTGCATATAACACAGTTCCTGAAATGTTGTCCAATCGGCTTTTGAAATTTTCCAGCGGGGAATATAACTGGGTGTGGTGTCAGTCGCCGTTGAAAAAGTGGTTGTTAACTTGATGGGGTAGTGGTAGTGGTCGCTGTCGTGGATTTCGGTTTCTATGGTCCAATCAAAGTCACGTTTACCAGAGTGGGGGAACAAATATATAAATCAATGGCTGTTGCTGTATTATGTCCAAGGTGAAAAAGGTTGGTTCTCCGGTGTTAAGTATTACTAAATTATGCAGGTCTAAAATTTGTTCAATGATGTGGCCACGAGTGCCTGCTAGTGTACGTCCTTGATCCCAGGCTGGACTGTCTGCATTAAAGTCTCCGAGTAATATGAAAGGGTTCTTGAAATGTGCTATAAGGTATTCTAAATGTGTCAAAATATTTGTGTTCTCGGTGTGTGGTGGAATATAGATGGAACACACATCTATATTTATACCATGTAAATGCAATGTAAAAGCTACGGCTTGTAATTGTGTATTAAGTGTAATTTGTGTATGTGTGAAATCATTGTTTATGTAAAGTGCTGTACCGCCACTGCTATGTGATCCGCGGACCTCGTCGTGACGATACAGTGAATAATTGAAAAGGTTAAAGTTGTATGTATCATTAGGTAAAAACCATGTTTCTTGGAGTGCTATGAGAATAGGTGTGAGAATACTGAAGAAAAAAACTTTCATTTCGGCCCATTTGAATATCAGGCTGCGGCAATTCCATTGTAAAAGTGTGGACATCGGGAAGAAAAGTGTTAGTGTTTGTCTGCACCTTTCGGCGCATGTCGGAGTCAGGAGTGTAGTTCTGGCGGACATGTATGTTGGGTGCAGGCGGTGGCGGTGTTTCCGCCATAGACTTCCGGCCGACCGGTGACCTTGGCGGCCGGTTCACGGCGACCGGCCACTGCCGCGGGGGATACCCGCCGGCTGGGTGTCGGTCGGGTCACGTGGTCGCTGGCCGGCGCTGGTCGCCCCGGGCTCGATCGGCGGCCCGCTGACGGGGAGCGATAATTTGCTCCCGCAGCTGAATGCCTGCCGGGCCTGTCAGTCCTCGCTGGAGTGGTCCGCTTGTTGGGAGCCGGAGTGGTTTGTGTATTGGGAGCCAGGGTGGTTTGTGTAGGTGTGGTGAGTGGTGCAAGTTTTTTGAGTGGAGCTAATCTGGGAATTATGTCAGTTTGGATCGAGGTAGAAGTAGTGTTAACGCGACGTGTGGGAGGAGCAACGGTGGCCGCCTGGGCGTAAGTTTTGGTGGTCGGGGAGGTGGCCTCGACGGTCCGCCGGGCCTGCGGGTAGGAGACTCCGGTCGTGGCTTTGACGGGACGAGCAGGGGTCGGTGAGGCACAGAGGGCTTCCATGGCGTCATCCAAAGGGGTAGTCCGGCACGGGTCATCAATGGTTGTATCAAGTGGGGGAGCATCAGGGGCCTAGTCCGGGGTCGTGCGATGGTCGTCAGGTGTAGCTAATGGTGGAAATTATGTTTCGGAATCCAGTCCTTCTTCCGTTTTTTCCTCATCGCGGGGAAAAAACCTATCTAACAAAATCTAAATAAACGCGAAGAACACACAGAAAACAGGGAACAAAAGTACGCCGATGAAAAACCAGGTGGGATGACGGGTGTCACCCCACTGGGAAACGAAAATACGAAAGGAGCGACGGGTGTCACCCCACGAAAATGAAAAATAAACTGCAAAAACCAGCAGTCAGTCTGGCCAGAAATGGCACGGCGGAGAGTTCAGTGAGCTATGGCAGGTATGTATGGCTCAAATAGTACTGAACACTCCATGTCAGAGTAATCGACTCTGGCGGGCTTCTAATGACGCGCGTCATGGCTTGTCGATGGCGTAGTTTTGCATTTCAACTTAGCCTTGCAGCCCCCAGCATCACGTTTGGTAGCCTTTCCGAGGCCACATTTGGACCAACAACCAGTTGTAAAGTGCACAATTATTCCAACAACTAAGTATACTCACCTTTTTGTTCTTAGCTTATGCATATCGTGTCATTCGTGTGCACAGATTGGGAAGCTCCCGAGCGACAGCGACACGAGCGCCGGCACCCGATACAAAATCTCTCAGGTCACCCAACAGATGGCAGGAGTATACGAGTGTGTTGCGGACAACGGGGTGGGGCGGCCGACAGTTGGCCGGATCAGTCTACACGTCCAGTGTGAGCATGATAGCAGCTGCGTTTAGCAGCTAGACCATAAGCCGTGCATGACCCGTGCTCTAGCTTCGACGCTTCAGCAATTACACGCTTCTAGCAATACAGGCTTCAGAGTCCGATTCGTAGGCTCGTATTTTGACTTTTCCCTCAGCTGTGTTGTCTTACCAAGCCAGCGACAAAGTTTAACCATTGTAAATCAGCTCCAGAATAGAGCCAATTATAGCCACCTATTGTCACCGAAAAAAAGAAGAAGAGTTGGACACGAAAACGCGAGTACTCTGAAGCATTCATCAGTGCATGTCAACCACACACGGTTATGAGCAACCAGAGTCAGCTGAAGCATTCATCAGTGCTTGTCAACCACACACGGTTATGAGCAACCAGAGTCAGAGCGCCTATGCATATGGGCCTATGCCCATGCCTATGCCTATGAGGCTATGAGCGCCAGAGCCCAAGTGAGTTCCGCCACGTAATTTGAGCGTTAAATGATTCAAGTTCAATGATCCAGTCATGATCGGCCTGAAATTTTCCAGGCCATGTCCTCATGTACTTGCCAATAGCGCGGCAACCAGACAACCCAGATTTATGTAGTTCTCATCCAGCATGACCCAGTTACGAGCGGATAGTTTGCGCAGCACACGTAACCAGAGTGCATCGGAACACATAGTGTAATTGACGTGCGTATCTGCAGAGTCCGCTAAGGCACGTGGGCGTAGGCAGACATGATATACGTCGTGATGTAAAGGTATCGCAGGGTGTTCAGATACGTAAGTCGTGATGTAAAGATCTCGCATTGTGTTCAGATATGTAAGTCGTGATGTAACGGTCTCGCATTGTGTTCGGAGATGTAAATCGTGATGTAAAGGTATCGCAGTGTTCAAAGATGTAAGTCGTAATGCAAAGGCTCCCATTGAGCTCAGCGATGCAAGTCGTGACATAAAGGTAATGCATTGTGTTCGGAGCGTCACAATGCTTTCTTTGACGAGATGATGACCGACAAGTGGTGGGATGATGACCGACAAGTGGTGGGATGATGACCGACAAGTGGTGGGATGATGACCGACAAGTGGTGGGATGCCCAAAAAGACCATGAGCGACCGACGACAGGTGTAGAGAAGTCGATCTCGTAGGCGAAGTGATGTCGTCTAGTTGAACCACGCGTTGCGAAAAACCAGTTCAAAGTTCGGCGTCAATTGCTCTATATGTGAGCAATTCAATTAAACGGGCAATAATGGTCAAACAGCTCGCGCAGGCGAACGGACGCAGTATGCAGAATCTTTCAGGACAAGACGCTTGGCCGAAAGGTACAAGTGCCGGCAGATAATTTAGACGCGCGACTGCCAGCACCACGAGCGGCGATCCGACCTGAGGGAGAGCTAAACCCCCTTCTGTCGTCTCTCTCTAGACTACGGCGGGCAACCCGTGAACAGCCCAAATATTTCTAAGTTCCTCGCCATCAGAGATCAGGAAACAAGTTATAAGGCACCATTTATGCTATTCAAAGGATTAATGTCTCTTTGAGTTGCATCACCCATTGTGCCCATCGCTGCATGACCACTGTAGTCGATGTGACCCTAAACTCGAATGGTGCCTACATCAATCAATATACCCGGCTCGTTCATTTAATCGCATCACAATTTGTCGGCTGGCTTCAAGACATCAAATCTAAACCCGACATCTTAATTGTAATGCGCCGTTGAATGTCCACCCATGGTCGGGACACAACAACCTAAGCCAACACAACGACGTGGGTGGTGAGGTACGCTACAATCGGCGAAGGTCTATGCGATTTGCTCGATACGCGCGCCATTGTGTGGAGTGAGCCCTTCATTGAAGCAGCTGCACTTGAACTGCTTTTCCTGATGGAAGATCCATACACCGGCTTTGAATCCGTCATTTGCGACCGGTTTTGCTCTACACCTGGACAAAGATGACGCTTTGTGAAGCACTCAGGTGGTGCAATGGTCAGCGGGTGCGAAGGCACTTATTGAATTGCTGCACGTGCTGAATGACAATGGGCAATTCGTCAGATACGGCTGCTGCCTCACGATAAACGTACGAGTACTTACCTGCCTGCCGTGACAGTCAATGCCGAAGCATGACGTGAGACACGGACCGACACACGGCACCGTGACGTGAGACACGAGCCGACACACGGCACCGTGACGTGAGACACGAGCCGACACACGGCACCGTGACGTGAGACACGAGCCGACACACGGCACCGTGACGTGAGACACGAGCCGACACACGGCACCGTGACGTGAGACACGAGCCGACACACGGCACCGTGACGTAAGACACGAGCCGACACACGGCACCGTGACGTGAGACACGAGCCGACACACGGCACCGTGACGTGAGACACGAGCCGACACACGGCACCGTGACGTGAGACACGAGCCGACACACGGCACCGTGACGTGAGACACGGACCGACACACGGCAACGTGACGTGAGACACGAGCCGGCACACGGCACCGTGACGTGAGACACGAGCCGACACACGGCACCGTGACGTGAGACACGAGCCGACACACGGCACCGTGACGTGAGACACGAGCCGACACACGGCACCGTGACGTGAGACACGAGCCGACACACGGCACCGTGACGTGAGACACGGACCGACACACGGCAACTGACGTGAGACACGAGCCGCACACGGCAACGTGACGTGAGACACGAGCCGACACACGGCACCGTGACGTGAGACACGGAGCGCACACGGCAACGTGACGTGAGACACGAGCCGACCACGGCACCGTGACGTGAGACACGGACCGACACACGGCAACGTGACGTGAGACACGAGCCGGCACACGGCACCGTGACGTGAGACACGAGCCGACACACGGCACCGTGACGTGAGACACGAGCCGACACACGGCACCGTGACGGGAGACACAGGTGCGCGCGCTCACAAGGTGCCCATGTAATATCGCCCGGAAACGTAGTGGGGGGGAAGGGGGTGGAGAGTGATTTTTTTAGGCGTGCCGGACCATAAAGGTACTTTGCGCCGCCTTTACAGCGAGTACGTTACATGTCTGTCTATGAAGCGTGCGTTTGCGATCAAAGTGCAGGCAAGTGGACATTTACGTTAAGGAATTTTACGTTATAGTTTGCGTAATATTTTAGGTGCTGAAGGCGAGGGTCTGGGTTGGGGACATCTCCCTGATGTCTAAATGGTTTAGTTTTACTTTATTCCCCCACAAAATAAGTCGTAGTTTGGGTGGGGGTGGGGGTGTTTTGCGAGTGGCGGGAAGTTGATTTTGCCAGGGTTCCGGCTTTAGCCTACTCTTATCGAAGAGCACCGAGGGATCTTTACCGTACGAACAAGGAGGTAATTGGCCACACCGCCTATCACGTCGGCCGCCGCGTGTTAGTTGTTAGTAGCGGGTTAGTCTAAGCATGCCATGCAGGGTTGTCAGTTGGGTTAGTACGGTGTTTTTGCAATTCAGCTCTTCTACGTCCGCTGTACCTCTGGGTAGCCGTTTACGTTATGAGTTGCCAGGCTAATCGGCTCATCTACGTCCGATGGCTCCTCTGGGTAGTCGTTTTACGTCATGCTAATTTTTAGTTTTATTTTTGTTTATGTTTTCCTAAAGCAAGTCAGCTCATCTACTTCCGACGGCACCGCTAGGTAGACATTTATTTCTAATTGAGAAGCAAATCGGCTCATGTACGTCCGACGCCATGCGGGGATGGCTATTTACGTGTTTCCTACGAGTGTTTCGCGGTCATGCATTGCGAGTTCATGTGAGTGTTGGTGGTGTGGTGCCTACAATGCTCCTGCTAGTTTTGTGGCATACAGATATTCAAATAGCAATTGAAGGAGTTCTGGGTGCTTGTCACCGACAAGCGATGGAGGCGATAGGGTGATGCCCTCTCTTTGGCAGAATGCCTTAAGTGGTTGTCTTTGAGAGCTAAACCTACTACAGTCTAGCAGGATTTGGCCTATGCTTAACGTGGTGTTGCAGGTGCCGCAGTGCGTGTTGTATATTGGTCACCCTCTAATTGAGGTTGTGCTAGTTTTGTGCAACCAGTTCTAAGTCTAGTGAGGATGACCTCTTTTTGTCGGCGAGATTGATTTGATTTGTTCCATGTGCCTATTGTTGGTTTGATTGCGTGGCTGTGGCAGGATTTGTGTTGTGTTGAGTTGTGTTGTGTCCATGTGGTCTGTTGATGTTGGCGAATGTGGTGTTGTAGGAGTGCTTTGCAATCGTCTACCGAATATTCCACGCTAGGGTAAGTGTTCAATGCTAAGGCTTGCTTTACGAGCTGGTCTGCTTCTTCGTTACCTGGGATGATGGCGTGGCCCGGAATCCAGAGGAAGGAAAAGTTCATGTTTATGTTATGGGCGACGAGTTGTTGGATTCTATCAATGAAGTGATGTGGACAGTCGTGGGTGTTGCTAATTGACTGGAGGACAGATTTGGGGTCTGAGCAAATTATTACGTTTCTAGCTTTACACCTCATGAGAATGGTGATAGCGGGCAGAATGGCCATTGCTTCAGCAGAGTAGATGGAGAAGTTATCCGGTAGACGCTTGGAAAGTCTGAGATCTGGTCCAGTAATGCCGATGCCTACCTTTGCCTCGTGTTTCGACCCATCCGTGAATACAAGTGATTTGTGATTGTTGTCATTGGCGAACTTGTGGAAGAAGTCAAGAATTTCCGCCGATGTGATAGTGGATTTCTTCTCCGAGAGCAAGTACTCGACCTTTGGTTAACAGAAAGTCCAGAATGGCCTAGTGGGCGGTCGAGCTGCAGTGGATGGCATTGCGAAGTTAGATCTGAGAGAGCCGTGGAAATTTGAAGGCTATATGGTGGAAGTTTGCGCGCAAATCGGCACTTGTCGTATCTGTCATGCGTAAAGCAGCGCTGTGCTGGATGATTTTTAATGGATTTGATTTTGATGTGGTAGCGGCACAGCTGTTGTGTCCTCCGGACGTGGAGTGGGGGCGTGTTTGAGTCCACTAGAAGACTGGCTATCGGTGTGGTGCTGAGGGCACCTGTGGCTGCTCTGATGCAGCTGTTTTGGATGATTTCTAAATTTCGGCTCTGGCTTTCTGAAATGGTGGCAAAAATGATGTTGCTGTATTCCAGGATGGGTCGTATGATTTATGTGTACAGTCGCAGTAGTGTTTTCCTGTCTCCGCCCCAGTCGGTGCCTGCAAGTGCACGTAGTATGTTGACGCGCTTCGCGCATCGCTTCGAGATGGGGGTGATGTGGATGTTGAAACTGAGTTTTTCGTCTAAATGTACTCCTATGAACTTGAAGCAGTTCACCTGTTCGATGGCCTTGCCATCGATTTTAAGTAGAGTTTTGGGTGTGGGGCGGAGACAACTATATGTGAGGGTGGCCGATTTGTTTGCGAACAGGTTGAATCCCCAAGTTTTGCACCACTTTGCAATGTGGTCTAGTCCTGCTTGAATGTTTTTTTTTCAGCTTTAAGGAAGCATTGTGATGTTGTCCAAATGGCTATGTCTTCCGCGAAAAGTGAGTATTGAAGTGAAGTGTCAGTGTGGTCAGCAAGTATGTCGTTGGCCATAATGATGAAGACGCTCGGTGAGAGCACGCTCCCCTGAGCCAGGCCCTGCTCATGAGTTGTGGTGTTTGATGTGATACTGCCGCATCGGACCTTAAGCGTCCTGTCTCTAAGGAAGTTGAGAATGAAGTGTGTCATGTGTCCGCGTAGGCCTATCTTGTGGAGTTTGTGTGTCAGTGCGGACTTGTGTACTCGGTCGAATGCGGCAGTGATGTCTAAGTAGGCAGCTACTGTTGTGCGTTTGATGCGTAGAACACTTTTTATGTCATGCACTAATCTAATGAGATTGTCTGTAGTTTATTTTTGACTCTGGAAGCCGCACTGAAATTCGTCGAGCAGGTCGTTGTGTTCCAGAAATTTCCTCAATCGTGTGTTGACCATGCGTTCGACCAACTTGCTAGCACAGCTAGTAAGTGAGATGGGTCTATAACCTTTTGGGGTGGAGTGATCTTTGTGCGGCTTTGGCAATGGAATGACTACGCTCTCTCGCCAGGATGCGGGAAACGTGTCGCTTTGTTCATTTATGACCGTTAGTAGGTAGGTTAGGGAGTTTTTGCTAAGTCGTTTAAGAAACTGGTAATGGGTGTCGTCCGTCCCAGCCGACGTGTTTCCACACCTGCTGAGGGCAAGGTGTACTTCGTGCATAGTAAACGACTGATTGTAGATTTCTCTATTGCTAGAGCTAAAAATTGCTTTGGAGGCAAGGGCGTCTAGAGCGCTTACTATAGTGGTGTCGTAGTTGCTGTTGCTAGATACGCTGGCGTAGTGTAGTTTAAAGTGGTCTACGACTTGTGGGTCTGTGATGTCCTGTCCTTTCACCGTCAGCTGGGGACAGGGGCCTGGTGGTGGGCGTTTCAGGTTGAAACGCTTCATCAGGTCCCAGATTCTGCCAGTAGGGGTGGACCTATTGAATTGAGAGGCAAAAGACTGTCAACAGTTTTGTTGTGCTGTTCGAATTGTGTATCGGCAGTGTTTTTTAGATTGTCTGTATGCTGATAGGTGTGCTTTGCACACGCATCTTTTGAATTGTTTGTGGGCACGGCGCCGTGCAGCGATTGTCCTTTGACAGTCCTGGGTCCACCATGGCGTATATGCCTTTTTCCTATGTTTGTTATTTTTTTTGGACTGAGTCTCGTGCGGCTGAGCTGATGGCCCTTAGGATTGTCTCGATCTTACTGGTCTCTGAAGTTGTTAGGTTGAGGTCCACCTCTTCCTCGAATTTAGCCCAGTCCGCTTTTTTCAAGTTCCAAGATTGGATTCCAGATTTGATGCATGGCAAGCTAAGGGGGAAAAATATTCCACACTGGTGTTTGCCATCATTAATAATTTATCTTATTAACTCTACCTGTATGTACAGTATTATTGTGCTTTAAGATATTCACAAGACAGGTTTTAGACACATTTTACCTGCAGGAAGCAAATAAAGGAGTTAATAAAAAGGTTCCGTTCAGTCACTTTTAAGTTGGGAAAATTGCTTTTTTTTCCTCAAGTTCTTTTGTTCTTCAAAAGCAGGCTATGTTAGGTCAGAGTATGTTTTTATTTCATAAGCTTTAGAAAAGAAATTGTCTGATTTCTGCTCCATCTTTCCATATTTTTATCTTACATTAGAAGTTAGGCTAGGTTAGTCTAGACTATATGGCATTTTTCCTTTTACTTAACATTATTTGGTACGCTATATGATCCAACCCAAAGCTCCTTTTTTGGTGTTACTTTATCTGCCAACCGATAACTATAAAATTGCAGAGGAAATGTGTGGTGACATTATGCTAACTACCTTTCGAAATATTACATTGGGAAAAAATCCAAGAATTACAAAATTACTTGAAAGAAAAAAAACATATTTACAATATTTATACATACCATAGGCATTGTGACTTGGCAATTTTTGAGTATTTATTCCTTGTGAATTAACTAGCAGGACCGATGAGATATGGAGTTAAATCATAAAATATACGCTTAAGTGTTATGAGGATGAATGATCAAAACCTGGTTGAAACATCTCAAGCCAATGTAACAAAGAATACCAAGCAGTTCTTGATTTTGTTTTCATTTGCTCACACACCCAAGTTTTCAACTACATTTTACAGAATAGGTTTATATTTCCATTGAACACAAAATCACTTTCAAACACAGCAGCTAGATCCTTTGTCCAAAGATGCATGACCATGTTTCACAAAATATATCCCAGCTCACGATTGCAGGTACCTGTCTGTCAAACTGCATTATCCCAGACCACTCATATGTTACTGTAAGACAACACTTTGGTAAATTTGTGCATTAGAGTATTTTTTTCAAGTTTTGGAATTTATCCAATACAATGTTTGTGAACATGATTAAGACAATGCGACGAATCATTTCTTGTGCAGATACTTACTCTTCAGTTGACAAGCAAAATCATACCAAACATGTGCTTTGATTCAGATAATATAACGTAAGATGCATGTTAAAATGAGCTATCATAACATAACCTGAGAAAAACTCAATAACATACAACCTAACAATCCCAATAATGCAACTTAAAGTAACCTAACCAAGCTTAACACGCGCCCTGGAAGGCCTCTGAAAATTACGCGCACCGGATGTGGGGGGGGGTGGGGGCGGGTTCCGCCCCCACCCTTCCCATAAGATCTCGGCTCATATTAAAGCTGGATAAACGAAATTCTTAGGGTGGATGGGTACGATAGTGAACTCAATTGTGTGCAAATTTCATGACCTTAAGTCAATATCTTCATGGTCAAATAAGGTCACATATGTCAAAAGTTGCTTCTTTGTGTGGTTTGGCTTGTCATTGTTATGGATCGTTGTTCTTGTGTTTAAATGCTCCAAAATGGGCATCAATGATGGTTTGGACATTACCAATGATGCAATACAGATGCTAGATGCGGCATTTGACCTCAGTTCACCTATATAGCAGCATTTTATCAGGTCAGTTGCCTGTTCCAGTTATCGGAACCGGGTCGCCCGCCCGACTGCTCCGTCGGGCGGCTCGGCGCAATCGGCTTTGCGAAGAAAGGAGTGAAATACATGAATAAAGTATGGAAACGCTTAGGTACACAATGACAAACAATAGTTTTCGGCATGTGTAGGGAGTAAGATGCAAAGTGACATCAATCGCATGACAGTCATTTGCATTTATGATGACATTCTAGATGACCAAGTTTGGTTCCATTAACCTGTCATGAACTTGACCTGACTTGACCTAGGTGGCCTAACATGACCTTGAAACTATATAGCATAACAATATACATTAAACCAGTCGCTATTGTTGCCAAGAACACTTCCCTTTTGCCAGTATACGGCAAGCGCATTAGCGTCGATTTCGTCGATGATAGTAGCGTCGATGGTCTGCCGCTACGAAATGTTTTGACTTGAACGGCCTCTAACTCGAAAATTTTCCGCCGATTTCCGTTTATCTTGCTCTAAGCGACGCGCCGGACATTTCTAAGCATGTATGCAAAAAATGGCGTATGTCGACCGGTAAAATCTGGAGTTGTGTACGAAAAACCGGAGGGGTGGGCGGATTTCGCCTCCCCCCTCCAGTCGGCGTGTTAATCTCCCCTTTAGGAAAATAAATCGAGAAAAGGAAAAATATGCAATCATTGTTTTTTTTGTTTCTTCCAGATTATCAAAATTAAGAAAGCCTAACCCAGCCCAACCGAACCTAGCCTAACCTACCCTTGAGACAAAAGATTCCTCCAAAATTGAGTTTATTGAAATTTAAGATATTCATAAGGGAAGTCTACCACACACTTTACCTCCATAATGCAAACAAAGGTATGAGGTTTGGTTAGGTCAAGTTTTCTGAAGCTAACAAAGCTAACAAAACGCGTTCCCTGTTTTCTTTATGGAGTTAACACGCGCCCTGGAGGGCCTCTGAGAATTACGCGCACTGGAGGGGGGGGGGCGGATTCAGCCCCCACGTAAGATCTCGGCTCCTAGTGAAGCTGGAGGAACGATTCACAGGGTGGATGGGCACGGTAGTGAACTCTATTGTGTGCAATTTTCGTGACCTTAGGTCAATATCTTCAAGGTAAAATGAGGTCAGATTGGCAAAATTTTCCGGTTTTGCGTGGCTTGGCTTGTCATCGTTATGGATCGCTGTGATTGTGTTTAAATGCTCAAAAATGGGCATCAATGATGTTTTGGACATTACTAATGATGCAATGCAGATGCTAGATCCAACATTTGACCTCAGGTCACCTATATAGCACCACTTTATGAGGTCACTTACCTGTTCCAGTTACCGGAACCGGCCGCCCGCCCGACTGCTCCGTCGGGCAGCTCGGAGCAATCGGCTTCGTGAAGAAGGGAGTGAAGTACATGAATAAAGTATGGAAACGCAATGACAAACAGTACAAATGACAACCAGTAGTGCATTTATGGCAACATTCCAGTTGATCAAGTTTGGTTCCATTAACCTGTCATGAACTTGACCTGACTTGACCTTGGTGACCTAACATGACCTTGAAACTATACAGCATATCAATATGCATCAAACAAGTCGCTAGTGTTGCCTAAAACACTTGCAACCCTTTTGTCAGTATACTGCATGCGCATCAGCGCCGTTTTTTGTGGTCTGGCGCTATAACATTTTTTTACTTTAGCAGCCCCAAACGTGATAAAGTTTCGCCGATTTCCATGTTTCTTGCTTGAAACGACGCGCCGTTCATCTCTAAGCAGGTACACCGAAAGTCGCGTATATTAACCGGTAAAATGTGCAGTTATTTGCGAAAACCTGGAGGGGTGGGCGGATTTCGCCCCCCCCCCCCCTCCTCCAGTGCGCGTGTTAAAATACATGCAAAACATGTGCTGTTAATCATAGGCGTAGGAACAGGGGGGAGGGGCCATGGCCCTCCCACTTTTCAAAGTGTGGGGAGGGGGCAACAATGGCAGCTGGCACTCCCACTTTTGAGACATTTAAATTTAATCATAGACAGCATGCACACATTTGAATATGTGAAAAAGTTTCTGCAACCCATAAATAAATAAAAGTTGCACATGGTAGCACTTCATTTTTTAAGTCATACACACTTGGACATGACCTTACAACAACGCAACTAATTCAGGAGTTGATGTAATGCAAGAGATGTATGGATATTCACACCTTATATTATGCTATGAAAAGACTATAAAGCAGATGATTTGCCAGCTAGTACCAAAATACATTCATACTAGAGTTTCACTGTGGTTCTTTTACTGTTAACATATTTAACATCGATTTCATTAATATTGCCTACAGTAGAAAATTATATAGGCTGGAGGCAGTAACGTAACACAATCAAGGTAAGACGTACAATCAAGTGCAAGTTCCGTGCCTTGATATTACACAACCATATATTATATATGGCCCAGCTGCCATACACTTCAACATTTACATGTATTTTGATCATTGAAGCATAACATTACTGCCACGATAAATACATTGCGTGACTGTAGTATGAAATAGGACGTAAAAATTCCCACGTTTAAATGGATTTTCACAGTTTGGCACAGCACACAAATATCCAACCTTTTCAGTGAGATGCCTGGGTATTATCAGTGCTGGCAACCAACATAACAAACTACTTATTTCCATCATTTATTATGGTAACATAGATACAATAATGAAGTCCGCAACCTATTATATCAACTTCAAGTGCGAGAACGTCTGTCAGAAGATCAGAATCCCCGAGAGGATTAGGCGCTCGTGGTGCGACCTGACAAGGTCACACGAGGAGTGATATGAAGAGTGATGATGTGACGAGTAACGAGCGATGCTTGTCATGTGGCCTGAGAAGGCACATGACGAGCGGGGCACATGACACATGAAGATCCACTGACCCGAGTGGATCTTCAGCTGGGTATCTGTGAAGTGGCATTAACAGCACGTTAAACATTTAATTCAAATTATGTCGTTGAACATAAATGGTTCGGTAAGATGGTGGTGCTATGGTATATGTAACAATCTCTGCTTAGCAAAGACACTGATCCCGGAATCAATTCAATGAAGACATTTTGATCAATAGTACAACACATCGAATTGCAACGGAGACTACTACCAAGGCTTTTCATCGTAAAGTGATGTGTACGTCCAGGCTGATATTTAAGAACCCTGAAGATAATGAGATGAATTTAGGCCAATTGCAGGGTGTATATATCTGAACAGTACCTCTGGTGCAAGCAGTTAAATGGGCATAGGAAAGTAGATTTTGTGCAATGTACTCCATAGACGTCATGATGAAGCTATGCAATCATTGGGGCATGCGCATTGGCGTATCGAAGGGAGGGGGCATTGGAGCAGTCCCCCTCCCCATGAGAGGTTGTGGGCCCAAAATAATCGCGCCTGGTTTCTGACAAATAGCGCCATGCTCCATAAAAATCATGCTGGTGTCCCCAACAATCGCACCGGGGCCCATAAAATAACTTTCGAGCCGCCAAAAAGTGGCGCAAGGATCCCTGAAGATGAGGCTGGGGCCTCCCAAAATCCCACCAAGGCCCCGGAAAATCACATTGAATGCCTCAAAACTCGTCCCGGGACCCTAAAAATAACGTTGATGGTTCTAAAATGTGGGATCGGGTCCCAGAAAATACCGTTGGGTCTCCAAAAAGTCGCGCCAGGGCCCCGATAAGTCGTGCCAGGGCCCCATGAAATCACGCTAAGTCCTTAAAATATCGGACCGTTCCCCTGTAAATCACGCTGGGAGCCAAAAGGTTTCTTCGGACCCCGAAAATGACGCTAGGCCCGAAAAAGACTGGCCGGGCCATCAAAATCACTCTGGGTACCAAAAGGTAGGGCCGGGGCGTATTTTGGCTGACCCATATTTGGGCTTCGTACTACTTGACACTAATCGTTATAAATCAAAATATAACGACAAGTCTTGCGCTTTTCTACGCCGGGTTAATCGCGGCTCGTGGCGGTCCATCTAGACTATCACACGCCAGGGGTCAAGAACTACCCTACAACTTGGTGCCTGGTGACCCGGAAGTCATCACATCTGCTGCCCTGGTGACCGGAAGTCACTAACAACCTAGATACGCCGTTCAGCAGGACGAGGAAGAGAAGCGACTACTTCAGCAATTCCGTAAGCCCGGGAGAATCCCAAAATCCTCCTACATACACCCGTTCCAATTTTGACCACTGATAGCACTGTCATAAAATTGTACAATCGAATGTTCGCGGTGTACTGAAAACTGTACGGGTGAATTTTTATGTGAATTAGGAAACCTAATGGAAACAGTTTCTCCACAAAACTTGCGAGAATAAAAATTTAATAAACTGTTGAGAAGTAAATAAAGTAAAAGAAGCATGACAGAGATTACCTTCGAAAGCCTCAGTGATAGTTTTAATCAGATAAAGATGGAGATGCGCGCACGAAGCATGAGCCAGAACATAAAACCATTCACAGGAGAGAGTCATAATAAATTATGCGGCTGGTTTAAACGACTAGATCGCATCAGTTTCAGTATGGATAATGAGCAGATGAGAATCATATGTCTGAAAACCCTCGGTGGACCTGCGGCGGAGTTTCTACAACGTATGCTGTCACTACAATCGAACTTGACGTAGGCAGAGATTAAACAAATTATGAAAGAAAGATATTCCGACCTGTCAGACCAAAAATGCGCTCAGGAAGCCTTGCGGAAACTTGCGGACGCTCGCGGACAGCACCGAACTGAGCCCGCATGACGCGGGCGCTCAGGAAGCCTTGCGGACAGCACCGAACTGAGCTTGCTCAGAATTATGGCGAACGAATTCTCACTTTGGCTAGAGAAGCATACACTGACCTGAACAACCCTACCACCCAAGACATTCTGATAGACGTATTTAATAAGGGGGTACAGAGCCGTCAGCTAGCCGGGAAATTATATAGACACCAATTCGGGACTCTACACGAAGCGATACAATTTGTCGTACGCGAACAACAACTTGATAGGACACTTTTATTGTGTAGGGGCATGCCAAAACAAGAAGATGAACCAATAGACGTTGATATAGTTCAAAATGGAAATGATCGACTAGACAAAATATAAAAATTGGTGGTATCCTTAGGAGAAACGGTATGAAAAATAGCAGCGAAAAAACTAGACCCACCAAAACCACAAACCCAACCTCAGCCTGGACCCCGAGTCTTCCACCCATCCTATCCACTGTATCCGCGACCACCGCGACCTTATGTCCCCAGACCCAACTATGGACCTCCTCCGACGCGCCCTCCCGCAGGCTCTAGAGTTTGGAGGCCACAACCGCCAAATCCGCCCAATCAATCATTTAAATGGACCACCGATGGTCTATCTATTTGTATCAAATGTGCGAAGATAGGACGCATGGGTCGTCAGTGCCGTTCCTGCCCAAATCCCCCTAGACAGGCGGGAAACTAGAAAGCTCCGTTGTGAACGGCAACCACAATGGAGCTGAAAGTAAGCAGAAACATGAGCCACCGAGAAAGGAAAGGAAAAATATGAGAAGAAAAAGAGATCCCGAAAAACGTAAACAGAAACAGGAACGCGTCCAGCACGTTCGCATGAAACCCAATACCCCCATGTGCGGGCCAAAATCTCGAATAAAAAAGCATACACACTTGTGGAACAGGAGCGGACATTTCGTTAATTTCAAAAGAGTTTTTTATAAAATTGCAGAGGATCAAACCCTTAGATTTTCAGGAGACCACAAAGACCGCATTCCACTCATTTCAGCCAGCGGGCATCGCTTGAAAAACATCGGTGTAGGGACGTTCAGAGTCGAAATGAGTAAGTTACGAAAACCATTCACCTTCCAAATCGTAGAAAACCTGACACAACAGTGTATGTTGGGAAATTATTTCTTGACCGAGTTTGGAGCAAAATTAGATTTCGAAGAAAAATCCCTATGCATCGAAGGATATATGATACCTCTACAACCACAGCGAACGATTAGTCGAGAGGCGAGCTCACTAGTCAGAATCAAAGGACGCATATATATCCCGGCCAACACGGTCCTGGAGTGTCCGGCAGCTGTGAACAGAGTGCAATTAGTAGAACAAACTTGCCATGTGCGGTCACTGGACAACATGCCATTAATTTCAGAGGAGCCAGGCTTGTTTATAGCCGAAGTGGTGGCCAAACCAGATCGCCATAAGCGCCTACCAGTACGAATAAGAAGTACCACTACCAGATATTTTACGTTGTACCGCGACGAAGTGATAGCATTCGCTGAAAAAATAGATGACTCTGACCTAGAGAATCTGATCGACATGACTCAAGACATTGACTTGACCCCGTCAGCCACACCCGCTGACCCGATTGAGCAAGCCCAGCTGTCTCATCTGACAGGCGCTGACAAAGACGAACTCGAACAGCTGCTACGTGCCAACGCTGACCTATTTGCTGCGACCGACGCCGACCCCTTGGTACGACTGACGTTATACTCATGGACATTGAAACTGCTGACCACCCCCCTATCCGTCAAGCTCCTTACAAAACTCCATTCTCTCAGCGAAAATACGTAGAGGACCAAATCAAAGTAATGTTGGAAGCCGGAAATATCGAGGGGTCAGACAGTCCGTGGGCCGCGCCCATTGTCGTCGTACGAAAGAAAGATGGTAGTAACCGTTTTGCAGTCGACTATAGAAAACTAAATAAAGTAACGAAGAAAAACAGTTATCCCCTCCAACTAATAGAAGACATCCTTGCTTCCCTCGGTGGAGCGAAATTCTTTTCATCGTTATATTTAAAATCGTGATACTGGCAAGTCCCGATATCGGAAGAAAGTATACCAAAGACCGCGTTTACGTGTTTTTTAGGTTTGTGGAATTTTAGAAAAATGCCACTTGGAATTGCAATGCGCCTTCAAAATGTATGGAATCAAGGAATAAAGTACTATCAGGAATTCAGAATTAATTTGCAACAGCTTACATCGACGATATAATAGCGTATTCGAAAACGTTTGAGGAACACCTAGCTCACTTGGAGGAAGTATTTCGTCGTCTACGAAAAGCCAACTTCAAATTTAAACTTTCGAAGGGTGATTTTCTGAAAAAAAGACGTCCAGTATTTAGGACATGTAGTGTCAGCCTCTGGCATCCAGCCAAACCCAGAGAAGGTAGAATCCATTCAGCACATGGCAGCACCAATCACTGTGAAAGGAGTCCGTTCATTTATCGGCATGTGTTCCTATTATAGACGATTTATTCCAGGATTTAGCCAAATTGCAGTGACGCTGATTAACTTGACCAAGAAACATGCCACATTCATCGGGACAAATGACTGCGAAAATGCATTTGCAACGTTAAAACAAAAACTAGCTTCTGCACCCGTGTTGGCCTACCCAGACAACACTAAGGATTGCAAATTATATACAGATGCCTCCCAAAAAGCAGTTGGAGCTGTCTTAGTGCAAGATCATGGAGGTGAAGAACGAGTAATACAGTTTTTGTCAAAACAACTAAACGAAACCCAACGAAAATGGGACATATACAGTTGGAGGCCTATGCGTGCGTCTGGGTTATTGCGAAATTACACCAATATCTGCTTGGATCTAAATTCACCATCTTGAACGATCATCGACCACTTACGTTTTTTAACTTATCGGAAATGCAAAATCCCATGCTGCAGCGATGGGCGATCATGCTTTCGGAACACGACTGTGAAGTGGTCTACATAAAAGGTAGCAAAAATGTAGTAGCAGCTCATCTTAGCAGAATGTATGAAACCGAACAAAAAGTAAACATCTTCGAATCCGACCATGCTGCCACGGGCGATTTCAGGAACGCCGAAAGCAGAAAACCCGAAGAAGAACTAAGTAGGGAGGAAAAGTTTAAAGAAGTGATAGTAAAATGGGAAAATATTGAGAAACTTCTAAAAGCAGATGAGGAAATAGCAAATATTCGAAAAATAATGAACGATAAGAATCATTCGGATTACAAAGACGTTGTTCTACATTACATGGAACTAGACAGACTCATTTATAAAGTTAGTGAAGGACCACGCTGCAGACCGTTCCCAGGACTACAACTATGTGTACCAAAATGCTTGAGAAATGAAGTACTAGAAGAGTTACATGAAGGCTTCTTTGCCGGACATATGGGATTGACAAAAACATATGAGAAACTTAAATTTAGATATTACTGGCGCGGTATGTGGCGAGATACAGTAGCCTACCTCAAAGCCTACGTGATTTGCACAGGACGACGGGCCAAGGCCGCACCGGCCCCAATGCAGGGAATGCCGGTGCCACATTACCCATTTGAAATGATAGCCATCGATACTTGCGGACAGTTTCGAGAAACACAAAACGGTAACCGATATGTCATTACAATTGTTGATCATTTCTGTTCTTGGCCAGACATTTTATGTACAGAAAGGAAGGACGCAAAAACGGGTTCTAAAATTATTATGAAGGAAATTATTCCACGACACTCTTGCCCACGCATAATTATTTTGGACCTGGGCACGGAATTCATAAATACGGTTATTGACGAGCTGGAAACATGTTTGAATATTCGCCATATCACCACCAGTGCGTATAGGCCGCAAAGTAACGGCCGGGTCGAGAGGTATCACCGGATACAGAACGATATATTAGCAAAAACAATTAACCAGAATCAAGATGACTGGCACACGAAAACACCCGCAACTCTGGCTGCTTACCGAACGGCAAATATTGGAAGTTCAGGCACGATATCACCCTTCTTCACGTTATATGGCCGGGATCCCGTTCTCCCCCTAAACAATTTACTACAACCGAAAGTTAGATACTTCGGAGAAGATTACATTTAAAAAAATGCTGGCCAACTTACATGAAGCCTACAGTCATGTGAAAACGCATGTCGTAGAGAGCCACGAAAGGAACCGGGAATATGAAGACAGAAAAGCGAAGCCACGAAACTTTAAAATAGGAGACCCGGTGTACTACTATGATACAACTGTACAGCCTGGCACGTCACCCAAATTATCGTTACCCTGGAAACCCTACTTTCGGATAATCAAACAAACCGGTCCCGTAAATTACATAATTAGGAACCAGGTCAACGGAAAAACTCGCCTAGTACATGTGCAGAAACTACGATTATCTGATCCTAACACCGCATGGGAACCCACGAGAGACGTCGACGAGCCAGTTAAGAGAAAATATTTAGATAAAAAGTCCAAACCTGATCGCATCACTCCTGAACGCATTCAGGCTCCAATGCTAGCCAAGCGGGCCAAAGCCGGCCCGAGCAGTAGACTAGACTACGACGATAGCTACATGGATGCAGACATACCGTCCGGAACAATGGGTGCTGACACCTCCACGCCGGAGACAGGAGAGGTCATACCTGGCTCAGTGCCAGCGCCGCCGGCCGGTCGGGCCGACAGGAAACTGGGTCACCGCTCACCCAGTTAACCGAGCCAGATCAGCTCCAAATCGCTACCAGTGATTCCGATGATGATTTGCCTTTGGCTGAAATAGCTGAACGTATGAAACGACCTCTGCCTACATCTAGTGAATCAGAAAGTGAAAATATACATTCGGAAGTAGCGAAGCGTGCAAAACCTCAGAACAGGGATTCCGAGGATAACCTACCTTTGTCAAAATTAGTAGAACGCATGAGAAAATTCAGCTGAAAGTCCACCAAGAGTTCCCCAAGAAAAACGACCTTTAGAAGTAACTTCTGACGACGATTGCCCACCAGAAAAGTTACAAATTCATGGCGATACTTCATCCTCTGAATATGATGCTGATTTCGAATGTATACAAATGAAGCCTGATAAAGCTAGTATATTCTCAACTTTCGTGGAGAAACAGAACGCAATGATGCTGCCGCAAATGAAATCGCAAACGGAATTGTTCAAATCAATGTTTGAATAGCTGATGATGATACTGAATGTGGACCTGTGAGTCGCTTCAAACAGTATGACGTTGCATTGCAAGGCGCAGTGACGCCACATGCGATGGCGCGAGTAGCGTCATCTTTAATAGATTGCCACATACTGGCATGAGCATATCAAGTGGGACGCTGTGATGTCACCTCAACAGATTTCTTGTGTGATACACTGTGAACTGCTATACAAATGTATTTGGCGGCCAAAATTCAACGCCGGTCCAATACTTCCGTACCTTTGAACCGAGTACCGCATCTCTGTATCTGGAACTCGCGGCCACCTTAAATCCACACCCTTACTTCCCGGTGAAGACAAGATGTCTGCAACTGATTGTCCAGATCTGCAAGTGTCTGACCTGACCACGAGCTGAACGGGACGTTTCCGCTTACGGCAGCATGGCGAGCAACGCGACGCCTGCAGCCGCGTTACGTGGCCTCGGACGAGAGCGCCACCCCAGAATGATATGACGTGTGCATCCCTGACCTACAGTAATACGTTAGCGGCTGTCAAGGACCAAGGCTGCAAGCGCCACCGCCTCAACCCGACTCAGCATGGACTTCGAAATCTCGCGAGTCCTCGCAGTCAGGTGGGACTGCAATGGCGCCGCTGAGTACCTGGTCGAGTGGGAAGGATTGCCACCGTCGGAAGCAGCCTGGGAACATGCAAACTACATCTCTGAGGAGTTTCTATTCCGTGTAGCAGTCGCTGGGGAAGCGCTCCCCATCGGTTGTTACGGGCCGCAAGGACAGCCTGGACCGCGGGTCATGAAACCTCCCACCTACCATCATCACGAGAAGTGGTGTGCCACCTGCCACCACCTCATGGAGCGACACACAGGAGGCCCCTGTGGGACAAGACCTTCGGCTCGTGAACCGGCGCTGCCTAGCATGACACTACTGAGGAAGCCGCGGGCGTCTCCGCCGAGAACATTGCCGACGTCAGCACTGAGGCCGCTGCCGCTGATGATGCGAGCGCCGCCACTGCCGCCGCCGCCGAGTGCACGGCCGGCGACACTGCTGACTCAGATAAATTTGAGTCGCCTGATGAATCACAGATGGCCGTTGCAGACACCGTGCCTGACGCCCGCACAGCTGCCCGAGCCTGACGATACGGATGGTACCGCAGCTATAATGGAGAACATTCGGCGTAGTGTAATGCTGTTCCATGAGTTCATGGAGGACCGGGCACCTAACCCAACGGAGTGAAGTGAAGTGAACCGGGCAGTGGTCGCCCGCGATATCCCCGGACTGAACTTTAGATGCATAACATAGTGACATGTGTAATCCAGTGTGCGCCGCATTCTTTGCATAATTAGTGAGTAGAGTAATAGGGTATCATGTTTAGGAGTTATCGCTTGTAATCAACATGGATCAGGGTCATGGATGCCTTAACAAATCCCTTAGACTAACCCGCGTAGGACCTGAGGTCAGGAATATAGTTGAATAAAGTGTTGTGAAAATCATGAGCATTTACTGTATCGTGATGTTATAAAGTTGCATTTCCAAAAGGCCGTAATAATCTAATGGAGATTAGGATTTCACTAGTATGCGAAATCCAACCTGTTTAGGCCTCGCGATATGATGTAACGTAGTTCAAAATTAGTCATGTTTCTAGCCTGCGCTGAAAGGAATGCAGTGTATGATTCACCCCGATGACTGTGATCGAATTGTTGTGGCTAATGTACCGACTTACATCCTTTGTAGATAAATCAGGAACCCCGGAATGTGCCCACAGCACGTGGCTTATGTATGAGTAACCCTGACGTCACCACTCGCGGCCATACTGGCAGTAAGCGTGACTCATGACGTTCTACCAATAGCGGACGGGCGGTTGTATCTACCCGCCAATCACGCCGCCGCCAATCACTGCCGTGGGGTGGAGCCACCTGTCGGCTCAAAAGGCGATGTTTGGTTGTTGTGACGAGATATAATTAATACATCGGACTAGAGAGACGGTTCCTGTCCGCGAATACGTACGGACGCGAGGTGGTCTGTACTCGCTGTTTTAGGTGTTGGCAGACGCGCGCTAAATTGCTGCCAGCACTCTTCATATTTTGGCTTCGTACTACTTCACGCTAATCGTTGTAAATCAAAATATAACGACAAGTCTTGCGCTTCTCTACGCCGGGTTAATCGCGGCTCGCGACGGTCCTTCTAGACTATCACACGCCAGGGGTCAAGCACTACCCTACATATTGTATCCCTGATCAGGTGAACGAAGAATACACCCGAGGAATAGCAGTACGTCTTCCAGAGTCCAGTGATGAACATTGGTTATAACGAGTGAATAGGGGCCCGATTTCTGGTAATCAGTGAGGGGCCCAATGCATGCAGCCAATTGGGGGGGGGTACCACACAGAGTCCAATGTAAAGGTTGACATTATTCGGGTCGGGGGCCTAGTCCCCTGAAAGGTGTATAAATCGACGCCTATGCGACGGAGCATATCAAATATAAGCATAACGGCCTTCCCTCCCATATTTGAACTGCATCTCATGACAATCCAAGTACGAAACTGTACGGCGTGTGTATTTACTTAACTTCAACAGCTTGTTCAACAGCTTCAACAGCTTCAACAAATCATTATGAGCTAAGATTTGTATGCCCGGGAGCTGTGGCGGTGTGAGTAGCAAAGGAGCAGAGCAGCGGCAGCGGGCGTTGCAGTACAAGCGTTAGCGGTAGCAGAGCCAAATATGGCAGCGGAAGCTGCAGCGGCGGCAGCCGGCTGTAGCGCCAGACAGTCAGTGTTTCCCTGCCCTGGAAATGATATTTATAGGCAAAACCCATTTTTTGTATTATCTCATTCGTGAGACGATTTATGTACCGTTCATTCTGAGGATTATAATCTGTCAGTTTCAACTGGCAAGATGTCAACAAATATCACGAAATAAAATGTCACGAAGACATTTTCTCAAAATCACATATTTTTGGCAGCCACTGTCACGAATTCTTTCCTTGTACTTCTGTGATCTAAAAATGTACCTTTTATGATGTGTAGTTCGCTTTATTATCAAATCATTTCACCCTGTCACTTTGCCCTTGAAGTGAAATGGGAGCAATTGGCCACTCAACATCTTGCAATACAACGTGTTATACATCTTCTGCGTGATGTGCTGACAATGTCCAATGTTCTTACCTAAACGGAAATCGAACGTGCTACATTTTGATATCATCTTGAATAACTTCCATGAAGGTTTAACCATGTCATTTTTGCACTCCATTCCAGGATTTGTGTCCTAAATTATCACATTGTATTCATTTAAATTGTATATCAGATGTTCTACATTAGCGAATTTATTTCCAATGGTCTGAAATAAACCGCCATAAAATCAGCTGCCTTCTGATACCATACTCGATTACTTTGATAGATAGCTAACCCTGTCATTTTTCGCCTTTTGACATGAAGCTTTCCGGTATTATTGAGGTTCTGGCATGGCGCCACCACAAATTAAAGTTCTAGTCTTGACCAATACTAAGCAACATCGGCTCTGCATGCCAAAAGTGTGTCGTTGCATAGAAAGAGTGGGTTCAGCCCTCACAACGCGGGATACTTGGGTGTGTGTTGTGATGTCCAATTGGATCTCGCACAGATGACTTTTCCACCCTTCTTGAGAATGAAAAAACAAGCATACATAATTGTGTTTTAAATCGATAAAACCTAAAGTTTTCAACTTGAGTTAGCGACCAGTATCAAATTAGAAATGTATTTTGCGTGCAAATTTACCCTGGTTAAGTCGCTTTTACTACGCGACATTCCTTATTTTAGCCTCGAGAGCGCCTGTAATGCATCTACCCTCGGAACATGTATGAACGACCATCGGGAATGCATTATTAGGTTGTGTCTGATTTTGCATGCTATCAATAGAAGCAAAATCACACAGATGTAGTCGTTATTTACCGACAGTCGTCGGTACCTTACGGTCTTTGGTACTCTATGGTCGCTAACATTCATCCGGATTGCGTCCCTGGGGTGGTTCAATACAATGCAATGTTTCGTGCTGTCGAATTTTCCTTCCAAACTGAAAACGCAAAATCGGAGCTGAGCATGCACTCATATTTATGAAATCCCCTCCCCTCGACCACGTGTGCGTGTATGAGTTTGGCCAGCCTGCCACCGTGTGGTGATGTCGGCTGTTTCCGGTAGAGTGTAGATGAATGTGGTGGTGGGTTATGGTGCATGGCACGACGTAGTCGGGGGTTGAGGGAATAGGACAGGTAAGGTTGACTTGTAAGGTGCCGAAGTTAGGTAGTTTGAAGAAAACAGAGTAGAGCTGGGTAGAGGTGTGATGGGCTGTCTTGAAGTTGAGGATGTAGGTTGTTCAGATGTTGAAGAAGGCGCAGTAGTAAACAATGTCGAGAAGAGAAGCCAGTCCGGACGGTGCTGCTTGGGGTATTGGGTGCACAGGGGGATGAGGGGGGGGGTCATCGCCGTTTGGAGTGAACATTTCAAAAAACATATAGACACTTAGGAGATCATGGATTTATATATATATATATATGTATGCGTACACATATTTCTTCTTTTCCCCCATTTTTTCCATGTCTCTTTTTGTTCCTTTTTTCTCTTCACAGTTGTTCCGATATGCGTGTTGATGAAAGGAAGTGGAAGATCTGTTCGTGTAATGTTGGGTGTTCATCGTTGAGAAGCGTGGTGAGGATTAGTGGGGGATTGTTTGTGGTGCAGTAGTTTGTGATGTGTTGCCTTTGGTTGTTGTACTTGGTGCAGTATATGAGAATATGTTTGATTGTAAGTGTTCGGCGACATGTTGTGCATTGAGGTCGTGGTTGGTTTAGAATGAGGTAGGAGTGTGTGAGTGCTGTGTCCGATGCGAGGTCTTGTCAGTATCCTTTCTTTGAGTCTGGTGTTCTGATTGATGGTGTGCCAATGTTCGTGTTTTGGATGTATATCGTGGAGTTGTGTTTTTGCTCTGTACCTTGTTTGTTGAATGTGCGAGGAACTCTTTCGCACAGAAAATAGCGCCACATTAGCTTTAAGAAGTGACTGTGTTGATCTTGAGCTGACCACCACTGGTCGCAGCTCTTGTGGAGCCGGACAAGGTCACAACTGGACCCTCGAATTCACGTGATCTCAGAGGAGATAGACATGGGAACGCGTCACATGCTGACCATCAGGAGCGTCCAACGGGACGACTTTAACACATACACCTGCAAGGCTTCCAACGGTCTGGGCGTGCAGCAGAGACGTGTCATTGTCACAGGTGAGCTTCCACAATTCCACCTCTCGAATGATGCCATCAACACTGCGGCCGGATACGACTTCACGCCTGGAAAGCCTTATAGCCCTGTGTAGCCCTGGATGGACATCCACCAAGAACATATCCTGACCGAATCTCTCTCAGGTTCATAGATGGGTTAGGCTGAGATTCCGGATTCCGGATTCCGGTTTTGCTCGAAAGGTCTCAATTGATCTATCTGCATAATCAGTCAATATCTGTATGTATAATCAGTCAATATCTATATGCATAATCAGACAACACCTATATGCATAACCAGGCAATACCTATCTGCATAATCAGTCAGCTCTATGCACATTCATGATTAAGTCCAAAGATTGGTGCTTGGGATCAATGCTCCGCCTGTGTTTCCGTGGCTCGCACCCAGTTACTTTCTCGCCAAGGTCCTGGGTCCAGGAAATGAACTTCATTTCGGACTCAAATACACAACATAGGGTCCACTGATGTGGCTGTCCACCAGGTGGAGGTGATCGGCCGGTCGGTTAAGTATACCCTTCAGATAACCTTTAACAGGGTATCTGAAGGGTGGCAAGTCGTTCTGCTTGCAGGAATGAGTGGTAGGTGACAGGTGCGAGGTCGGTCTGTTTACAGGGGTGGCTGACCAGGTGCGGGTGACGAGCCCTCCAGTCAGCCCTACACCGGACGTATTTAACATGTCCTGGACGGTGGAGAGTCACAGTCCTGTCAAAGAGTACATGGCCAGGTACAGGAGAGATATGGTAAGTTCACCATTGTACTGCGTAAATATCAGCCTCCAGACAGCGTGCACGGATTCATATTGGTTCTGGAGCCGGGTTACTGATTAGGACAAGGCTGGAAATCTGTCACCAAGCCAAGGGACTTATGTTCATGACATATTTTCAGATTGAATATAGAAAATGCCAACTTAGCATCAGCAGAGTATCACACTAGCGAGATCCGGTCCCCGACACACACTAGCGAGTCCGGAATAAAGGCTTCCAATATTTGTTTCATAATAGATGTTATACTTGTCAGAATGGATGTTTGTTCGTAAAAACTGATAATTATTTTAATATAGACTAGTTGAGTGCAGATTAGCTGATCTTGGGTGAGCTCAGTTTTAATCCGCTCAGGGTGGTGCTAATATGCATAGTCTATGCGTAAATCATGCATTGAAGTACTTTATTGACTATGAATACTTGACAGGGGGTCGGTGTGCATCTAGCAGTAGAAGCGCGATTATTTCCGCACCACTTTGCTCGTTGTATGTGGCATGACATCTCTGCGACTACTGGTAGTGTGCTCGTTTGTTTAATGCTTTCTTAGTACTGAAGGGGGTGTAAGTACTGTAAAACTCAACGCATCATGCCAAGTTTATGAGATCGGCAGAACCCAGTGCAAGGACGGTTCACAAATATGAAAATAAGTAGGAGATTGAATGACTTACTATCGGATCGTCGTTTGCAAGAACGGTGAATTCCGCACCGATGTCAATTGAAAAGTGTGTGCTACACAGTGGATCTCGTATCCGTGCTTCAATCCGACAGGTGGGGAAACAGCAACTGATATCTGGGAGTGGCAAAGCTGGAGGGAACGGACGTGCTGCTTGGGGTTCTGACTAGACCAAAATATTTAGTTAATGGTAGCATTCTACATCAAATAAAATCTTTAATTATGTTATAAAAACGTGACACCGCGTGCTCCTATGACGCGTAAAGGCAGGGGTCTGGTAAATATTATCACCTAAATCATATTTGTTGCATTCAGATATCTTAGTATTCTACAAAGATCTAAAAAGGAGCATTTTGCTGCTGCAAATAGATGCTTCCTAGTCTATGTTGCTCCTTCGATGTACTGCTGTGCTGGTTGCGATATAATTCATCACAATAATGACTTTGGCGATCGTGCAAAAAAGCATATTAGCTGTTCGACAACATCTAGCGCATTGCTTGAACTACATTGCGAACTTCAATCAGATAATGGCAGGAAATGGCACAGACTTCATTTGAATACGCTCTGAAACCCTCCGACAAAATGCAATGACGAGCCTCTAATCCAATGAGGCTGCATTCAAGTCCTTTGGACCGAAAATATCAAATAACTTCCGTCCTCTTGATACACTGCGATGGAATCCGCGAACCGTACGGCTCTCTTGTATAGCTACCAGGAAATTTGCTCGCCGAAGCCCCTGTTTATTCAGCCTAATGCACCGACGGATGGTGCATTCACAAAAGCAGGATCATTTGCACCAGATATTTCTCCGAATCCGGAACTGCGGGGAGGTGCAGTTATTAATTTGCCATAGAAGCCTGCATATTCATCGTTTCAGCTTAGTACTACTATCTTGCATGTCATATTTCAGGAGATGAACGTCGGAGATAATCTTGCTGCTTAGATGGAACAATCTTGCCCAATTTGATTGAGATGATTAGTAATATTCCAAGAAATATTATAATCGTTTTCCTCATTGCGCATTCCGTTCGCTGAAATAGTCTCACTGCCCGTATGGGTGATAATTTGGGTGGCCGCCTGCCCAAATATCGACAATGTGGTATTAGCCCTATAGTGCCCTATAGTGTAGCGAAGTGATTTCAAAACTTCTCCAGTTCAGTACCTTTCAGCCTCTGAATGTGGCTTAGACAAATCCACGTCGGTGTAGCTTGAGGATTGGTTCATACAAAATCAGCTTGTGATAGCCCACATATCTGTGGGAGGAATTATCCGAAGAAAACATTATTTTCGGACATAGTACACCTTTTCCTGGTGAGGTATGATATGGTGTCGTCCATGGGTCCTGATGAGAGCCCATGGACGATATATCTTGGTTCTTGTCCCGCGAATATATATATATATTTGGAGCCCATGGGACAATGTGACGTCAGTGATGGTCATATTAGGTTGATTAAAAATAGCTTAGGAGGAGGCGCGGTCACATAGGGTATCAGTGAGCGTAGCGAATAACGATTTGGCCATTACATTCGTGTGGATTTAGAGTGGGCACTTGTGAAGCAAAGTAGCAGTTAATCTGTGGTTATATGAAAACCTTAAAAAAAAAATGTTGCTCATGCTATCATCAAGACCCAATCGCCTGACATGTCATGCTCTCCTAGCTTGTCCCAATATGAGAATAAAAACATTCACTTCGCGTGCACACCAGCTAATCCCGGGAATGCTTGTACTTAATATGATTTGTTGGGTCACCTAATGATCAAAGAAGTCAAAGCAGGACATCAGTGTACTTGCAAAGGCGTCACGAATAGCATATGATGTACACGGTGTCGAGAGTATGCTTAATCACATAAGATACTTTACATAAGCAGCATTCACGGAACATAAATGCGAATTTATACACATCTGACCTCATTTGACACAGAAAATGGGGGGAGGGTCCTCCACTTTTGATAAAGGAGAGTTTTCTGTAATCACCGCTTACCCTGAACATTCATGCACACGGTCTTATTTTGTAACCATGATCTGCGGGCATATATATCTGCAGACCTCTGAAAGAACACGGCAGGTGTAATTATATCTGATTACACGTTCCGTGTTTTTGTATTGTCTATTGGTACGTATCATTTATTTCCGGCCACACTAAACTGCCACGGAATCCATGCAACAAAATATGGTGGAATATACGTGATTTCAATGATTATGCAGAGTGCAGATCATCAGATCATCAGCTTTGGTTCCCTTTTTAACATGCTACACATACGTCCGCGCTGGCCAAAAATCGGCGGAGACGATGCTGTGCTACACGCAATGCTATGCCCACCGGGTCACGGCGCCGCTTGGTATGGCTCGGCTACCGGGAAACGACGCCGTTTGGTATGGCTCGACTACCGGGTCACGGCGCCGCTTGGTATGGCTCGACTACCGGGAAACCACGCGGCTTGGTATGGCTCGGCTACAGGGAAACGACGCCGCTTGGTATAACTGATGGTACATCATGTTTGCGTCTTCGGTAAAAGAATTCGATCGGGTCATGTCAGATCACCTAGTTTTTGCGCCATTTCTGGAGGCGTTTGGTACATTTCTGGAATCCCAAATTTGTCATGCGCTATTACAGTAAAGTGTTCATGTGCTTCACATTTCATGCTTCCAGATGCTCTCAGACCACGATGCCTCACCAGAGACATGTTGGAGAACAAATACGATCATGGAACCTCTATTGGCTGGATGACCTTCCCGAAGAAATCCTGCATTTCTGGACCTCGATATGACGTTCATTTAAACTCAGCGATAAATTTGTATTATGGGGAACTCCATTGAAACCATGCTGCAGCCTAGTGCTTGGTTTGCGGATCCATTTCAAGTAGATGCAGTGCACGGCAATTGCCGACATTTCAGGAACGTTTGACCTTTGACCTACCTGCGGGATCAGTAGTTGACCAAACAAATAATGCAAATGTAATTATAATGCAAATGTAAAAGGCTAAGATGGCAATGGATTAATTCATCCTATGCCGAGGCCGTGTCCTGACATTTGGAACCAACTTGCATTTGGCCTGTAACAATGCGACCGAAACGGGCTCCCGAAGAGGATGAACATTGTGTGGTGTCCCCGAAGAAGATGGACGTTGTGCCGTGTCCCCGAAGAGGATGAACATTGTGTGGTATCACCGAATAGGATGAACGTTGTGCCGTGTCCTCGAAGAGAATGAACGTTGTGTGGTGTCACCAAAGACGATGAACGTTGTGTGTTGTCCCCGAAGAGGATGAACGTTGTGCCGTGTCCCCGAAGATGATGAACGTTGTGTATTGTCCCAGAAGAGGCAATCAAGCAATAGAAGGTCCTGCAGCGGGATGACGGTCTGCAGCGGTAGGTCCTGCAGCGGGATGACAGCCTGCAACAGTAGGTCCTGCAGCGGGATGACAGCCTGCAATAGTAGGTCCTGCAGCAGGATGACGGCCTGGGATGAAGGTCCGTGACAGCCGGCCGTGTCTGCAGTTCAACACGTCCGTGGACGTGCCTTCGCCGTGGAAGGAGGTGATCGTGCCGACCACCGGCTCCGAGCCCGTCAACGACATCCTGCACCGCCAGAAGACCACATTGCGCCCGCCACACCCTACGATCTCTACATCCAGGCCAGCAACCGACACGGCTGGAACGCCGTCCCCGACATGTTTCACTTCTCCACGCTCGCCAGGGGTGAAGGTAAGTTTGTGCAATGTGACGTCTCTGCCCGTTGCTCGCGGCAGATACGCGGTTCTTCCGAGCGTGAAAGGCGGTTGGAAAGGAGTGAATATCGATGCCACCAATACGTATTCCTCGCCTGATGCTGCTCATCGTCTGCTTCAGATTGAAAACCCAGCCCGATAGCTGGGTTTTCATATGGTAATGCTCACATGTTCTCACCTGCCAGCCTAAGCAAACATACAGCTAGTCTAAGCCCCATTGCTGAAGGACTTGGCTGGGTCGCGAGGTAGGGGTGCAGGCAGATTTTTTCCCCTAATGTCGACCCTTGTTTCGTATGCAGCAGCCTGTCCTATTTGGCTACACGCACTATTACAGGCTCGATTGATATTGGGCTTTCCCATCGCCAGCTATTCAAAAGTTAGGACAGCCAGCTTAGGAATGCCTCAGGATGCCAATACATATGTCATTTGTCTGCATACATTCAGTTCACTACAACTGGTTGCATCTTTTTTTTGTCTTTTTGTTTGCAGATAGGCCACCACCAGTTATTAGTAGAAGTAGCCCCAGGAGCACCTCAGCTAGGTAGCAAGCTAGTAACACCAAGGAACTCCTGGGGCCACAAAGTGAAATGTATTATGAGGGGGAAAAGGGAGAAGTTGGATCCATGTACATTAGGGTGGCACTTATTTTCGAAGTTTCGATTTTCGGCCGGGACGCCCCCGCAAAATGTGAGGTTGGGTTAGAAAACCCCCATGCCAAAATGTTATGGAAAAATATTTATATTTGGAGGTGGCGCCAATCGCTTGAAATTCTCTCATAGCCTATACATACACTACAAATGGCTGGGGGTGGGTGGCGCACCCACGTATTTTCACTCATAGTCGAGCTAGAGTCCTGAATAAAAACGGGCGTGTTTTCATTGGCTAGACAAATCCAGTGATAATCTTTTGTTAAGGTCAAATGTCAACTGGTGAACTCTGAGGTCAGGTCAAAATTCTGAAATCGGCTAAAAATTACAAAACGGGTATGTACTTCTCTCGAAGTACATGACCTAGGGCCCCAGAATTAAGAATACAGTTAAGTCTCTGCGTCCTCGGGATTCCAATGATACCTGGTATGTTGCACTGTCAAATGACAAGGTCAGGTCAGGTCAAACGTCTGAAAAAATGTCCAAAATCTTTCACAATCTGGAGATAGTTTGACCTGACATCATGCGTCTTCCCGCGACGATCGCGATATACGAGTGCTTTTCTAGACGGCGTTTCCGCAAGAAGGAGGTGCCAACGATTAAACTGGGCGTGAAAACACACGACGATCAGATTTCCTGGGAAAAGGCGGGAACCGGCGGAAACCTGGGCGAACAAACATACAGTGATACGGTCGACAAGTGCGAGTGCCCGGAGTGCAAAAGCATCTCAGCTCGCGGTTGGAGACCATCCGCAATGATAAATCGGGATAAGTTATACACTACTGGTGGCTGTCATGGCTGCTTCAACAAGGTCTAAGACTCAAGTATATCTGCCAAATTCCTTGAAGGACAAAATAATTGGATCAAAACTGCCGTCCAACCGCCAGATCCTAGGATTTTTCCTCCAACAACACAAAACGCAAAAGAAAACCGAAAGCCAAGCAGCAGATGAGACGATCAGGGCAGTAGCTGAATGTTGGGATCGCGCGAAGATACCGATGCAGAAGAAGCAGAGAGCCAAGGAAAAAGTGATCAAGCTGTATAGGAAATGGCAGCATTTGAGGAAAAGTTGCAAGAAGTTGAAGAAGTGGCAGGCTGCAGCCGAGCAGAGCTTCGTCGACCGCTTGGAAGAATTATTCGATATCGCCCATGGTGACGCTCTCAACATGATGAACATCCAGGCAGATAAGGAGTTCCTCATAGCTCAGCGGCAGAAGGGCCGCCGCGGAAGCATGGCGGGAACTGACGTCAGCCTCGCATTGAAGGAGGAGCAGAGGCGCCGCCGCCGGCGTGACGCCGAGGAGGAACGACGCCGGCGTCATCATCAGGACTGCCGCGAAGCAACAGAGACAGCTGAGGTGACAGACAACTCAAGTGAAGAAGATGTTGAAGAAGACGACGCCCAGGGTAGTGGGCCTGGTGACAGTGACACTACAGGCTGCCCGTCCAAGAAACGACGCGGAACTAGGATGGTCATCAGTTCAGAGTTAGCAGCCGCCATGGACAGGACGAAGACGTCCAACAGGGCCGCGGTACACGTCCTGGCGGCTGCGGCGGAGACACTGGGTCACGATCCTGATAACTTGGTCATCAACCGCGAGTCCTTCCGAAGAGACAGGATGAAGTTGAGAAAGGCAGCTGCCAGCGAAATCAAGGAAGCGTTCTCCACTGACGTCCCCCTCACCGTGCACTTGGACGGGAAGATTGTTGAAGACGTCGAAGGCCGCGTTGACCGTCTTCCAGTGCTGGTCTCCGACGAAGGAGTGGCGAAACTCTTAGCTGTGCCGAGGCTGCCAAATGGCACTGGAGTCGCCGTGGCAAGAGCAGTGATGTACGCGCTGGAGGACTGGCAGATCGCCGACAGGGTGAAGGCTCTAAGCTTCGCTACAACCAACAGCAATACCGGCACCTCCCTCGGCGCCTGCACCATCCTGGAGCAGAAGTTGGAACGGGAGGTCCTCCATCTGGCGTGCAGGCATCACATGTTGGAGTTGGTGGCAGCGAAGGCGTATGTTGTGTGCATGGGGCCTTCGTGGGCTCCAGAGGTCCAACTCTTCAAGCGTTTCGCCGACAGGTGGAACAGCATCGACAAGCAGAAGCCAGAACCTCTGCAAGATGCAGATGGCGTGAATGAGGAGCTGCGAGTTGACTTGGTCGCCAACTTCAAGACCCTGCTGGAGCAGCAGCATCATCGGGATGTCTACCGGGAGCTGCTTGAACTGGCTGTGATTCTTCTTGCTGGCGTTCCTCAGCGACGGATCAGGTTCATGCGTCCTGGTGCCGTCAGCCACGCGCGGTGGATGGCCAAGCTCCTCTACGCCATCAAGATCGTCTTGTTCAGAAGCCAGTTCCACGCCGAAGGAGCTGGCCGGCCTCAAGCGCTTCGTCGTCTTCGCGGTGACCACCTACATCCCAGCCTGGTACACATCACCGTGCCCAGTATCAGCACCGGCGCAGGACCTGGCCTTCGCCAAGGCGCTGGCTGAGTACCGCGATGAGCAGCTGTCCAAGGCAACAGGAGCGGTGTTTGGCCGTCATCTCTGGTATTTAAATGGACGCCTTGTCGGCCTGGCATTCTTCGACGAGACCATTAGTTTGGAGAAGAAGGGGGAGATGGTCAGGGCGCTGGGGAAAGATGGAGAAGAAGAGCCGCCGCGGCGCGTCAGCATGAAGAACGAGGACGTCAAGAGGATGGATATAGCTGACTTCGTCACGGAAACGACCGCCTCCTTCTTCACGATGATGGAGATGGACACCTCCTTCCTGCAGGTGGACCCGGTCATGTGGTCAGGGCATCCGGCGTTCGACGCTGCCTCTCGGCGAGCCAAGTCTCTCAAAGTCGTGAACGACTTCGCAGAGAGAGCTGTCGCGTTGATGCAAGATTTCAACAAGTCAGTCCGGAGCGAAGACCAGCGCCAGGACCTTCTGCAGGTAGTGGAGCAGCACCGCCGGCGCTACCCTGACGGGAAGAAGGCCACAGTCTGTAAGAAGTGCCTTATCAGCATCAACGTTCAGGGGATCATTCGTTAGATTTCCGACAGAAAAATATTGAGAAGTACGCATGCGGATCTAGGGTCGCTATTGCTGTATCGCATACTGGGCTCTGTGAGGAATGGACGTCCATCATTGTTCTTTGCTTTGGGTAATACAATAAAAAGTTGTATGTGTTTAATTGTGTCATTAATAGAATAAGTTTATGTCTAGAGCTGTGTGCCGAATTTATTAATGTCATTCGTACTATATAATTTGCTGAATTTACTTGCTTCAAATCGTTGAGCTTCATTTTTGGTTACCAAGTAGCCAAGGGAAATAGCCTGGGCCAAATTTGTAGCTTGACATGAACTGACCTCAAATGACTTAAGGTTGTCATATTAGGCATCATTGGAATCCCGAGAATGAGAGGAGTCTTTGGCGTTCGCCCGATGTCTCTTGGGAATTTACTCTATGAGCTACGACCAATTATGTCCAATTTTAGCCGATTTAAAAAGTTTGACCTGACCTCAGAGGTCACTGGTTGACCTTTGCTCTTAAAAATGGGTGTCACTGAATTCGTCTTGCCACGGTCAACACGCTGTTTTTATTCCGGGCTCTAGCTCAATTAGCAGCGAAAGTGCATGGATGCGCCACCTACCCCGAGGCATTTGCAGTGTATAGGAGGCTATGGGATAATTTCAAAGGATTGGCGCCACCTCTAAATATAAATATTTTTCCATAAAATTTTGGCATGGGGGTTTTCTAACCCAACCTCACATTTTGCGGGGGCGTCCCGTTAGAAATTCTCAAATGTAAATTTTCCCATGTATCTAAGTGCCACCCTAATGTACATACACATGCACAACTTGCACACAAACCTGCACATGCACACACATGAAACATGTACACCTACACATACTTCACATAGACATAGACATAGACACATATGCACTCACACATCATCTATACAAATATACATCCATACACATTTATGCACATACACATGCACACATCTGCATATACACCCCTGTACTTACATGCAATTAAGTATATAGGTACATATGCATCATCATATATGCATATGCTTGCTGGTCCAGCTTTACTCACACATACTATATATTACCCACCTACATATAATTCCTTTTTTAGTGTGCAATTGATCAAGGTTTATTTTTGCTCGCCAGTTAGTTTGTGATATATAAGCCAATGAAATATGCTCTGATAATTTTTTATCTTCTTTCTTAATAAGTTCATGATTACAGAAAGGAAATTGTGTACCAATAATACTATTCCAAGTTCTTGGTGCTATAAATGGTATGGAATGAAGTCTATAGGATTTCGATGAAAAATGTACATGGAAATGATCAACATGCCTTAAATTACTTGGTGATGAGTATTGGAACATATTCATTATAGTGATTGGTGATGTTTGCTTAAAAAATCTGTGAAGTAGTAATATATAATATGAAGTAGTTCCTGCACAATATGAGGGAACTTCAGAATGTTATATTTGGCAAACAATTCATTTATAGGGTATGCATAGTGCTGATTATCTATGATTCTTAATGCCATTTTTTGTATTTTAACAATTCTGTCTAATCGTGTTGGAAAGTTGTTTCCCCATATTAATGCACAATAATTTAAATAGGGAAGAATCAAAGTATTGGATTAATATTTCAAGTAACGACTTGCGATAAAGTATTTTGCTCTTCCCATTATTCCTAGATTTCTGCTAGTTTGTGCAGCAACATATGCTATGTGATACCTCCATGTGAATTTTTCATCAACTATTACACCAAGATATTTTATTTGCTGTTTCCTGTGAACCTTTTGAGAATTTATGGCTATGTTTAAGTTAGCACTAGGCATACTGGAATAAATTTCGTAATTTGTTTTATTGACATTCAGTGATAATATATTAGCTTGAAACCATTATTCCGGTAACAATGGCATTGACTTTAATTTGTAGTTCCTTTGTATTTGTAGCTTGTATCACGACAGCAGCATCATCAGCAAATAAATAGAATGTTCCATCTAAAGAATTACCCAATTCATTAATGTATATAAGGAAGAGTAGTGGACCAAGTTTGGAGCCTTGTGGAACTCCCATTGTAATGCACTCTGCATCTGAGATTATATCATTAATTTGTGTTTGCTGATAACGATCTTTTAAATATAAATGTAATGTCATGAGTAGAGTTCCTGAGATGCCAATATGTTAGATTTATTTAGTAGAATGTCCATGCTCACAGTATCAAAGGCTTTTTTCAAGTCAATATAGTGACCACAAGTAAGTTCTTTCCTTTCCAAAGATAGTGTAACTTCATCATAAATGTGAGCAATTCGCATGTAGGTGCTGTGCTTTTTTATAAAACCAAATTGGAGTGTACTGAGTATATTATTCATCTCCAGATAAGATATGAGATAAGAATATACCATTTTTCAAGGATTTTTTTAAAATACTGGTAGCATAGAAATTGGCATGTAATTTGTGAATTTGTTCAGTTCTCCTGCCTTAAATATGGGGATAATTATGGCTTGTTTTAGTTGTTTAGGAAACACTCCACTTCTCAGGCAGAGGTTAAAGAAGTGGGTGATTTGCTTCAGGATATTTTTGTATGTCAGTAAGAGAGCTTTTGTACTAATGCCATCAGCCCCTCCTCCAACAGAGTTCAGTGACTTTATAATTGTTTCAACTTGGATTTCATTAGTGTGCATGTCTTGTTCCCAAATAGCATAGTCGTGCCCTGCAATGTATTCAATTGGATCTTTGTTAGAAGCAGTAGTCTTCTTTTCTAATTTGCTGCCAATGGTTGAAAAGTACTTGTTGAAGGCATTATGAATTTGCTCTGTTTGATATTCATTATCTTCTTCATCTAACATGGATTCTGGGATTTGTTTGTGTTGTTTTGTGTTTATTTATCAGCTCATGTAATATTTGCCAAGTTTTCTTTCCATTTGATTTGCTACAGTGAAGGGCATTTGAATATTGTTGCTTCTTTGCTTCTCTGATTATCTTGATGAGGATGAGGATGTTCCTGAATTGTTTGTATTGAACTTCATTGTGTGGATTTGGATTTTTCATAAACTTCTTATATAGTCTGTTTTTAGTTATGGAACATAACATGCCCGAGCTAATCCAGGCTTTCATGGGGTTTTCCTCCTGCTTGGGATAATTGTCTTTGTAATAATATGCATGCCATCATTATATGCTTAGAGCAAATCACTGCATGCTATGTTTGGATCATTGTGTTGATGGAAGTTATTCAATCTTGATACTAAATAGTCATTTAAGAGATGGATTTGATTGTAATCAAGTATTTATATTGGATAATTTGACTTTTGATAATAGCAGCGGCTTCATCAAGTTGATCTACAATATCTTTTCTTTCTCTTGATTCCAAACTATTGTGAATATAAATCCTTCTCCCTGCCTTCGACTTGCTGCATGCATTTTGTAATTGCTCATTTTGAATAACTTTTCTGTATCTTTGCTAAGCCATGTTTCTGATAAACATACAGCTGACCAATTGATTCCTGTTGTAGCTAACAAGTTTTCTAAGTCATCAAATGTATTCTTGACAGACCTAGCATTTAAGTGTATTATGCAAAACCCCCTGTGCACATCTGCTGTAAGTTTGCTTCCAAGTACGTAATCACATTGTCTTAGGGTGTTTTCACATCCGGAAAATTCATCATCCAGTCCCTGTTTTAAATAGTTGAGAAAACTGGCCTGCCCTTGATATATGTCTCCGGTCACTGTAACATTTCTGAAATGCCTACCTTACCTTCACTTTAGTTTTCTGTGTCACCTAAATAACCTAGTTCCGATACCAGTATGTTTTTTGTCACCTTTTTCTGATCGGGACCCAGATTGGGGTGTCACAAGAACAAAAAGGAAAAAAAGAAAGAAGAATATATATAAATCAATGTGTTTTTGCAGTCTATACATTTTTACTTAGGTATTCATTTCATTTCAGTTACGTACCGAGTCATATGTGTTTTCACGTTGTATTTTTTTCAAACATTCAAACATTCAACAAACATTTTTTCGTTTTTGTCGCCGTCTGGTTCAGCGTAGAGGGTGGCTTGTAAATAAAAAGCATCGAAATAAAATGGGTCACTCACGGTTCTACTCGTGTTCCAGACGGACGTGTTCGCCCAGCTCCGAGGCCTGGGGAGGACTGGTTGAGGACACCGAGGGAAAAAAAGAAGATTAGACCACAAGTGATTAAGACAACTTTTTGTGTTTATTGTGTAGATAGCTTGTGGTTTTTAATCAGTGTGTAGGTATTATAAGTTAAGTTAGGGAATATTATTTTTTTTGTAGCTCACTTCGTCTTATGGTGAATATTGTATACATTAGATAACCTAGGAATTGTGGTGTTCACGGTGTAGTTTCGTTCGTAAGATAAGTTTGCTTTTTATTTTGTAGGTAGCTTGTTGCCCTCTTTCCTGTGTGTAGATATTAGAAGTTAAATTAGAGAATGCAACTTCTTTCTTAACATAATTTATTTAGTCTTGTGGTGTATAGTTTCGTCCGTAAGTTAAGTCATTGTTTTTTTTAGAAAGCTTGTTGCCTTCTTTCCTGTGTGTAGATATTATAAGTTACATTAGATAATACTAATTCTTTCCTAACATAATGTATTTAGCCTTGTGGCCTAGAGTCTTTTTGGTGTTTAAGTTTAAGATAGAGTTTAATACTAAACTAGTGAGCTTTGATTGCACTAGGTATATCTTCATACCCTGGTGTAATTGTAGAGGTGTCTAGGCTTTGTTGGATTATATTAGTATTTAGTTTCGTTTAGTTGGAGTTTGTAGCTGGTGGGAGTTGGGATAACAAAGATTATATTTGCTTAGTTTAGTTTGTGAAAGCAGATATATATTTTGTTGTTTATTCAGTGTGGGTGTTACTATATTTTTTAGTCTTGTGGTGTAGAGTCTTTTTGGTGTTTAAGTTTAAGATAGAGTTTAAGACTAAACTAGTGAACCTTAATTACACTAGGTATACCTTCATATACTGGTGTAATTATAGAGGTATCTAGGCGTTTTGGATTATATTAGTATTTAGTCTGCTTTAGTTGGAGTTTGTAGCTGGTGGAAGTCGGGATGACTAAGATTATCTTTGCTTAGCTTAGTTTGTGTAAGCAGGATATATTTTGTTGTTTATTCAGTGGGAGTGTTACTAGATCAGGAGTTAAAGTACAATAAACTAGATAGCTATTCACTGCTTGGTTACATAAGTTGCTAGCTAGCTTTACAACTTGGTTAGTACAGGTTTACCTTAATTAGACTTAGTTAGCAATAACAGTAGCAAAAAAAAGAAGAAAAATGCAAGGTGACTGTGGGAAGTGTAAGTGTATGGGAGTCATTGGGGACTTGAGTAGGAAAGTAGATATGTTAGCAAGGGAGGTGGAGCGCCTGAAGTGTTTGGTGGCAGGGCCCATCATAGGAAATGCCAGCCAGGCAAGCCAGGTGCAGGAGTCTAGGAGTGATAGGGGTGGAGATAGTTTGGTCCATGATAGTAGAGAGTTGAAAGTAGCTAGACGCCAGAGTACCAGACTAGCTTTAAGGAAAATTGACAAAGGCATTGAAATTAATAATAGGTTTGAGGTACTGCAAGAGAGAGATAGTAATGCTGCTGGGGAGGAAGGTAGGAATGACCAGGTAGCTGAAGATAGAGAGGGTGAGGTTTTAGTTATAGGGGACTCGAGAGAGAAGTATATGGATCGCACATTTTGTAGTAGGAACCCCAGCAGACGGACTCGTGTTTGCTTCCCAGGGGCCCAGGTAAAGGATGTTGGGGATAGGTTAGAAGGAGTAATGAATGGTAGTGGAGAGAGTACAATAGTAATCGTGCAGGTTGGTGTAAATGATGTAGGAAGAGCAAAAACAGAAGAAACAATAAAAGAATATAGGGCTTTGATAGGTAGATTAGCAGGAAGTAGGAAAAGAGAAATGGTAACATCCATCCTCCCTATGGTAAATGCAAGTATAGAGTGGTACTCGAGGGCCATTGGGCTGAATACCAGGGTGGCCAAGATTTGCAAGGAACTTGGGGTGGGGTTCTTGGATTTGTAGGGGGGATTTCTGGGGAGAACTGAAATGTTTGCATTAGATGGGTTACATTTGAGCAAGAAAGGAGTGGAATTGCTCAGCAATAGGCATGAGGAGGCTCTCAATAGGAAACAGGGAAACTAGGCAGGTCATGGGGGTGATGTAGCCGATAAAGAGAGAAGTCTTGCAAGCAAGGGAAGGAATAGTTTATCATGTTTTTACGTCAATGCCAGAAGTGTTAGGAACAAAATTGTGGAGCTGCATGCATATATGGTGTGTGAAAAGCTAGATTTGGTATGCATAACAGAGGCATGGGTTAATGAAAGCATTTTTGGAGACAACTTACAAGAATTTGAATTGACAGGCTACAACATGCATGATTATCAAAGGAAGGCAAGGATAGGAGGAGGTATACTCTTGTATGTCAGACAAGTAATGAAATGTCATTCCATAGATGATAGACAGACAGACAGACAGACAGACTTTTTATTGATGTCCTCCACAATTGACTCGTGGCTATTATGACATCGCGTCAAATGGATAAAACAACACAGCATAAAAGGTCAAACTCACAGAACAGTCAAACCAGTGGTCATAAACGTCAGCAAGTCGAGCAGTAAATCAGTCCGGCACGGGCGGCACGTCAAACAGGTACCGCCGTAGGTGGCGACCAAAGATGGACACGGGAAGTCGCGTCAGCTCAGGTGGCAGTGAGTTGTACATAAGTGGCGCTCTGGAGCTAAAACGTCTCTTCCCCATCTCGGTGCGGGACCGGGGGACATGCAAGTAATGGTCTTGACGGGTGGTCCGGTCACGAATCTCCGCCATGGTGGTGAGATCGTGAGCCAGTGACTCTGGCTCACCATGACGACGCACCTTGTGCGTGAGGCAAAGGGTGTGGTATCTGGCCAGGTTCTCCGCGCTGAGCCAGCCCAGCCTCCTCAGCAGATCCGAAACATGGTCAAACTTTTTGCGGCCGAAAATTACCTTTGCCGAGTAGTTTATAATTTTTTGAATGCGAGATAAGTTCTTTTTGGCTCCGTTACCATACACAGAAATACAGTAGCGGATCTGCGAGAAGACCAGAGCATCGACCAGCGCGGAGATGACGGCAGGTGGAAGGTGTCCTCTCAGATGCGATAGACCACCCAGAACTCCAAAACAACGCCGAGTCAATTCTGAGACGTGCGAGTCCCAGCTGAGCGAGCGATCGAAAATAAGACCGATATTTTTGCATTCCGAAATGGTGGGTAGATCGTGATCGCGAAATTTAACTGTGATATCCGGTAAGGCACGCAGATTTTGTGGGCTACCCAACATCATCAGCTGTGTCTTAGTTACGTTAATTTTCAGTCCATTTGCTCGAAACCAGATGTCGAGGGAGGCCAGAACTGTTTCCATATGAGTGACGACATTTTGAATTTCAGATTTCTTACCACTGACCAAAATTTGGGTGTCGTCGGCGTATTGAATAACCACTGCGCCTTCGGCGAACAGGCTGAGGTCGTTGGCGAAAACACAGTAGAGGAGAGGTCCGAGAGATGATCCTTGAAAAACGCCGATGCTGTTGGGCAACGGGGCAGATTTTTGGACGACACCCAGACTGTCAGTAAGGCTGACACTCTGGGTGTGGTTCTGAAGATAAGCCGAAAACCAGGAAGTATCGATGCTGTGGAGACTTAATTTTGACAGGAGTTTTGAGTGATCTATCACATCAAAGCATTTGCTCAAATCCAGCAGGCAGAGAAGGGACACCTCTCCATGGTCACATGCGGATAGGATCTGGTCAGATATGGAGGTCAGAGCGGTTTCCGTTGAGTGACGAGGACGGAGGCCGTGCTGAGTTTGGGAGAGGAGGTGGTTATCGGACAGATAATTGTAGAGTTGCTGGTGGACGGCACGCTCTACAATTTTCGCAATGACTGGGACGATGGAGATAGGACGGAAATTGGAAGGGTTACAGGGATCACCGGACTTGAAGATGGGATGGACGAGGGAGTGCTTCCAAGAATCAGGAACATCGGATTTGGTAATGCTGGAATTGACCAAATGCAGGAGCACCCTGAACATGTGGATGCTGATGCCGTCCTCGCCACAGGCTGACGAGCCGTTCATCCCGAAGACGACGGCTCGCAGCTCAGGTAGCGACACCGGCACCAGGGTAAGCGCACAGGCACCGACACGCGGCAAACGGCAGGAGATACTCGGCGTCGCTCCCATACTCCTAACCTCGTCAGCCACGCACGGGCCCACGCGGACAAAAAATCGGTTAAGGTCATCAGCTGTCGCGTCGGGCAGCTTACGAATGGCCTGCTTGCCGCCGACAAATGACCTAACATGGCGCCACATTGACCTCCGCCCATCCTCACGGATGCGCCGCTCAACATCGTCCCGGCTATCACACCTAATCGCCGATCGTACAGCTCGGTTGGCGTCCCTGTACTCCGTCGACTGGTGCCCATAGACAGCCAGCGCACCACGGCGGCGACACATTAAAGCTTTGGTTCCATCTGATACGACCGGGGCGCTAGGGTTCCGGATTTTCACAGTCCTGATGGGAGCATGGGTGTCAATGATGGGTAAAAAGATGGCCAGAAAACAGTCCCACTTGAGCGTGACGCAGGGAGAATTAAAAACAGAACTCCAGTCAGCCAAACAAAGATCATACAGCAAAACATTCGGATCAATACGGCGAAAGCAACGGGAGCGAACAGTGGCGCCGCTCGGTCTAGATCTGGGCACATTGACAGAAACACGAACAAATCTATGCGGACTAAAGTGACAAAATTGTGTACGGCAGTTGGTGATAACCACGTCAAGGAGAGAGCCAGTTGAATAAGTGGGTGAGGTCACACACTGAAATAACGAGTAATCAAAAATAAAATTAGACAGCGCACGCCTACCTTGGTCCGTGTCTGGTTTCCGCAGGTCACAATTTAAATCTCCGCAAATAAAAAGTTTGGACTTGGGATAGTCAACAACCACACGTTGGAATTGTGCTTCTAGGTCTACAAAGTCCGCTTTCACGTCGGTCACATTCCGTCTCGGTGGACGATATGCGGTGCAGATGATGAATTGGCGCTTACTGTCTGGTTTAACCAGCATCCACAACGTCTCAAGCTTGCTGTTGGGATGGTTGACAGCCGTTGTTATTTTCAGGGGAGACGCGTTGATGCCTTCCCTGGCGGCCAGCGCCACTCCGCCGTACCCTCGCCCGTCGGGGCGATCGGCCCGGTACAACTGGTACCCAGGCAGCAGCAGCAGTCTGTTGGGCGTCGCGGGCTTCAGCCAGGTTTCGGCCAGGCATATGATGTCATACTTGTAGCGATGTAGTATTTCAGATATTTCCAGTAATTTGGGCTTAATGCTTTGGATGTTCAGCACGCAAATGTTGAGTCTTGAACCGGGAGCTGGCCATAGGTTCCTCTTTCGGCGTTGGGCGCCTTTGCTCCCCCGCTTCCTGGCACCAGGCGCGCGCCTGCCGCGCCTGCGCCGGCGAGGGTGGCCGCCGGAGCTCGCTGTTAGGCCGCCCGGCATCGCTGACCCAGTGCCGGCGGGCACGCGGTCACCTGGCGTGCCGCCGCTTCCAAGGTCACAGGGACCGGTGGGAATCGAGTGCCGGACACAAGGCGGGGGCAGGCGAACAGCAGGGGCCGCGACCAGCACGATTGCACGCACCACAGCCAGCAGCACAACAAGCCGCAGCAAGTCACGATGGCAAGATAGTGCACATAATGAAGCAGTAGAATCCTTGTGGTTAGATATAATTCTGAAGAATGGAACACAATTTAGGATTGGGGCATTCTATAGACCTCCAGACCAGAATGAAAACGCGGACAGGTTGATGCACGAAGAGATAATTAGGAGAGTGCAGGAGATAACTGTTTTGTTGGGGGAGTTCAACATAACAGTATTGGGAAGCAAAGCTATAGGTCTAAACAAATCAGGAAGAAGTTTCATGGATCGTTTTGAGGACAATTCATTTTTCCAAATGATACATGAACCTACAAGGGAAAATGAAATATTAGATCTTGTGCTTACTAATCAGGACAATTTTGTACACAATGTGAACATAGGAGAGACCTTTGGTAATAGTGATCACAACATTATACGCTTCTGATTGTATGTTGGAAGTATAGGAACCAATCAGACATTGATTCCAAATTTTGCTAAAGGGAATTACAATGAGTTCAGGATCTTCCTCAATGAAATTAATCGGGAAGACTTATTGAAGGGCTTAGATGCTTATGAAATGTGGAGAATGATAAAAGATAAACTATTTCAAGGTCAGGATAGGTTCATTCCCAATAGGCAAATTAGATTAACCAGGGTTAAGCACCCTTCATGGCTGACCAGGGAAGTAAAGCATTTACTGGAGTAAAAGAAACAGGCATTCAAGAAACTAAAATATGCTAGCTCTGAGGTAAACCTCAAATCATATAAAATAGCTAGAAATAAAGTTAGGAGGTGTGTTCGGGCATCTAAAAGACTGGCTGAAATCAAATTAGCTCGAGAATGTTCAGCAAGTAATGCTAAGAGATTCTTTAGCTTCTACAAATTTAAGGTTAAAAGTGTAGTGTAGGACCACTGGAGGTAGATGGGGAATTAGTGGTTGATGATTGTGATATTGTGGAATCCCTAAGCAAGCAATTTTCATCAGTCTTTACTAAAGATAATTATGGTAGAATAGAAACAACTGAATCTTATGCCAAGACAGGTGATAGGCTGGAGGATCTTACAATAACTACCGAAGCTGTAGAAAAGCAGGTGCAGAATATAAAACCTAATAAAGCTTCTGGACCCGATGATATATATGCTAGGGTCTTAGTAGAGTGTGCTAAAGCTTTAGCAGTTCCTCTAGGTATAATTTTCAGGCGGTCTATGGAATATTCTGAAGTGCCTGAAGACTGGAGAAATGCAAATGTAGTACCACTTTTCAAAAAGGGAAGTATGATGTGTGTAGGGAACTACAGGCCAGTCAGTTTGACCGCAATAGTTTGCAAAGTACTAGAAAATCTGGTTAAACAGAATGTTCAGATTCATCTTGATAGGCCTTTTAACACGCGCCCTGGAGGGCCTCTGAGAATTACGCGCACTGGAGGGGGGGGGCGGATTCCGGCCCCCCCTAAGATCTCGGCTCCTAGGAAAGCTGGAGGAAAGAAATTCGCAGGGTGGATGGGCACGGTAGTGAACTCTATTGTGTGCAATTTTCGTGACCTTAGGTCAATATCTTCAAGGTCAAATGAGGTCAGATTGGCAAAATTTTCCGGTTTTGCGTGGCTTGGCTTGTCATCGTTATGGATCGCTGTGATTGTGTTTAAATGCTCAGAAATGGGCATGAATGATGTCTTGGACATTACTAATGATGCAATGCAGATGCTAGACCCAACATTTGACCTCAGGTCACCTATATAGCACCACTTTATCAGGTCAGTTACCTGTTCCAGTTACCAGAACCGGCCGCCCGCCCGACTGCTCCGTCGGGCAGCTCGGAGCAATCGGCTTCGTGAAGAAGGGAGTGAAGTACATGAATAAAGTATGGAAACGCAATGACAAACAGTACAAATGACAACCAGAAGTGCATTTATGGCAACATTCCAGTTGATCAAGTTTGGTTCCATTAACCTGTCATGAACTTGACCTGACTTCACCTCGGTGACCTAACATGACCTTGAAACTATACAGCATATCAATATGCATCAAACAAGTCGCTAGTGTTGCCTAGAACACTTCCCTTTTGTCAGTATACTGGAAGCGCATCAGCGCCGATTTTGGTGGTCTGGCGCTAAAACATTTTTTGACTTTAGCGGCCCCTAACTTGAAAAATTTTCGGCCGATTTCAATTTTTCTTGCTTTAAACGACGTGCCGTTCATTTCTAGGCAGGTACACCGAAAATTGCGTATATCGACCGGTAAAATCTGCAGTTATTTGCGAAAAACAGGAGGGGTGGGCGGATTTCGCCCCCCCCCTCCAGTGCGCGTGTTAAGGGATACCCAACATGGATTTCCATCTCGAAGGTCTTGTTTAACTAAACTTTTGGAGTTCATGGAGTATGTTACTAAAGAAGTAGACAATCAAAGCAGGATGGATGTTGTGTACTTCGACTTTAGCAAAGCTTTTGATAAAGTTCCACATGGGAGGCTAATTCATCAACTACAGCAACATGGGATTGTTGGAAAAGTTAGAGGTTGGATTGAAGCATGGTTGAGGGGAAGGAAACAAAGGGTAGTGTTAAATGGATGTAAATCTGATTGGAAGGATGTTCTGAGTTGAGTACCACAGGGCTCTGTTCTAGGGCCACTTCTCTTTATCATCTTTGTGAATAACATTGAGGTGGGGCTGAGGAATAGAGTGTTCAAATTTGCTGATGACATCAAGCTGGTAGGAGTGGCAAACAGTTGTGATCAATCTAGAAATATTGAACTAGACTTGGAGGACCTAAAAAAGTGGGCTGATCAATGACAGATGTCTTTCAACTATGACAAGTGTAAGGTTATGCATCTTGGGCCTGGAGGTGAGACTTTCAGATGTACAATTGGAGGGAGGGAACTGGATGTTATTGAAGAGGAAAGGGACTTAGGTGTGTTGGTTTCAAAAGACCTTAAAGCAGAAAAAAACAATGTATCTCAGCTAGGGACAGGGCACTCAGAATGCTGGGACTCATTAATAGAAGTGTGATATATAAAAGCAATGAAGTCATGAAAAACTGTACTTGGCATATATGCAACCCCACTTGGAATATTCTGTACAAGCATGGGGACCCTACCTATAAAAAATATAGATATGTTAGAAAGAGTGCAACGCAAAGCAATTTGACTCATCAGTGGAATAGGCAATTTAGAATATATTCTAAATTTCTTTCTCCTTATATTCCTTTCTCCATATATGGAGAAAGGCATGTGGCATTAGATATGTACTCACTCAAGTATGGGAGATTAAGAGGGGACATGAGTGAAATGTATAAAATTGTTAATGGACTAGATCGGGTCAATTTGAATGGCGCTCTTCAGTTTAGTGTATCACATAGGGGTCATCAATTCAGGTTAGACAAGTTGAGGTGTAGGACAGTCAAGCGACAACAGGTGAGGCGACAGTCAAAGGGTTGTTGATCAGTGGAATGGGCTGCCTGCTGATGTTGTGGGGAGTTCCTCATTGAATGTATTTAAAAGTAGGGTGGACAATTTTTTTTGACAGGAAAATCTTGTTTTTTAGTTCTAATTTGTGATGGATGGGGTGAGATTTATGTTAAGTAAGTGTGCACGGCACAGACCCCTTTAAGCAGGCATGGATGCAGTTTGAAAATTATTGATGTCATTCAATCCACATGTGTTAAGAGGGATCAGAGGAATAGGACTGGATAGCTAGGGTAGATAGGCATTGATAGGTGTGTGAGATATTGGTGGACTGGTTTCTTCATGATGTGGGATGGTTGGGGTGGGTCTTTTTACCAGGCTTATAGTAACTTCCATTTACAGGGTCTCTTATTAAGTCTAAACGCTTTATAACTTGATATAGGGCTTACCTAACAGTGGATTCAGCACCTTCCTTCGGGATGTGATACTGATGAGATTGTCTATGGTAGCACAATGGGTATGATTGGAGGGGTTTGTAATTATTCAGTGTGTTATGCAATAGCAAATGAATAATGCTAGATAGGCTGGGATATATAGCTCCCTAGCAACTTGAGATAAGGGATTGATTGGGGTGAGAGTATGTACATTTTTAGAACCTTTTCTAGATAGGCTTAGCCCAGATGGGCCCATGTGTCTCTTATTAAGCCTTAACACTTTATGACTTTATGACTTTATGTCATGGCTATGCGTTTGAATATAGTTGTTAGGAAGTTATTTGAAAAGCAAAATGAAGTGCTGTTATTTCATAGTATTTTGGAGTTATCTGATTGCAATGCTCAGTGATTCTTTTGGGGTTATCTGATTGCAAAGCTGAATAATCTAATAAATCGTGCAGTTATATGAATGGTTGTTACACGTGCGCAGTGTTTGGAAGCGAAAAGGAGTTTCATTGATGGAGTGTTGCAAGGCCGTATACAGGATCACTGTTCATACCCATTCATAGCCGTGATTGATTGGCTGTATAGTAAATTAGGCAGTCACTAGGTATTGATACGAAATGTCCTGTTTTATTGTATGGTACCTAAAAATGATTTAAAGAATGATTTTCCGCTTAGGTAGATGGGCAAGTGGCCACCTGATAAGGATAAGATGTATAAGTGAACTTGCTATTGATGATGACATGATATGTAATAATATTTCTGGTCACCCAGGTACCTAGGTAGGTAGGAGGTAGGTACATACTCAGGCAATTCCATCATGAAAGCATGATAGGATGTATGTAATAAGATTGTAATGTGATGACAGAATAGATGCTGGAATAGGATAAGTAGGTAGGTAGGTAGGTACCCACCTATCTAGTTGGGTGATAAGAAATCCCGCCCACAGTCAACAGAACAAGAGTAAGATGGTGGATCTGCATCCAGGTGAAAATGGATGCCATGGCATACATGGATGTAAATAGGTACGTGCATACATGCAGATGCACATTCATATACATACATGCATATACATACATATCCATACATGCCTCGTCGATAATCTCGAAAACCAACCGTCTTATTTTCACCGGGCAGGAGTGGCTGATTTCCTATGACATGGTTTACGTTTTTGCAAGACAATATTCTGAATTTGCACGTAAGTAAAATGCAAAACATTTTACTAAGGTAAAAAAGCGCAGAATTCTGGACAAAAAGTTCCTATATTTGCAACTGATTTTTCACTACCTGAAGCCATTATAGAGCCAATGAATCTTCCCATCAGCCCTCATAGAAACACATTGATGTTCAATAATAATAGGCGAGCATAGGCAGTCAACATCTCGGGAAATATTTTGCCATGCTTTCTCACTTTTGATGCATTGAAGCTTAAACTTCGTGATGTTCTGAGTAAAAATAAAGGTCTGAGAGTCAAGTCACCTGAGATAGCATACTTTCACAGTGGCAGCATCAGGAAATCTAAAAAGGAAGCAATTCATGTGCATATTGGTGTTCAAATATTCGTATTATTGCTCGCCTCATAATGAAAGCATCCACACCTCTCAATTCTGCCAAGTACATGAACTTCGGCAGCAATCTATCTACTCCTTTCTATCCATCACGCGCGCACCTCCGGTAAGTATATGAACTATGAACATTGAAGATATGTAGAACATGGCCTTTCCACACTGGATGCAAGGTTTAGTAAGGAACGGTGAATTACTTTCGAAGATACAGGCAGTTTGAGTTTTATTGAATCAGGCACTTCCGACTCCTCAGGCCATCTCGTGCCATTCATGATAAAATGTATATTGTGCTATGCTATATAATTCAGCTCATACATCTTGGAACAAGTTTGTATTGCGTAGAAAAAAAGGAAAAGTATTTTGATGAGAAATGGATGATTATCCCCCAATAGTGTTGGTAGAGTAAAATGAATGTTGTGTGCATGGCAAAAATCCGTCAGTGTTTTTAGAGGGCCGTGGTACTTCTGACAATGAAGGAGAATATGTGGAACTGTAAGACATGTGTTGTATGATGGGCATGAAGGTCGAAGTGAAGCCGTGTAGATATATCGATGTGTAAGAAAAGTATAGCCGATGCGTAAACGTGATAGGACTTTTTCTTCGTGTCGGTTTTTTTGATATGATGTGATCCAGGTATCGACGACAGTTTTCATGAAACGTAATTGTGTATGGTTTCTGTTTTGTGTCCAGTTTTGGTTCCAAAAATTTCGAATGCTCTGTTGTATCGAATGCTCTGATGATCTAATGCCTTCAAAATGTGGTTGAATTTCTGTGATGTTTTGGAGGTGTAATGATGCTTTGGCTAATTTGTCGGCTTCTTCGATTCCTGGGGCGCCGCAGTGTGATTAAGTTCATGTTTTGCACAGGGGAAAGACCTGGGTTGCATTGTACATATGAGAGTTCTGGAAGCTTGATCCAGTCTGCTTTCGAAGTTTTCCAGCGCGGGATAAAACTGGGCGTGGTATCAGCCGCAGTTGAAAATGTTGGTGTTAATTTAATTGGATAATGATCACTATCACGAATGTCGGTGTCGACCGTCCAATCAAAATCGTTGGCCAAAGCCGAAGAACAAATTGTTAAATATATTGCAGTTTCTGTGTTGTGTCCGAGGTGAAAAAAGTTGGCTCTCCAGTGTTGAGTAATACTAAATTGTGTCGGTCTAAAATGTGTTGAATAATGCGGTCACGAGTGTCTGGTTGTGTACGTTTTTTTTATCCCACGCTGGACTATGGGCGTTAAACTCGCGAAGTATAATGAACGGGTTTTTTTTAAATGTGTTATGAGGTTTTCTAATTGTGTCAAAATGTTTGTGTTGTCTGTAGATGGTGGAATGTATAGTGAGCATACATCTATATTTCGACCATGAAAAAGTAAAGTACAAGCTACGGCTTGTAATGGTGAATTAACCCTCGCTTGTATTCGGCATTTTACCACCTTCGGCCGTATAGGGGGGGGGGGGTACGATCCCCCCCCTGGCGATTCGAAACCGTGCATGTTACGAAAACGAACCAAATACGAAAGTTATAGATTCAGCCGAGATCTCGCGATTGAAATTCAGTATGACCTTCTAAGGTCAATGGTTGACCTTCCAGGTCAGATCAAATGTCTAAAATTGATTTTTTTGTATTTTCCGAAGAAAATCGTCAGTTATATCGAAACTACTGTCTAAATATGCACGACATGGCCGGAAACATGTTTATTGGGACCTTGCGAACATGACGACATGTGACACGATGTGATCGGACCAATATGTCATGCACCAAATGAGGTCAAAGCCGTGACCCCAAATATCCAACTTTTTTCAGAGTGGTTCCAATTTCGAAGTTTAGAGTGCCTTAGGGTAAAAATGGACGCTGAATTCGAATTCAGCACGATAAATTACCGTAGGTCAGCTAAAAAAGGTCGGAAGGTCAAACGAGTTCAACCGAGGTCACCGATTTTTGGAACATTATTTTTCCAATGGGAACCCATCTGGGCATTGCAAAATTGCATTGCAAAACACATAATACCAGTCGATGTAGGCAACAATGTCATGTTTAGGTGCGATAATCACATTTGTTGAAAACTGCTCGGAGGTGCTCCCTTTTATGACCTCATAACTCTGTGACCTGACATGCCCTCCCCCAAAAAAAATTCACCAAAAGTCGTCAAAAGGTTTCCCCAGAGGATACTGATAATCTCAGAGCGATCCGTTCATCGGTTTGGAAGGAATACACAAAAACCTTAGGGGGTTGCACCCCCCCCCTATACGGGCGAGGGTTAAGTGTAATTTGTGTATGTGTGTAATCATTGTTAATGTAAAGTGCTGTACCGCCACTGCTATGTGGTCCACGGACCTCGTGACGATACAGCGAATAATTAAAAAGATTGAAGTTATATGGATCAGTAGGCAAAAACATGTTTCTTGGAGTGCGATGAGAATAGGTGTGAGAATACTGAAAAACGTTTTCACTTCTGCCCATTTCGATATTAAGCTGCGGGAATTCCATTGTAAAAATACGGACATGAGAGATAAAAATTAATGCTTGTCGGCACCTTTCGGTGCATGGCGCAGCCACGATTGCAGCTCAGGCGGGCATGTGGGTTGGGTGCGGACGGCCGAGGTGGGCCCGGCCGATCCGTCCGGCCGACCAGTGGCCTTGGAAAGGTCACGGCGGCTGGTCACTGCCGCGGGGGATACCCGCCGGCTGGGAGTCGGTCTGGTCACGTGGTCGCCGGCCGGCGCTGGACGAGCAGGGCTCGATCGGCGGCCCGCTGACGGGGAACGAGAATTTGGTCCCGCAGTCGAATGACTGCGAGGCTGTCACTTCTCCCTGGAGTGGTCCGCTTGTTGGGAGCCGGAGTGGTCTGTGTATTTGGAACCGGATTTGTTTGTGTCGTGATGGTGATTGGTTTTAGCTTGGTGAGTGGTGCCAGGCCTGGTATAAGTTCTGTTTGTGTGGACGTGGAATATGTTTTGACGCGAGGTGTAGATGGAGCAATGGTGGCCGCCTGGGCGTAAGTTTTGGTGGTCGGGGAGGTGGCCTCGACGGTCCGCCGGGCCTGCGGATAGGGACTCCAGTCGTGGCCTTGTCGGAGCAAACCTCTTTTTCCCGTCGACAGACTGGACAGATATTGGAAGTGGTGAGGTGGTCGGATGTGTTGCAGCTAAGGCAGTGGGCAGGTTTGGAGCAGGTGGAATCAGGATTATGTGGTTCGCCGCACTTGGGGCAGCGGGCTGGTTGGCGACAAATTGTACTGCCATGGCCGAAGCGCTGGCAATTAAAACAGCGGAGAGGATTGGGAATAAAGACACGGACTTGGTAACGGATGTAGCCGGCGAGGAGGGTCTTGGGAAGAGTGGTATAATTGAAGATAAGGACAAGGAGGCTTGTATCTCGTTTCTGGCCGTCTTTAAAGGAGGTGATGCGGTGGACGTGGGGTACCCCCTCCGGCCTGTGCTCCGTCTGGATATCTGCTTCAGACATGAAGCGGAGATCCGGCGCGAAGATGGTGCCCTTGGTGGTGCTGCGGTTGGAATGTAGGGTAATGGTGACGGATTTACCACAAAATGTGGTGGTACGGAGGAGGGCTTTGGTCTGGGCTCGGGTTTGGGTTTTAATGACAAGGGTTCCGTTGGCAGGGGCTTCGATGTCAGGATTGGTTAAGGAGCAGATGGCGAGGAGTTGCTTGGTCGGCCAGAAGACGTTAATACGGCGAAAGGAAACGGATTCCTCGACATGCTTGACAACTATGTAAGAGCCAGCACTGTCGAGGTGGGGTTCGATGGTTTGGATGGGTTCAGGTGGAGAGGGCGTGGTCTGGCTCGAGCATGGGTCAGCGGCGTGGAGAGTGATGGTTTGGTTCTGATTGCGAGACGAGGTCGTGGTCTTGGGACGAGCAGGGGTCGGTGAGGCACAGAGGGCTTCCATGGCGTCATCCAAAGGGATAGTCCGGCGCGGGTCATCAATGGTTGTATCAAGTGGGGGAGCATCAGGGGCCGAGTCCGGGGTCGTGCGATGGTCGTCAGGTGTAGCTAGCGATGGAAATTCCGTTTCGGAGTCCGGTGGTGAGCTGGGGTCGGTGTCCTTCTTTCGTTGTTTCCCCATCGCGTGGAAAAACCTACCTAACGAAATCTAAATAAACACGAAGGACGCACAGAAAACAGGGAACAAAAGTAAGTCGATGAAAAACCAGATGGGGCGACGGGTGTCACCTCACTGGGAAACGAAATACGAAAAGAGCGACGGGTGCCACCCCACGACAATGAAAAAATAATGGACTGCAGAACCAGCAGTCAGTCTCGCCAGAAATGGCACGGCGGAGTGTTCAGTGAGCTTTGGCAGGTATATCTGGCTCAAATAGTACTGACACTCCATGATACAGGCAGCAGACTTCAATCATGTTATGATGAGGCAAATCTGAAGACATTGTTTGGAATAAACCTCCCAAAACTCACTCCTGGAGCCGTCGTTGACAAAAGTAGACAGTTGCAAAATAGACACTCTATGAAAATGTCAATGTAAGGAAAAGCCACCGCTTCAGGATGATAGTTCCATGTACCCAGGAGCTGCAGAACTTTCCCATACAAGCGATAGGTACTCGTTGTAGTACCCCACACAGCGATATCACCCAGTGGATTGCCCTCGTCCCGTCCCTGAAGCCACGTAGACCTCAGCAGTTACACATGCATAGTGACCTTGGAGGGCCCGGTAGCCTTTTGTTTTTTAGTTTATTTGATAAATATAGCCGAATGTTTGTTGGGATGGTTCAATAGGCCAGGTTCCTGTGCTAAGCAAAGGTTGCTGTGTGAACCCTAACCATGTCACCTAATCTGGGAACTCCAATCCAACGGCAGAACGTTTACAGAAAACTTAACGTGCCGTCAATGTGCCGACGCGGCCGTGCCGTTACCGCGTTCTCAGCCATATCGGGCTAGTTGCCAGCTGACACTCTCAGTCAGGGCCTATGTGACCTCTTGAAGTGACTCTAACCCTACCTTGCCAGGACAGGGGAGGTCAATTCTGACCGGCGTTCTAACCAAGCATGCTATCGGCGCGGCCGATGGCTTACGGGATTACTTACAAGATTAACAACGTCCCAGGTAAATGTCATTCAAGATTAATCGAGGTTAGTGTTGCGAAATAACCCATTATAGACGTATTTCACCCGTCTGCACCTTGCCTGGCCTTTAATGAATTGACTTAAACCAAGGGACTCTCTCGATCCATAAGATCATTAATTTGCAGCATTAATGGCAGCAGGCTTTAGTCGACATCTTCACAGAGGCGGTAGCGGCACGATAAAAATGACGAGGCTGTGCGCATTCGAACAGCCCACTTTGTGCTCAATGGTCGAAATTAATTGCAGTGTCTTAATGTGATGGTTCATAGGCAGTGGCGCGACCAGGATTTTCTTAAGGGGGCCCGACCAAATAAACAAATTGAGATGAAACAGATAGCGCTTATGTCGCGCTTCGCTCGCCGTACATTTTAAGTTCAGTGGTTACAATCTCAAAATGTATTCCTTCATCTAGTGCTTTTTGGTTGCTAAGAGATGGGGGTGTGACCTCCCCCTTAGCTGCGCCTCTGCTCATGAGACACGAAATGTAACTTCACATAGCGCACCATAATTCAGTAGTATATTCCGATGCACCTCAGCGAATTGACTAGCTTTTCATTACTTGTCCAAAGATCTCCACCCATCATAGCCGTGAAGACGACTGGTTCATAGAAACAAAACTAGTTTTCGGAGGCCATGGACAAACAAATGGCGAACCTCCCGCCGGAGACAGCTTTGCAATATTTCGCGACTCATTGATAATCTTGTAGCATGAACTTGACTGAGATAGTTAGTTGATGTGTTTAATTTGACGACATGACTCAGTGGCGGAACGGTGAGGGTGGTCCGATGTCCAGGGATTTGAAGACATGGTCCAGTGGCGGAACTATGAGAGGGTCTGAATTCCAGGGACCCTAAGCGATGGGGTAATTCATTTATTTTAAAATATATATTCATGATTTAATTTCGTTTTCTCTCAGCTTATGATTTAAAGAGCTTGATTTGGTTTAGTTATACGTTCATGATTTATTTTCCGAGAGCTAAGCAAACGTATGCCATCTACAAATTGTCTCCAACTGTGGCGCCGACCTAAGGAGCCTTGGGAACCATCAGCGAAAATTGCGAGTGCGCTCCTGGTATGATTCCCATGTTACAACATTGCAACCTTTCGAAACACAAAATTGGCGTAGGCACAGTATTGTCATTTAATATACTTCTGATATATACTCCGATGTTCTCCCACCCGGTGACGTTTTGATCACGTAGTATGGTTCTCATCAACATGAGATTTTGCGGCGCAGTCCAGCCAATGAATAGGTGTTTCCAAGCCTATCTGACAATAAATCGCATGTCATACATGATTTGTATAAGCTCGCTAGTTTCGGACGGCGGCTGGAGGAACTGTGCGTTTGCAGTGTGTTTTCCAAGGGTCGTGTCCTGTGCGCGCCCACGTTTCGGACGGCAGCTGGAGGAACTGTGTGCTTCCCGTCGGTCGTGTCCTGTGCTCGCCTGTGTTTCGGACGGCAGCTGGAGGAACTGTGTGCTTCCCATGGGTCGTGTCCTGTGCGCGCCCACGTTTCGAACGGCAGGTGGAGCAATTGTGTGCTTGCCACAGGTGTGTCATTGTGTGTTTTCCTGTGTGGGTCTGTGTCCCCCACCCGGCTGTACACTGTCCGTCGTGTCCGACGTCTGATGCGATGCCGAAGCAGTGCTGACCATTCAGCTGTGTGTCGCCAGCCCTTGAATCACGGGCAGCGGTGGCCGGCGGGCCCAAGGTGCGGCGACTACATCCGTTCATAGAGGCGTTCACCGTGCTCGCTTTCATCTTGCTGCCCGTGATATTCTGAGTGGTCGGAAAGCGCGCGCCGTCCCCGGCGACCCCGGTCTACTGCTGCGCGGGATGGTGTTACTGTTTGTGCCGTGTGTCGCGGGATCGTGTTACCGTCTGTGCCGTGTGTCGCCGGATGGTGTTACCGTCTGTGCCGTGTGTCGCCGGATGAATGTTGACGTAAAGTATGTAGCATAGCCTTTTCTTTTAAACCATCGCCTCGGGACGTACTTTGTGACAATACCCAGACTCTGGTCAGTCCCAATGTTCCCAGGGCCTTCATCCTTCTCCAATCGGTCAGGACCGATTGGATTCAAAGGATTTTGAACGGTTCGATTCAGAGATCCTCCACGGCTCTTGTATTTGGTTTGTCTTGAAATAATTGACGTTGAAGTTCTTGAAGTTCTTTTTAGTCATATACCTGTATGCATTTGCATACACTTGTAAGACTGCCGAAGTGATAATTCCCTATGTTCTGCAGAATTGCATGCCGTATGCCAATGTCGTACAGTATTAAGTGACGTACTTATGCGTGATGTATGAGTATCGGTGGTAATTTTGCGTGTGGTCATCATTCAAGATATGGAATACTGAAATAATCAGTGCCGTTGCTACGTTTCTTATGCGCGTCATACTTTCGCCCGACGTTTGCGTGTTCTTTGAAAATGATCGCGCTGACACTTGCATAATGTCTTGGATATCATGTTTTATAAGCTGCTTTAATGTATGTTAAACTACGCTGTCTGCATATTCCGGATGCACAAATGCTCTTGTGCTTCACGGTCCTTCTGTCCGTCAACTGATGCCTTAGCTAAGCAACACTGCTTGCCAGCGATCGTGAGGCCAATCTATTTCGTCAGCTAGCTGCAGTGTGGGCTACTGTGCAGTACATTGGGCAAATAGCCATTGCAACACCGTGTCGAGATGCCGTTTGTGATTGCAGTTGGGCCAACGTGACGAATGCGCATCTGGGCTTGCGATCGCGCGAAACGAACATGTGTAACATTGTTAGATATAACAATGCCATTTGGCTGCCATCGTTCGAGAATACACAGTTACATTACGTCGCGTGTCGCGTGAATCATGCCACCACTGTTGACAGCCGACCGGACGCGTCTGAATGCATGTTATGGTTTACGGCCGATACCTGAGCCACCGACGACGACCGCGACGAATGCTGATATTAATGTTATGGGTTATGTTGGCGATTGAAGTCTTACAGCGACGACTCTGTATCCGGACTAGACAGGTTATGAATGCCACTGTCGATTGCAGGCAGGAAACGCTTATCGTCGTGTGATGTGTTATTCCGATACGAGAGCCGACAGTCGCTGACCAAACGGCGCCCCTGTATCCGGAGCAGATAAAGCCGACATTCCGGTTTACGCCCCCATCTGGACCTATGGCGATCGTCGTGGGCGGAGCCTCCCGACCGGGAGCAGGTAGTGGCGGACCATTATATATAGTTGAGAGCGACAGTCGGTTATGTTGGTTAGAAGATATAGAGCTCTCTCTCTCACTTGTCACCGGGCAGTCGACGCGAGCGGTTGGGGCTTGGCCCTTCAGCGAAGGCGACTGGCTGTCAGGCCAGTCGTCAGAGGTACGTCTGAGGATTCTGTCTGAGAATCGCTGTATGACTGCTGACATGTAGTCCTAGCACGTATGAAGACCGGTCAGTATGTCAGATGAAGTATCGGTAGTCACTGCTGCCTCTTTGAATGTTTTAACGCTGGAACTAGTTAATGAGAGATGAGAGGCTGATAATATGTGACTGAGGCGTTGTATGAAGACGTGAGTGCTGGTATGTGTGGCGGCCTACTGAAGAGTCGTATGTGAAGCAGTTGAAGCTGTCTGTGCTAAACGAGGCTATTGCAATAATTCGTCTATCACGCTGCACTATTGAAACTTGAATGACTATCGCCATTTAATTGCTAGCTAAAGACGCCAATATAAGTACTGGATTTGTGGTGCCTGTCATGATGTTTGGATCAGAGCTCTGAGATTGAGATACAGAGCCATTGAACCTATACTCGGGAGTTTATCGTCAACGTTGAGGTCCATAGTCTATCACCGTGCCAAAGAAGTTTTGCCCCCCGACATAAATCGAAATACCAAGTTGGGGCATGTAAGAACTTCGTTACACGTGCATCCTTTTTCGTGCTGAAAATGTGGAAGAATTCGTGCAATGCGTTGTCTTTATTTCCACAATTCCGGAAAATAAATGTGGAAAATGCGTGCGCGAATTGAGGAGCATGCAGAGTGGAGCTATCTACTCTAGCAGTGGAGCTGGATGCCATGCATTTTATCAACAGCTCAACTAATATAGACAGAATCCATTCGCTTCAGATGTATGTTCATAACAAACAAACAAAAATAAATATATAATTTTTTAACACTTTCAGTGGTGTATTAGTACAACACGCATGTCGTCCAGGCTGAGGACGCTGTTCATTTCTGATATTTGAACACACCGTATACTGGCTGATCACAATAAAAAATCGTCTGTCAGGTATTAGCGGCAAACCATTGGCCAGTATACAAGGATTGGAGCCCACAACTTCAATAAATATCCGAATAATTAGGACCTCATAATATTGGAATTGCACAAAAATGAATAATGATTGGAATACTGGATTAAATTGAACAATAATTTGAAGATTGCATTTAATTGTACACTTCTATGGTTTGACTTCTTGGAGAACGGAAGGCCATGGACGAGTCCATTTTGTGGATTTGGCCTGATAACGGCGGCAGTGGACAGTGAACAATGAACCTATCACGGAAAAGTGTTCATTCCCACCTAAATTGCACGGGATAAAATGTATGACAACACACGGAGCAAAACGTGATAGGCGTATATATTCTCTGAGAATAGCAGACGTTCTCATTTTCCCTATTTCAATCAGACCACACCAAACGAGCACTCTGTTCGCGATATGCTGAAAACATCATTCTCAGATGAGAATGACAGTGCGTTGAGACCTACAAATGTACTCATGTGTAACCACTTTTGAGACTCAGGAAGGAGAATATCGTGGGTCGCACATGTACTCGTGTAAAACCACCTCAAAGTCTCAACAGGCAGATGTTCGATCTCGTTGAAACCAGTTCACTTGAGAATAACTATTGGTTTCAACATTCGAAGCTATTACTCAAATATGACTAGTTTCAGGTTTCATTTGAGCAATACATGCCTCAACTAAAGGTGGTGATTTAAATTGATGTGAGAAAAGGTATGCCAAATTTCGGCTCGCTACCTCGCGCCGTTCTTTCACTGTCCACGGAAAACCTTATGGGGCGGGGCGCATATCGACCCCCCATCCCCCACTGAGGGTTAAGCTGATCAGGTTCGGTAAAGCAAATTTAATTATCCCTATAGCTATTGATATTGTGCAAACCTACTCAAGATGAAATGTGCTCTCTATTGTCCTATCAGCGCCGATGATGTATTACTTGCGCTGCAACGAAAGTTAGATGCAACCAACTTAATGTCAGAATATAGGAGATTTCTTGATAGCACCAACTAGTCCATTTCGGTACGAAACGGGTCCAAATACGTGTCTAAAGCATGGATGATGTACGCCTGGATTGGAAACTCCGCGTCGGCGCCTTTGATCTGCGCGTATCAGAGGCACCAACCTGCCACCTAGCGGAGGGTAAGTATAAACACGGAAATGCGGTCAGTTTTAGGACGGGCGCCTATGGGAGTTCGGGGTACGCATTTCGTATTTCATTTGTTCCAATTGATTCAGCCACCCCAGGAGGATTGCATTTGCCTTTCATGGTACAGAATTGATCAAGGAACCTTACCATTCTTTCCTTATTCATTTATTACGTTCAGTTCCGAAGTTGTCGTGATGCGAAATGAATGCATCTGTGAGAGGGAGCCCATTTCGCCGAAAGGGTTGGCCCACCGATGTTGATTTCTTAAGAGGATCGGAGGGGGCAAAGTACATCAAGGCAATAGGCATACCAAAATGAATAGGGGGGGGGGGGTCACATTCCATAGGCTCACATGTTAGAAGTTGAAATTATTGCGTGTGGGGGGAAGCAAGCATTGAGGGGGAAGTTTCACCCTCAAAGATAAGAATAATCGGTTCTGCTTTCGCCCCCACCTTCCTTGCTCTCTAGATTTGTGGCTGATATTTTCCAGTGGAGTGGTTTACACAACTTAATGGGAGAGTACATACTTCGGCGTACCCACCAATCCGCAAAGAGGATTGAGCGGAAGTTCCATGGAGGGTACAAGCCCCCTCACCCTGCACCATACCACTGACAGATTTATGATTTTGCCAAGGAGGCGTCATTTCTCCAGAGGGGCGGCTCTTGGTCCAGAACATTTGGACGGGGTACACTCCGATCTCCCAGAGGGGCACCATTGGTTTTTGTCTGAGGAGTGCCTTTCGCCGAAAAATTCGCGGCGTGCGTTCGGACTCGCAGAGGACTGCCGTTCCCAGGCCGAGGAACGCGTTGCGCTGATAAATTCGAGGGACGGGGTACACTGGAACCTCCAAGGGAGGCGTCCTTCGGGTCAAAAGGGGCGCCACTTTCGCTTCCTCCTCCTTGGATCAACCCTTGCAACATTCCCTAGCTGGCAACGCCATTACCTCTCGCCGATTTGCTACCACTTGCCAGTCGTTCGACTCAGGGGTGTCGTTTTATATACCTTTGAGGTGGAACTACCGCCTCAATGTTTGCGTAACCCACCCCCGCAATTATTTCTACTTCTAGCATGGAAGCCAATGGAATGTGCCCCCCAATTAATTTTGGTCTGCCCATTGCTTTCATGTACTTTGCCCCGTCCAATCATTTCAAGATCAAGATAAAGATTCAAGATAAAGATCATCAAGATATCAACATCGCTGGGCCGACGCTTGGGGCCAGGTGGGCTCCCTCCCAAAAAATATTCTTCACTTCGCACCAGGACAACTTCTGAGCGGAGCGTAATAATTTAATAAGGAAAGAACGGTAAGGTTCCTTGCTCAATTCTGTATCATGGAAGGCTGATGCAATCTTCCTGGGATGGCTGAATCAATTGGGGAAAAATCAAATACGAAATGCCTACCCTGAACTCCCATAGGCGCACGGCCTAAAACCGGCCGCGTTTCCGTGTTTTTACTTGCCCTGAGCTGGGTGGGCCGATACGCAAACAGCTGTTGGTTTCCAATCGAGGCGTACATGATCCATGTCTAAAGTGCATCATAAACCGCGCAATAGAGTCGCAAACCTCTTACAACGATTGATCGCGGGTGAGCTTGATAATTCGGCCGGTTGTAGGATACGAAACCACGACTTCGTGATCAAGAGTATAACTACCCATCGACTAGGCTACCGGGAACGGACTGTCTCCCGGTATTCCTGGGCCTGGCAAAGCTGTATGCGTTACACTAGTGATGAAGAACATTGATTTGTGTGATGCTGCAGTCTGCTTCGGGGAAGCACGGCTCCCCACATTCCGGCGACGGTGGTTACTGCTACATCGCTTATTCTACAATAGCATACTCTAATGACCAGGAGTAACCAATCACATTTATCTTTGTTCTTCATGTTCACCCCATCTTTGGGGGGGGGGGAGGGTCATTTTACGCACCCCTGATATTTTCCGCGGATAGTGAAAGATAGTGAAAGCGGAAAATTTTGCACACGTTTCCCCACATCAATTTGGCATGTTGGGTGGACATTTTGAGTTTAGGTCATCTCGGTCAACGAGGTATTGAAGGTCTAGTGAGGTCACCCCCAAAAACGTTCAATCAGTCGTTACGCTATAACGCATGTAGGTATTTAAATGAAGCTTTCATCGTTTGATTATCCTTAGGGATGCAACGAACCGCACCATAATACTTTTTTTCCGTTTTTGATGGCGTATTGGTTTTGCATATTTGACCATTCGGGCTAAACTCGAAGATTCTGGCTAAAGTAAGCATTTCATTAGGGCATGTTGACCTTAAGCAACGCCTGGCAGTCTGCTCCACCAATTAGAAAAGGAAAAAAATAAAGAAAATTGAAAACTCAAAATTGTAAACGTTCAAAAATTAACATGTTGATTTTTGGGTACGCAAAAATTATAGGATGATGGTCGATTTCGTCTTCCTTTTCTGATAACAATTATTTTTTGTTTTTAAAATATCCCCAAAGATGAACTCCCCAGAGCGAAAAAAAAACATAATGTAAGTTGTGATCAAATAGACCCCCTAGTGACGTAACATTTTGCGGGACGTAACTCTTGGGGTGGTTTCGGGTCCCACTCGTCAAGCGCTTTCCGATGACATATCTTTCGTTTTCGTGCGACGCTTAGTTTGGAGATTAGAGAGGGCATCTCTTGAACCCCCACCTTGACGGGGTGTCAGGAGCTGACCGGAAAGAGTTAATGCTAGTATAATGACGCCGAATATTATGATAAGCGCTGATTTCGAAAAGAGATCAGGGCTGTATTAAAAAAAAATACTAAAAGCACCATGAACAACAGCAGAAAAGTAATACCTTGGCATCGCAATTAACTGGTAATTGCGGTAGATGATCAACATTGATAATAGCTGTTGTAATTCAATTGAGTTAGTAGTATGCCTGACTGCAGAAGCCGATGAGTTGTTCAGCATTACACGCCACATAACACACTGAACTGGTGAGGTGACCTGATGAACTGAAGAACTGGCATGCATTGATTGATTACTTGGAGCTCCATTTGATGTAACAGTTACGTACACGTCAGGTATCAGATTGTTGCCCGAGACAATGCTCGTGGGGGGGGGGGGGAGGGGAAGTCGAAGCGCTTCAGAATGAAATTTTCGAGCTGCCAACTCAAAATATCCCGTTTCTCAGGAACATAGTAAGAAGCAAGGCGATGTTCAAATAGAGCGCATGATGCCTTAAAGGGCATCGTTACGAATTTGTACTGGGTAATTTGCCCGGGTATTTCTGAGTATTGGGACACATATTCAGTAGAAATGAAATGTCATGCCTGGGAATGATTATGACAATACAATTTAAAAAATGTACCGAGCCAGTGGTTTCTTTTTTTTCGTTGCAGATGGAATGGACAGAGTAATACAGTAATAATAATACAGATATCGATGCTTGCGCGCATGTCACGTGCTTCAGTATGACACGAAACACTGGGAACAGAGTATGCATATCCCCTACCGTAATTATTGACTCGCCAGTATCTGCGAAATAATTGACTGGCCAGTTCCGCCAAATTATTGACTGCCTAGTCTCTGTGTAATTATTGACTGGTTAGTCTCTGTGTAATTATTGACTGGTTAGTCTCTGCGTAAGTATTGACTGGCCAGTCTCTGCGCATTAATTGACTGGCCAGTCTTTATGTTAGTATCGACTGGCCAGTCTCTGCGGAAGTACTGACTGGCCAGTCTACGCGTAATTATTAACTGGTCAGTTTCTGCGTAATTATTGACTGGCCAGTTTCTGGGTGGGTATTGACTGGCCAGTCTCTGCGTAATTATTGACTGATCAGTATATGCCCAGTTGCACAATGAAGGCACTCTCAATTGTTCTTCAGGGTGGGTGGCCAATGGGATGGGTGCCGTCTCCTGGCGCAGAGTTGGCGGCCCACGATGCTAAAGTCCGCCTGCATTGTCGCCAGTAAGATGTGCTCTTATCCGAATTGTCGCCGGTAGGATGTGCTCTTATCAGAATTGTCGCCAGTAGGATGTGCTCTTATCCGAATTGTCGCCAGTAGGATGTGCTCTTATCCGAATTCAGTGCTTGTTCTCAAATACAACTCTGTTCTTCAGTGACTGGCGGGAAATTTCAGCCCTACTTCTGGTGTATATGGCCGGCATATGTCGATGCGCCATGCAACATGTGCTACCTAAAAGCCGGCTGACATGGCTCCTAATCATGTGCATAATAGCAACTGAGCAATGCGAGCAAATCATGGAAATCCGAACGCATCGGAAGAACAATTGATGTTTATTATGCATTATTGTAGATATTATTCATTTACGATTATCCGTCCAGCGGGAATTCCATCAGGATCATACGTGGCTCTGAACTTACTTGAGAAGGATAAAATGCTGCAAAACCAGCACATAAGGCTGGACATATAACAACCACCTTTGTTTGTTGATCAAGGTCTTGCAGTATGATTTTACTTCGTTAGGAGTGGCGCTCACGTGGAACACAGACAGCGCTGGAGAGCTGTCTATATTGCTAATGAAATAGATACCAGAAAGTAAGTGAGTCTAAATGCAAACCAAGTGAAATGCACTCTGGTCGGTTCACATTATCGTACAAAGCTGCAATAGCCGGCGGCTGTTTGGCATAGTTCGCTACCGACGATCGCCCATCGCCCGGCGACCGGGTAAAGTGGACGGCTTCTCATCTCACAGCCTTGCCGACCTATCAGCAAAAAGCCAAGCCAGGGAGTATTATTATCATCTGACGTCACCGCCATAATGGTAGCATCATTACATATCAGAAAAGGTCAGGCCAAGGAGTGTTATTCCCATCTGGGGACACCACAATGATGGTAGAATCATTGCATGTCAGCAAATAGCCACGCAAGGTGGGTTGTTCTCATCTGAGGACACCACCACGATGGTGGAATCATTAATCTGATAGGTCATGATGCCACACATTTTGCGAACGCCTAGATAATTGGCAAATTTTGAACTCGAGTAATAATAGTCGTGCGAGCTTGGAATGAACACGGCGCAACTTCTAGATTATAAAATCTTCATACTGAGTTCACCGGGTGCCAAGAGGCCAACGGTCAACTAAGATATTACGTCAGTTCATGTTGGGCCGTGCCGGGTCAAACGTCCCTGTGTGCAATATTCTGACTTCAGATGACATGGTGGGATGTGCTGATGCAACAATTTTCTTGTTTCCAGTGCATGCAATAGCCATTTTAAAAGTACGATAACAATGCAAGGTTATCTCTCATCAGATTAGCATAAATACGACAATTTTACGTCTCTTTGTTGGTGCTAGGGTGTGGCCACTTATAATCGAACTTACTAAGCACGGAAAATGAGTTACGACCGCTGATCGCTTACATCCGTATCGCTTCATACATCACTTCATTATTAGCAGCAATTGCCCAAGCAGCCCAACCGACTTTACTACACAAACTCTGTGATCTGACATGAGTCCCACTGTGCATGTTTAGCCTCCAGTTGTCAGGCGTGGTGTGGCCTCAGTGACTGGTCGAGAAACTATCCACGAGAATCTGAGGAAGAAGGAAAAACCAACCCACCCCTCCCCCGAGCTGTTGCCAGTAGGCAGCCCGGTCACGATAAGCATCGCCAAGCTCGGTGGTCACAGAACAGCAGACACGGATGCCGCTCAAGCCGCACCAACAACTACACGCGCTGCCTGTCCAGCAACATCAACAACCACCCGTCTGCGTGTCCAGCAACATCAACAGCCACACGTCTGCGTGTCCAGCAACATCAACAGCCACACGTCTGCGTGTCCAGCAACATCAACAGCCACACGTCTGCGTGTCCAGCAACATCAACAGCTACACATCTGCGTGTCCAGTAACATCAACAGCCACACGTCTATGTGTCCAGCAACATCGACAGCTACACGTCTGTGCGTCCAGCAACATCAACAGCCACACGTCTGTGTGTCCAGCAACATCGACAGCTACACGTCTGTGTGTCCAGCAACATCGACAGCTACACGTCTGTGCGTCCAGCACATCGACAGCTACACGTCTGTGTGTCCAGCAACATCAACAGCCACACGCAAGTGTGTCCAGCAGCACCAACAACCACATGCTTGTGTGGCTCCCACCCACCCGTCCCCCTGATTAGATTGCGCGCAGGCCGCACACCCACCACCCACCGCCACCTGCTGTGCAGAGGTGTGGCAGTGGTGTCCTCATCATCCAGGGACCGCTACCTGCTGTGCAGAGGTGTGGCAGTGATGTCCCCGTCACCCAGGGACCGCTACCTGTTGTGCAGAGGTGTGGTAGTGGTGTCCTCATCATCCAGGGACCGCTACCTGCTGTGCAGAGGTGTGGCAGTGATGTCCCCGTCACCCAGGGACCGCTACCTGTTGTGCAGAGGTGTGGCAGTGGTGTCCTCATCATCCAGGGACCGCTACCTGCTGTGTGGAGGTGTGGCAGTGGTGTCCTCATCACCCAGGGACCGCTACCTGCTGTGTGGAGGTGTGGCAGTGGTGTCCTCATCACCCAGGGACCGCCGCTACCTGCTGTGTGGAGGTATGGCAGTGGTGTCCCAATCACCCAGGGACCGCTACCTGCTGTGTGGAGGTGTGGCAGTGGAGTCCCCGTCACCCAGGGACCGCTACCTGCTGTGTGGAGGTACGACAGTGGTGTCCTCATCACCCAGGGACCGCTACCTGCTGTGTGGAGGTGTGGCAGTGGTGTCCTCATCACCCAGGGACCGCCGCTACCTGCTGTGTGGAGGTACGACAGTGGTGTCCTCATCACCCAGGGACCGCTACCTGCTATGTGGAAATGTGGCAGTGGTGTCACCGTTGTCCAGGGACACAGACAGTAAGTCATGTGTTATTTGCCTGCCAGCACTTTGCAAAGGAGCGCAGGCTGTACTTTGCAGGGAACTTGCAATATCTAACCTATAAAAAACATCCCAGGAATGATTCAATTCAGTCCGGATAATTGTCCGCGATAACATGGGGAAGTCGGAGTCGCTGCTTTACAGCCACTGTGCCACTTCTCACTGAAAATCGCACCCAACAAAATAAGATAGGGCGCTAAGTGAGCATACGTCCCTTGTTGAAGCGCCCTTAGACACCAAAAACAACAATCGCATACCCGTACGCATACTCCCGCTCACAATCTGCACGTACATTACCGATGATGGAACAAGAAGGGATACGAATATGAATATTTTTTTAATACGAAAATCGGGCGAAATAACAAGTAAGCCAACTTCAAAAAAGCTAATGTAGGAATGGCAAGGAAGTGACGAACTTCGTACCCCGCTCTCCATGGGGGTACCTGCACGTACGCTAGGCACAATAATCACCGTTCTCGTCGCGGCCCCCTGATATATAACACGCAATTATTTATATGGGCTAAAGCAAACGAACATAAATATTGTATGCAATGTACCATCGGCACGTACTCCATGCTCCACTATTTCAGGCTGCCTAATTACAACGTGACAATGCCGCGAGCATGGTCTGTTGTCCTGGCCGGCGGCGGCCAGAATTCCAACAGGCATCCACTGAGGAACATAGGTGGAGGGCACATCGCCTCTTGGACGGCGTTTAGCTTGTACATTGCTAATATCGCAGCTAAACGGCATCACCGAGCGGAAACTTCTCCAACGCGGAGCGGCGCCGCCGACGAAACGAGCTTAGTTTGCGGCAGCAGCGAGGCTTAACTGTAGGGCGGTGCGCTATTTAGGGCGCAAATAGTGCCGCTAGACACGGACTCGGACGTTCACATGCTCATTGGCTGGGCACGCCCGATATACATTTAACCCCTTCGCTCAGGCCGACCATGATCTTGGAAGTCCCCTGAGCGAAACTTAGCATACATGTGGGATGTGCCGCTTTAAAAATAATCGTGCCCTGCTCTTCACTTGAACATAAGTTCGTAAGTGATGCGTGGGTTCTGGGACTTCATATGCACTGAAAAAACGGTTTGAGAACATGTTCGTTAGGTTGCTCACGAAAGGACAGTTATCGGACTCAATGTTTTGAATGAATGCAGTTTTTGGGCACTGAGAACCTATATTTTGTGGATTTATGTCATGGACCAAATAAGTTTCTCAATATTAATGCGTAATTATATCGAGGTATCGTGAGCAGTAATGCATGTCTCAAGTTTTATCAAGTTGCGGCTACCATGAGAATAGATGCTGGACTCATCGTCCATTTTTTCATTGGAGCCCGGCTGCCATTGCTGTGCAACCTGTCTGGAGTTACCCAGGTACAGCTTCACAGTGACTGCAGTCCGAAGTGTTCAGATAATTAGGGAGAACAAAGGTAAGTCGAATTGCATAATATCATATTCCTTTACAAATTGTCTAAAGCTGATTCCTATGCTTCCTTGCATCATAAATCTGGTCAACTGCAGGGCAGCAATTTCGAAAGCTCAACATGTTACGCCCTTAGCGGCTACTTAATAACTTGTGCAACGTGAACTACAGTGAAGACTTGTGATATTGTGCAATCATGTTTTATTGGGCTCAAATGTAATAAACACCATCTTCATTGGCGCATAAACGTGTTCGGCAAACAACACAGGCGATTTTCCGTGTGTTCCCCGAACCGAACAGCGGTTTTCGGAATACGGCACGTTATCTGCGCCTGTTAAAGCTAGCGAAGTGTGTGCTGAATCCCGAACACGGGGCTAATAAACATTTTAAGCCAACAGGGATGCACTTGGGAAGGGCGGATCAAGTATTATCATTGGGGAAGGGACGCATTTCCTCGGAGGGGTGTCTTCGGCGGAAAAACGCTAAGTGGGGGAGGGGTACACTGAAGTTTACTGAAGCCCGTGGACACACATACCATGTCGTGGTCCTATTTTCCCCTTCCCAACCCAAAGGGGTGCATTTTTCTCCTGCGCCCGTTCCCCAATGATAATTACTGGATCTTCCCTTGCCAAGTGCAACCTTATGAGCTTACGTCCGTGTTCGGAATTCAGCACACACTTCACTTGTGTTAACCGGCCCCCTCTCGGGGGGTTGATATGCCCCCCCTCCCCGTAAGGTTTTCCACGGACAACGGAACAATGACGCGCGGCAGCGCGCCGAAATATTCCATACCTTTTTCCACATCAATTTGATATGTTGTGTGAAAATTTTTAGGTCAGGTCATTTAGGGTCAATGGGTTAGTCAAGGTCAAGTGAGGTCACATCCAGGAAAGTTCAACCAGTCGTCACGCTTTAACGAATAAAGATATTTTAATGAACCTTTCAGTGTTTGCTTATCTTTAGGGATGAAACAAAACGCACTAGAGGAATATTGGATATTTTCCGTTTTTAATGACTAATTAGTTTTCCACATTTGCCCATTAGTGCTAAAATCCAGGATTCTGGCTAAAGTAAACGGTTTTTTAGAAGAGCAAGTTTACTTCAAACAACTCTTTTTTCGGTCCGCTCTACCCACTAGAAAAATAAAAATGAACGAACATTGAAAATTGAAAATTTTGAGATGTCACAAAAATGGCGGCCCGAAAATGATGGCGGCCTAAAAATGGCCATGATTGATTTCGCATTCCTTTTCCGATTCAAATTTTTAAAATCAAATCTCCAAAATGAACTCCCCAGAGACAAAAATATGTAATTCGTAAACACACAGACCCCTAGTGACGTCACTTTTAGGGCGATACAATTTTGGGGTGGTTTCTGGCCCTACTCGTCGAGCGCTTTCGGATGACACCTCTTTTCGTGCGACGCCTAGTTTGGAGATTAGGGGGATGCATCGCCCCCCCTCCGAGACGGGGTGTGAGTATCCGACCGGAAAGACGTTAAGAAAGATGAAAGGGTTAACAGGTTCAAACAGGTTCCGAACACCGCTGTTCGGTTCGGGGAACACACGGAAAATCGCCTGTACTGTTTGTCGAACACTTTTATACCCCAATGAAGACGGTGTTTTATACATTTGAGCGCAGTAAAACGTGATTGCACAAAATACAAGGCTTCACTCTAGCTGTCGTTGCACAAGTTATTAGTAACCGCTAAAGGCGTGACATTTTCAGCTTTCGAAATTGCTACCCTGCAGTTGACCAGATCTATAATTCAAGGAAGCATAGTAATCAGCTGTAGACAATTTTTTAAAGGACTGTAATGCCATGCGATTCAACTTACCACTGTTCTCCATAATAATTGCACACTTCGGACTGCAATCAATGTGAAGCTCCGTCCACCGTTAAAGTGTTAGGTGTCCTTCTCGACCAGCACCTTAGCTGGGATTTTCACTGTCTCAGATTTCTCTCACATTCTCACTGAACTGTCTCCAGCTGCCGATTGACATTCTCCGACAGTCCCGTCACGGTTGAAGGCGGTTGGTCGGTGGCTGGTTTCTCCTCCGTACCCCATGGGCTGTTCCAACATATCTGTTTGGGAATAAAGGAGGCCAGGAGTGCGGCATGAAAAACAACGTGCAAAGAAGCAACGTTAAACCTGAACTTGCTTTCAGCGCAAGTTCTTGGAGCTCCCGGTGTCTCCTTTATGCCTGGGCAGGTGAACATTCTGCCCAGGCATATGTCCAAGTCTAAGATTGTTGTATGCGAGTGACGTAGCGAATATGCCAATAGCGATGATATTTGATGCAAAGGCATGCCTGTTTCTATGGTACATTTTCGGAATGCCTTTGGCAAATAAACAGAATGTTGTGGTGCTCACAACTCCTCTTCAATGACTTCGCTGGCCATCGCCAGGACATCATCCTCTGAGGCGGCAGCGATGAGCGGCATGTGTGGCAAATGACGCCGGCGATAAGTGTGCGGTACTCTAGAACTGTACATTAATAGTATGTCATTTGACACTGGGACAACTGTTCATCTGCCCTGTTTTAGCTGCGATGCCAAAATAAAACGTGTATTTAAACCTGAAAGAAGTTTCATATGAGAACAGCGAGGGACATTTATGCAAATATCCACCCTCAGTTGAGGCATGTATTGCTGAAATAAAACCTGAAACTAGCCTTATTTGAGTAATAGCTTCGAATGTTGAAACCAATAGCTATTCTCAAGTGAACTGGCTTCAACGAGAACAAAAATCTGCCGGTTGAGACTTTGAAGTGGTTTTACACGAGTACATTTGCGACCCACGAAGAGTCGGAGTGAACTTTGGACTGGTCTCAATTGAGCATAGTTGTTTAAATTGAGAACAATTGCTATTCTCAGTCTGACTGGTTTCACTTGAGACCAAAAGATATTCTCATTCTTGAGTCTTAAAGTTGGTTTCACATGCGTACATTTGTAAGTCTCAACGCACTGTCATGCTCATCTGAGAATGATGTTCTCAGCATATCGCGAACAGAGTGCTAGTTTTGTGTGGTCTGATTTGAATAGAGAAAATGAGAACGTCTGCTATTCTCAGAGAATATATACGCTTCGCACATATTTATCCGTGCATCAGCTGAAGCGCACATAGATTAGCTGGGATGTGTGTTGGTCGAGTTTCCGGGAAGCCGGTAATAACATGGCCGATTAATAAATCAAGATCTGCGATTCCTGACACCACAAATATTATGCATTCACAAATCGTGCCAGCATTTCGTCGTAACCATGCAGCATGAATACTAGTATGCATACGTAAATATGGACTCAACAGCTCTGCTAACCACGCATTGCCTCCGAAGTTCTAGCAACGCGACATTGACTGAAGCTCACCAAGCTGACAATCACGTCCAATCAAATTGTGATATTTTGATGTTGCGAATATGCATCCAAATACGGCGGTCGTCTCATTTTCTGCATCGTGTGTTAGTGTTGCAGCATGGTATCCTTCGCATGTACATTAAGAGCCATGTTTGATAGTGATGTAACTGCCACCTAGCCGCTAATCATGTTGTGCTAATACGTTCGATAGCATATCATCGCTTCGGGTTGCTCAGTTGCTATTGCAGTTCGGATTGCTCAGCCGATATTCTACACATCGATGGTTACGATGCCAGCAGATGTTCCGGCAGCGGATTTTGCCCCGTATGTCGGCGGGCTATATGCATGCATGCTATATGCATGTACACACTGGGGATGTATGGCTTGGGGTTTCAACTAACCGTGTGCAAACAGAGTGTTAAGGTGCTTTAGCTGGCTTCATCATATGACGTAGCGAGTGATTATGAATTTGCTACGTGCATTTCTCCGGGTGTTTGTTATGACATTTCATAATTGACGGTTCTGTTAATAGTCCACACCTCCATTTTTGGAACCCCGACAAACATGGCTTTGGATGTTAAATGTATGCATCATGAATTGCTCTACTGATGCAAAGTTGCGGTGGTAAGTCTTCCATTTCTCAGATCAGCGTCAAGATATCCGATTTGTTAAAGCAAGCTTCGCACAAATCTCGTCTTTTGCTCGATTATTATGAAGCTTCTTTAGAGGGCTTGTGCATAACAGCATAATAAATTCACTTGAACGATCGGGATTCAGGCGAACTCGAGTATTGCGGTCTTCGTACTCTGCACTAGCCGCCACCACCGTTCATATGCGTTGCTCACTGTTCGGCACAAATAGACGGTGTCCGGTGTTGATATTATTGGACCCCTAACTGAATTATACCACCAACCATTTCATACAAATCATATCTTCTTACGTTCAGTGCTTATAGAGACCCAAGCTGACCGAACCTAACCCAACGTAATCTGATTGTGCATCATGATTCCTGTAAACAAACTCTTGGGCACGCATGTCTCAAATTAAAACAGACGTTCGTTTCACTTTTCCCCAAGTGGACGAAGCAGGTCAATGCTTGGAAAAAGATGGTGATAAGACGAATAGCCATTTTTTCGAAACTTTGAATCGTTGAGGTGCAAAACGTTTTTGTCTTCACAAAATATGAGGCACATGACGTTTTAATGGACGGGCCCGACTTCGTCAATAGTGGGGTTAAGCGTAGAAGGGGAATGTAGGTTTTCAAGGTGAAATCTTGAAATTGGGAGTATAATTTCCAGAAGTAGCTCATCCGTCGAACTTAGGACATTTATCATAAATTTTACACAGTGCACTGCGATGAATTATCGGAATGAGTGCTAACTATTTGTAAAATACCCGTGTTTACGCAAAAAAATATGACCACGACATGGTATGTGTGTCCACGGGCTGCTGAGAGACTGGCTGCGGTAGACCCATAAGCTTCCTGGTCCATCAGTCCCGATCAGATCCCATGTCTCTAGCATGGGAGCCTCATAGCCCGTCCTTTATACCCATAGCTCCATAGCCCATAGCCCATAGCCTGTCCTCACTCTGCTATCTTTGACATTTTTGTTTCCCTCGCTGTAGGAAGTGGAGACTGAGGTGCGATATTTAGCAGTAGAAAGGCTATGTTCTGTTTTTAGCTTCATATTAACTGTTATCGTAGTTTTACCTGTTGTTCATCAATGAACAAGTGTTATGTCGAGGGCCTGACCTGACTTGACCTGACAAGAACTGACCGACAGCGGGTCAGGTCATTCAGAGGTGAAAAAACAGGCGACACGCCGACGCACGTCGGTGACAGCTAAAGGGACACGGAAGGCTCTAATGATACAGCCAAGAATTGACCGGCCTTCTCTTCCCAAGTTTTTAAACACATATTTTTGGAGGAATTATATATGGCAAGGTCCTTTTCTAGGCTAGTTTACATTGGCAGACGGCACGTTTTATATAGTGATGACGTCCCTTTGAGTCAGCCACCGGCTAAAAAAAACAGCGGCGCAGGTGGCGGCCAATAAATTCCCATAGAGGTCAGAGATATGTCGATGAGACAGCAGCGAGCTGTCTCATGTGTGACAATTGTGGCGCGGTCAACATTACTAAATCACCTATCTGAACCAAGGAGAACCTGGTCCTGGAGAATGACGTCATGGAAGTAAAAGACATCTGCTTGCCCATAATTAGCGCAATAATTCGTGAAATAAAACAGGACATCAACACGAAGACAATTTGGTCAAACATATCACCACGGATACCCACAACATTACCACTTACATTAATGGATCCAGGGCTAGCTGTGTAATTTTATGTGACGTCATCAAGGTGTCGAGAACAAACTATAACTGATGGCTTAAATGGTTTCCCATGATCTTCGCACACGGGTTGACTGATTTCGATCATCAATTCGTCGGTACGTATATAGGAGAGGATTTTTTTCGCCCTTGGGAGCAGCTGGAACGATGGGAAAATCGACTACTTTGTACCTTGAATAACTCTGTACTTTGAAGAAAGGTGAATTGTGGCTGTGCTAGCTGGAAGTATTAAGCAGAATTGCGTGACATAAAGAGGTACAACAAGTTGAAGCACGGAGAACAACTTTTGCGGGTGAAGATGCTTCTCGGTGTTGGAGGAAGATAAGAACGATGGTACAGATAAATGCCAAAATATGATCAGGTAATTAATGTTTCTTGTGATGGTCCACCAGACATGACCAGGGTAAGTTTGCAGTTTAAGGTAATGTTTGACTTTTGGAATTTCTTTTTCCAATGCCATGTTTATGAATGTCATAAAAGTCATAAAGTCATAAAGTATTAAGGCTTAATAAGAGCCACAGGGGCCCATCTGGGTTAAGCCTATCTAGAAAAGGTACTAGAATGTACATACTCCCACCCCAATCAATCCCTTATCCCAAGTTCCGAGGAAGCTATATATCCCAGCCCATCTAACACCACTCACTTGCTACCGCCTAACACCCTCAATAATCACAAGCTCCTCCCATCACACCCATCGTGCCACCATAGACAACCTCATCAGCATCACATCCCGAAGGAAGGTGCCGAATCCACTGCTAGGCACATCCCACAGAAATTCATAAAGCGTTCAGACTTAATAAGAGACTCACGTGCTATTGCATAATACACTCAACAATTACAAACTCCTCCCATCATACACATTGTGCTACCATAGACAATCTCATCAGTATCACATCCCGAAGGAAGGTGCTGAATCCACTGCTAGGTACACCCTATATAAAGTTATAAAGCATTTAGACTTAATAAGAGACTCACTTGCTATTCCATAACACAGTCAACAATTACAAACTCCTCCCAACTCCCACTCCTCCCTGTCGATCAACCTTCCCTGGAATACAGAAAAACAATCCCCCTATTCTTATAATGATTGTCTATGCCGTTTTTAAAGATGTTCAGTGTGTTGCTACTGACAATGGTTCCTGGCAGCTGGTTCCAGTGTTCTACTACCCTGTTGGTGAAGAAAGACTGTCTTAACCTTGTCCTGCTGTGATTAACTTTAATTTTGAATTGATGACCTCTAATTGCATCATTTCTGTTAAATTCAAACATTTCCCTGAGATATCCCTGTTCCTGACCATGAACAAATTTAAAAACCTCGATGAGATCTCCTCTCAGCTTTCTATATCTAAGTGAAAACACGTTCAATTTCTTCAGTCTTTCCCCATATTCCAGGTTGCATATACCATTAACCATTTTTGTTGCCCTCTTTTGTACTCTCTCTAAAAGCCAACAATCTTTATCATAACTAGGGGACCAAGCTTGGACACAGTATTCCAAATGTGGCCTGACATATGCACAGTAAAGCTTCCTGATGACCTCCTCACTTTTGTATGACACATTCCTCTGTATTGCCCCAAGCATTCTTAGTGCCTTCTTCCTGGCTTCTTTGGTCTGTTCTGATGCCCCCAATTTTGTGTTCAAAATAACACCTAAGTCCTTCTCCTGCTCAGTCACAGATAGTACTTGGCCACCCATCAAGTATGGAGCCTTCATATGCTGCCTACCTACATGCATGACTTTGCACTTATCAAAATTAAACTTCATTTGCCATTTTTCGGACCACTTCACTAGCTCGTCTAAGTCTTTCTGCAGCAAAACCTGCTCATTTTGCCCTGTTATTGCCCTAAAGATCTTCAAATCATCCGCAAATTTCAAAACCTTACTGCTTAGGCCACATTCAATGCTATTCACATATATAATGAACAATAGTGGCCCCAGTACCGACCCCTGGGGGACTCCACTAAGAACATTTTGCCATGATGACTTTGTACCATTTAGCATCACTCTCTGCTGTCTATCTGAAAGCCACAACTCTATCCATCTTAGGATGCTACCTGCAATACCATGGACCTGAAGCTGCATCATTAACCGTTTATGGGGTACCTTGTCAAAGGCCTTACTAAAGTCAAGATATGCTACATCAACCTGATTTCCCTGATCAAATTGTTCTGTAGCAAAATTCAAAAAGTCCAAGAGATTTGTGAGGCACGATCGCCCTTTTCTAAACCCATGTTGAGTATCTTGAATCAATTTGTTTCCTTCCAGAAAACTAACTATTCTATCCTTGATAATTGATTCGAGTACCTTGCAGACTAGGGATGTGAGGCTTACTGGCCTATAGTTTTCAACTTTCCCTCTTTCTCCTTTCTTGAAAATAGGAACTACATTTGCCCTTTTCCAATCTGTTGGAATTTCATTTTGCGAAACTGATCTACAAAATATTATACTAAGTGGAATTGCCACTTCCTTTTCAGCTTCCCGCAATACCCTAGCATAAATTCCATCGGGTCCTGCTGCCTTGTTTGTCTTTATTTTTCTGATATAATTGAAAACAATATCACTATCAATGAAATCAACATCGTGTATCTGATCACCTGTCACTGAACTGTGGTTCACGGTTGGCAGATTAGTCACATCCTCCACTGTAAACACTGATTTAAACTGCTTGCTCAGCTCCTCAACCATCTCGCTATCCTCACTCAATATAGTCCCATTTACATCCAGTGGACCAATTGTGCTTGAAACTTTACTTAGCTTGTAGAAACTAAAGAACTTTTTACTGTCCCCATTACAGTTCCTAGCCAAATCCAATTCTTTTGCTCGCTTTGCTGCTCTGATTTTCTGCTTCACAGCATCTCTAGATTTTTGATACGACCTTAGATTTACGATATTTGAAGCCTCCTTAAATACTCTAAATGCTCCTTTCTTAGCCTTAATTGCTTTCATCACATCTGGTGTAAGCCATGCTGGCTTTCCTACCCTTCTTTTGCGCCTTTGCTTTTGGGGGACATGTCTAATCTGAATTTCCCTCAAGTAGGATTTGAACTTTTCCCACATTTCACAGGCATTTAAATCAAAGAATTCTTCTTCCCATTTTATGGCACTTAAAGCCTCTCTCATGCAGGCAAAGTCTGCCCTGTTAAAATTTGGAATCTTTGCCAAATTATCCTTGATTGACCCTGATACCTGTGCCTTGAATCTCACTATGTTATGGTCACTTCTTCCCAGAGTTTCTCCTACAGTCAAGTCTTGAACTAAATCACTTAAATCTGAGAAGACAAGGTCCAAGAATGAGCCCTGCCTGGTTGGTTCCATTACAAACTGGTGTAAGAACAAGTCCTCTTCAAGGCATTTCCTAAACAGTTTACATGATGGGGAGCCAACACCAACATTTTCATATCCTTTTAGAATGTGGTGAACATGATGTTACCACTCATTTCCTCTGCATATGCATCCTGTTCAGTTGGGAGGCAGAATATCACCCAAAAAGAGGCATGGAGTTGGGTAATCTAGCATAAAAAGTAAAATACAAAATAAAGAAAAAAAGCAACATAAACTATCCTTACCTAGCCTAGTCTTCCATGCAAGAGATGAAATTCATTTTTTTTTAATTGAAAAGTTTCAAACAATTTTTTTTCTTTAAAATATCAACGAAAAAACCTAATCTAACCTAATCTAATGTAACCTGACCTGTTATTGAACAAAAATAAAATGCCCTTCCAATTAAACAATTCTAGCTTACGTCAAAAGTATAACTCAACTTAACTCAGCCAAACCTAACGCATTGTTTCCTTCATGGAGGTAAATTGTGTGTACAGCTTGTCTTGTAGTCACCTTGAACTTCAATAATATCTTATTGTGGTTTAGGGTGTTCACAACATTTCCAATACAATGTTTATGAACATATCTAAGATGATGGGACCACTCATCTTTTGTGCAAATGCTTACTTTTCAGTTGGTGTGCAAAATAACACCAAAAAGTGGACTTTGAGTTAGATAACATCGCATACAAATTAACGTTCCAAAATAAATACAACATAACCTAGCCAAGTGTGGCTTTACCTCACATTGGAGAAAATATTTAAAGAACAGAATTGGAAAAATACCAAACAATGTATTCCCTTCAAATTGTCTAAATCATGAAAAACCTAACCTGACCTAACCCAACCAAACATAAGGTGCTTTTGAAGAAAAACTATTTACTTTTTTCCATTTTAAAGAAGATTAAAAAAAAATCAAATGAAATAATACATAAACTAACGATCTAACCAAGCCTAACCCATTTGTTTGCTTCAACGAGGCAAACTGTGCGTGATACTTGTCTCATGACCATCTTACAGCACAATCATACCAGTTTGGCTATGTTTTGTTAGGTTCGGTCTTGGTTTTTTGTTCTTTTTACATTTTTATGAAATATTACCTCACCCTTTGTTAGTGTTATTTTGCTCTTCAACTGAAAAGTAAACATTTACACCACAAATGAGTGTTCACATCAGCTTAATCATGTTTGTAAAGATGGCAGTTCAAAATATAATTATAAAAATATATAAATCACCACAAGCACAAATTTGCCAATATTTGTAGGTGCAACTGGGTGCAACTGGGTACAATTACATAGGTGCAACTGAGTCCTTCCTGAAATAACTTCCTAAAAATATCCTCTGGTGAATCTTGTGATTTAAATGAATATGGATATGATATGAGAGTGACTTCATCAAGTTATGAAGATCAGATTCATTCAAATTACCTACATGAAGGAATAGGTACCAGAAAAAACGTTTTATCTTCTTTTTTTTTGGGGGGGGCAGGGGGTAAGTGCAATCCATATTAAATAATTTGGGTCACCACCAGGATGCATTTCTTCATACATGCCAATGCTGTTAGGGGATGGGCTAAGCATATTCACGATGTGCAGCTTTTAAAAGTAACACATGCAAAGGTAACCAAGCCACAATATATGTAAATTGCTTTCACCAGCTATCGAGCAGTAGAACATCGCTGGACATAGGGTAAAATTGTAATGAAGTTCGTTTTTGGCTCGCTCATTTCAATGAATTTGGCTCCCATGTGTGCAGACCCATCTAATCCAGGGACCCGACGGGTCCGGATGGAAACGGTCGGCACCTGGCCCATGCCGACCTCAGCTGTTTGGACGCCGGCCGGCCGGTGCGAGGCTCACGCCGCCGGGCCACGCCCGACCGCATTACATTCACGGCATTTAACCGAGGAGGCTCGACAAGGGTAGGCTATTCGGAAGTACCGCGGCACTGTGTTATCGACCAATCATGATTTACCATGTAGAATAGCCGGACAGACACCAGGGACGTTTCCTCCCCCTCCCCATGAGCGACCTGTACTCCGCTCTCGCGCGCGCGTCGGCCCTCGAGCCGTCAGACACCACCAGACAGACGGCGCAAGAGGACGTACGTAGGATTCTCAGGTGAGAGCCAGACTTGGATTGATGAGGCTAGGGAGATGTAGCCTGCCGCAAGGTGTGACCGCCGGAGTGTTTAGTGGCCCGGCTGGACCGTTGTCCGTCACGGTCAGTCGTGATCGCCTGCTGATTCGGATGGTGTGACTGGTTTGATTTTGGCATCACCATTGAACTCTTGAGACTGTTGGTCAGTGTGCGCCGTTTTGGTTCATTCATCAGACCTGTACAATATTCGGGCATTCATTAACGGCTGTTGGTTTCAGAAGCTGTCCGAATTGAGAATTCGGAGACTGATAGAAGCTATTGAATTCGAGAACCAGTTACCGCACAACCGAAGGACTATCACTGCCAGGCGACCTGAACATACCTTCAAAATGACCAACACATAGCAGAAGACCAGCATTGTAACACATTGTACTATGGTTATATACGAATGCCATTGCCTTTTGTGCATAGATGCATCAGCAATGTGCCTCATTTTCTTCAGCATTTACCAGATGACAATGCAAGAAAAGTTACAAAATGCCTTCTCACCGAAGTCATTTTGCGTATCTTGTCTGACCAGTCCAAAGAAAGCAGCACACTTACAGCGATGGACAAGGTTTGATTAATTCATTTGACTAATCTGCAAAACACTGCACAACACATGCAATATTTTCATGATTATACTATCAGGTTCACAGTTCAAAACTCAAAATCATCCATTCTTCAAACTTAGCATTGCATCCGTTACAACCCATGCTCCATGGTCATATTTCATGCCCTACAGCCAGTGGTTGCGCCGTTTTAGTCTTTACGCTGCACTCCTTGATATGATGAGGACTTAGTATTAACTGTAGGCTACCGAGGACAAATATTCGCGTAATGAATAATCAATGAATGCATCGACAGCACGAACAGCCTTGGAACAGCAGCATCATCTATTGAATAAAGTAATGAGAACCAAATCTGCAGCACTATAATGTGCTTCTATTCATTTGTGTTATCACCATTCACGGTTTGCTTCAAGGCTTAGGTACCTGAAAATGGCAACAAACTTTGATAGTTTTCTTCTTCTTTCTTTCACGCTATTCAATGCAGCAGGTGCAGAGTACACATATACCTGTGAATTATGCGCTGATCGTGTTAACTATTAACAAAAGCGAGGTAGCATGACCTAATGTGAGCGTATTTGTCTAATGGATATAATGTAATTGTAATCAAAGCATAGTCCTGAAAATGTGCTATAATTATAGGCTTCAATTATTCTACCTGTGACTGTGGTGGTGCACGCATAGTCCTCACAGTCCGCTAGCGATGCATTGATGGATCACGGTCTCTTTATTCACTGTACACGGTTTGGCTATGCACGCTGTTGTCTCGAGGCTTGCCCGGACGCGACTGGCCCTGTCGGGGCGAACAGTCGGGAGTGGGTCGCGCGTCCGTGGTGCCATAACCATAAACCACGGCCCGCGCTCCGCACATGCGACACACGCACAACAGTGACCATGAATAATGTGAGCATGAAACCTGCTGATTCACAATTGTACAACACGCTTCCTTTGTTTCAATATCATACTGCTAATCACACTGACTCTACTGCTAATCACACTGACAAAATAGAACAGGCATTAAGAAAGGTAAGTAGAGTAGACAAGCAGCAGAACAAGCAGCAAGCAAGCGGAACAATAGCCGCAAGGCGAATATCAAATACACGAGCTGTGTACCGCAGTAGTTATCAGTTTCTTTAGTCAGCTAGCTGGTAATTCCTCGGGGAAGGACTCCACTGTTGAGCCTTCAGCTATATTGTCCAGAAGCGCCACCTCAGCTCCACTTCTCGACGTCAAAAGAAAGGCTCTGTGGGTTGGTTACTTTTGGTCACGAGGAGCAGTCTAATCGGTAACCGGACAAATGTACGTAAAGCAAATGTACGTATGGCAGATGTACGTACGCAAATGTACGTAAGCGCAGATGTACGTATGGCAATTGTACGTAAGCGCAGATGTACGTATGGCTGATGTACGTAAGCGAAATGTACGTATGGCAAATGTACGTATGTGAAAAAGTACGTAAGCGCAAATGTACGTAAGCGCAAGTGTACGTAAGCGCAAACGTACCTAAGCGCAAATGTACGCAAGCGCAAATGTACGTAACCGCAAATGCACGTAAACGCAAATGTACGTATGCGCAAAAGTACGTATGCGCAAATGTACGTAAGCGCGAATGTACGTTTGCGCAAATGTACGTATGCGCAAATGTACGTATGCGCAAAAGTACGTATGCGCAAATGTACGTAAGCACAAATGTACGTATGCGCAAATGTACGTATGCGAAAATGTAGGTAAGCGCAAATATACGTATGCGCAAAAGTACGTATGCGTAAATGTACGTAAGCGCAAATGTACGTATGCGCAAAAGTACGTATGCGTAAATGTACGTAAGCACAAATGTACGTATGCGCAAAAGTACGTAACCGCAAAAGTACGTAAGGGCAAATGTACGCAAATACAACTGTACGTAATTGAAGTGTCCGAAAGCGCACGTGTACGTATATGTACATATACGTATGTGTAAATATACTTGAGCGCAAATGCACGTAAGTGCAAATGTACGTACTCGCAACAGTATGTATACGCAAATGCCCGTATGCGCAATTGTACTTAACCGCAAATTTACGTGATAACAAATATATGGAAATACGGCTTTAGGTAACCCAAATGTCTGAAAGCGCACGTGTACGTAAGCGCAAATGTACGTCAGCGCGAATATACGTAAGCACAAAAGTACGTAAGCGCAAATGTACGTATGCGCAAAAGTACGTATGCGCAAATGTAGGTAAGCGCAAATGTACGTATTCGCAAAAGTACGTATGCGCAAATGTACGTGAACGCAAATGTACGTAAGCGCAAAAGTACGTAAGCGCAAATGTACGTATGCGCAAATGTACGTAAGCGCAAATGTACGTATGCGCAAAGTACGTATGCGCAAATGTAGGTAAGCGCAAAGGTACGTGTGCGCAAAAGTACGTATGCGCAAATGTACGTACGCGCAAATGTACGTAAACGCAAAAGTACGTAAGCGCAAATGTACGTATGCGCAAATGTACGTAAGCGCAAATGTACGTAAGCGCAAATGTACGTATGCACAAGTGTACTTTAGCGCGAGAGAACGTATGCACAAATGTACGTATGCGCAAATGTACGTAACCGCAAAAGTACGTAAAAGCTAATGTATGGCAGTACAGCTTTACGTCACCCAAGTGTATGAAAGCGCACGTTTACGTATGCGCATATGTACGTATGTGCAAATGTACGTATGCGCAAATGTACGTAACCGCAAAAGTACGTAAGAGCAAATGTATATAAGTACAGCTTTACGTAGCCCAAGTGTAGGAAAGCGCACGTTTACGGATGCGCATATGTACGTAATTGCAAAAGTACGTATGTGCAAATGTGCATAAGTGCAGGTGTTTGTAAGCGCAAAGGTACGTATACAGAAATGTAGGTGAGCGCAAATGCACGTATGCACAAGTAATTTAGCGCAAAAGTACGTAAGAGCAAATGTGTGTAAATACAGCTTTACGTAACCCAAGTGTAAATGTAAATGCACGTAAATGGAAATGCCCGTATGACAAATATATGTAATTACTAATGTACGGAAGCGCAAATGTCCGTCAAGGTAAAGTCCGTAAGAGCAAACGTACGCCATTGCAAATTTGTGTAGCCCAAATGTTCATAAGTGCAAGTGTACGGATGACAAATGTACTTAAGCGGGAATGGACGTACGTACAAAAGTACGCAAGCGGAAATGTATGCAAACGAAAATGTACGTCAATTGAAGGGTACGCAAGCAGCAAAACACAGATGACAAATGCGCGTAAGCACACAGGAATTTGTGTAAGTACAACAGGACGCAATCAGAAATATGAGTAAGCGGATATGTACGTAGGAAAAAGATTGAATGCGAAAAAGTACGTGAGCGCAGATATAGGCAAGCGCGATTCTGGGACAAATGCACGAAATAAAATGTACGCATGACAGACGTACGTAAGCAAATGTACGTAAGCAAATGTACGTAAGCAAATGTACGTAAGCAAATGTACGTTAGCAAATGTACGTAAGCAAATGTACGTAAGCAAATGTACCTCAGCAAATGTGCATATGACAGAAATACATAATGTACGTATGGTAGACATACGTAAGCAAATGTACTTAGCGCAAATGTACGACAGGCTTATGTAAGCGCAGACGCAAGTGCAAAGGTACGTGTGACTAATGCGATGGTCGGGGTCCTTCAAACAACCCGGAGCTCCCTCCGCCAGCATAGAAGCCTTCACGTTGGCCCAGCCAGGGCCTTCAACGTCTGTCCGTGGGCACTCTCCGTCGACTCCTGAACCCTCTTCACCGGCTCGGGATCCTCCGCATCAGCTCCGCACCCCTTTCATCGTTAGACGGGCCCTTCACGTCGGCCCGGGGCCCTGACCGGTTGCTCGGAGGACCCCCAGAGTTACAATGTTACGTGATGACCTATGTTGAAACACGTGTTCAACAGCCCGCTTGGGTGCCTTCGAGGCTCAAGGGGAAGGGGCCATGACCCCATGACCCTCTGGATCAGGCACTGCCCACGCCCACCTTATCCAATACCACTAGAAAGACAGGGTTTAAGTCGCTATGCATCCTATGGGTACTCGGATGGTGGGTCGGTTATTTTGGCATTTCCCCAAAAGTGTTGAGGTCTCAGGTTCGACATCGAGGCCTGATTCACTACTCTTGGTGGCGGTTCTGGCAGTGGTAAAGGGAGAAGGTGGGCAACAACGGTAGCTATCCCTAGAACCATTTTCCCCAAATTTCCGCAAGATATGCAAGGAATTTATCCGTTTTAGCGAAGTAAAATTAATTGACATGAAACTCTTTCTATTTCTTCCATTTCTACCATAACATTTCATTTCAGAAACCGTACCATACTGGGTATGCTGCACACTTTTCTACTCAGCACTTTTTATCGGTAATGGAGGCGCCACGGAGCAACATTCTAAAGTAACCAAACGAACAGTAAATACAGAACAGCTCAGTTTGCTAGCCCAATATGCAGGCCACTTTTTAAAAACCACTCCTCCGCCCAAACCACACCACACCTGACCAAACAGATATAAACTGAAATGGATCAGAGGGCTCGGAACTGGATCAAACTCGGGCGGTTTGCATTACACTGGACAAGACGGGTACGGTTCGGTTCAGCCCAATCCAGTTGGGATGCAAGACAAGGGTTGAAAAACGCGACGTACCGAACCGGATTCCCTCATCTCGCTTACCATTTGAGAGCTTCCATTTGGAGATGTAGAGCGCAGGAAGAAATAAGCACAACAGGCATCTGAGCCAAACATCGTGTATCACCAAAGTAGACGACAGTGTTCACTGTACAGCCTCTCAGTCATAACTCAGAGACCGGTGTTGATCGCGTCAGATCCCAAAAATGTATCCTACAACTCTTAGGAAACGACTAGTTTCGGCACTCGTCACAAATTTCTTCAACCGCAAGTCAAGAATCCGCGTAGCTTGGCACACCACAGCTGTAGTTCAATAGCGTAGCTTGGTATACCACAGTCCTCTTCATATAAACGCATCCAAACAAAGACGAATCTGGGCCAAAACAGCGAATATCACAATGCAAAAGACTCTATAGCCTTTCAAGATCATTCAGCACTATAGGTACTGAGCAGTTGTTGGCATTATGACGTGAAGCTTTGACTTTTTAATGATCGGAACTGAAGGGCATAAATTAGGCCAAAATTAAACTGTGCATCTCATCGGCTTGTCTGTGAATAGTGGCAGCTTGATGGCGAGGGAACAATTACAAAATGACATGAAACGTATCGCAGCATGCACTCCAAAAATAATAGATCTCACACCCTGTAAAATCGAATTCAAGCCACGTTAGCCCAATTTAGAGTTCCGGCACATACACTCACAACCAATAAGAGAAAGAAAACACCTATATTATATTATATCAATCTTCCCCACATTTTGAAATCACAACAATCCGTTACGACTGACGTGCCTGAAGTGAATGACTGTGTTATTCTGGTTTGGTCAGTAAGCTGGGCTCCTGATATACTGTGCACAGTTACATTGGTATTCGTAGAGCTGCTCCTTGACGCTGCGATTGGGTTCACCAATAGACACACCTGTATAAACACCTATATAGACACCACACAAACACACACACACACACACACACAGACATGCAGTCACACAGACACACAGGCACACAGACACACACACACGCACATACACACACACACACACACACATATATATATATATATATATATATATATATATATATATATATATATATATATATATATGTATATATATGTATGCATGTATAATATACCGACGTTAGGCGAAGATATCGACTACATAATGCTTTTAAGATACACAAATTTAAGCACGTGCATACATGTTGCCAACCTAAAAGCAGTTGAATCACTCCAGATGAGAAATCGTACCCCACATTCGAAACACATACATCCCCATAGACTCTGATGCTACTGCTCCGAAAATACACTGCACCACGACACTCAACACCAGCATAGAAATGCCAGGATTGCAGGCTAATAATCACATACCATACAAAAAAGACCTATAAAAATGCATAGCACAATCACATCAATAACATAGCATAGCAACACAATAACACCAGAACATAGGACAAGAACACCAGAACATAGCACAATAACACCCGAACATTGTACAATAACACCATAACATAGCACATACCACCAGAACATAGCACAATAGCACTAGAACTTAACACGAAACGAAATAATAACAGATAACAATAACACATAGCTACTCACTTGATCGCGGCCATCGTTAACGGATTGCTATTGGTATTCAATGCGAGGTAAAGAAACGTGCAATACGGTAAGTGTTTTTTTGTATCGTGTTGCTTGATATGGTGTCTGTGTCTGTACTGTAAATTGCATTAACGCCCCTTAACACGCGCACTGGAGGGGGGTGGCGAAATCCGCCCATCCCTCCGGTTTTTCGCAAATAACTGCACATTTTACCGGTCGATATACGCGATTTTCGGTGTACCTGCTTAGAAATGAACGGCGCGTCGTTTAAAGCATGAAAATGGAAATCGTCCGAAAATTTTTCGAGTTAGGGGCCGCTAAAGTCAAAAAATGTTATAGCGCCAGACCACAAAAATCGGCGCTGATGCGCTTCCAGTACACTGACAAAAGGGAAGTGTTCTAGGCAACACTAGCGACTTGTTTGATGCATATTGATATGCTGTATAGTTTCAAGGTCATGTTAGGTCACCAAGGTCAAGTCAGGTCAAGTTCATGAAAGGTTAATGGAACCAAACTTGATCAACTGGAATGTTGCCATAAATGCACTGCTGGTTGTCATTTGTACTGTTTGTCATTGCGTTTCCATACTTTATTCATGTACTTCACTCCCTTCTTCACGAAGCCGATTGCTCCGAGCTGCCCGACGGAGCAGTCGGGCGGGCGGCCGGTTCCGGTAACTGGAACAGGTAACTGACCTGATAAAGTGGTGCTATATAGGTGACCTGAGGTCAAATGTTTGGTCTAGCATCTGTATTGCATCATTAGTAATGTACAAAACATCATTCATGCCAATTTTTGAGCATTTAAACACAATCACAGCGATCCATAACGATGACAAGCCAAGCCACGCAAAACCGGAAAATTTTGCCAATCTGACCTCATTTGACCCCTTGAAGATATTGACCTAAGGTCACGAAAATTGCACACAATAGAGTTCACTACCGTGCCCATCCATCCTGCGAATTTCGTTCCTCCAGCTTTACTAGGAGCCGAGATCTTAGGGGGGGCGGAATCCGCCCCACCCCCCTCCAGTGCGCGTAATTCTCAGAGGCCCTCCAGGGCGCGTGTTAAACGTGATTCCGTCGGCTGCGAGAACCATGATTTCGAAGTGCATGTTACGACACGTTCCATGCAAATTTTGTTGTCCTCGCCCTGAAACTGTCACTGTTAACAAAGACATGCCATCGAAATATACAGCTCAGTTTCCCTCCAAAAATACATCTTTCAGCTATGAGTGAAAGGCTTCACATAATAATTCCTGCAGCATCTCAGTCATCCATCACATATCAATGTTGACGATTTCAACTGATTTAGAACATAAAGTTGTACGCCACACCTCGCAGGAAGTCACCAATTTCCATCAAGCCATCACGGTATCGCCCGACTAGTCCTTTGAGCCTGCTATCAAGGACCTGTCACTGACGTCGTTTGGCAGCTGGCGGTACTCCTCTTTGAAGTTTCTCAAACTCCGTCGCCCAGTGGTCTTCCTCGTTCTGGAGTTTGGTGATGAGTTCAAAAATGCCTGGATGGGCACAGTTCACTCGCGGGCGGAAACGGTTGTGCCACCCTTCCACGCCATTATTGTTGCGCGCTAGGCCTTCTCGAGTGTGCTCGAATTGGGACCACTCATGCGGCAGAAACCTGGCATTTCTCCACCGACCTCCCATCTCTCGTCCGACGTAGTTGGCCTCAAAGTACGCAACAAGAGCGAGTGCGTCGTCTGGCAGTTGTGCTGCCGCCGTCTCCAGACCGGCAGGGATCTCCTGTTCGGGCAGGAATGCAGTGGCAGGTTATAGGCAGCGCACTTTGTGAGCTAAGTCTGCGTTCTGCCTGTACAACGGAGCCAGGCCAAGCTCTTGCACATTACGCCACACGGCCTGCGTCAGGTGAATGAAGCACACCGTCCGCACCTTAGCTGGAAACACCGCACACAGCGCATTGATGGCCCCTCGTTCCAGGTCCGTTACAACTGTCCCATCAAGCACAGCTTCAGGAAATCGAATGAGCAGTTCTCTGCGAAGAACTCCAAGCATATGGGTGTAGGTCGCCACATCCTTGTTGAGGAGGGCGTATGCACAGTAGGGATGTCGATCCCGGGCCGTTTTCCCAAACCCGGGATTTCGGGATTTTCCGGAAAAATCCCGGGATTTCCCGGGATCCCGGGATTCATATATTCTCTCTAATAATCCAAGGTATTCCGATCAGAATTTCGACTCATGACGTCCAGATGCGCCATGCAAACGCCTTTTATCCATTTGACAATCGAGTGATCATTCACACATTCACATTTAGTTACGATATGCGCGGAGTAACTCCCTGAAGCACCTGAAATGCATCGCGAAAACCACACCTTCAGTGGAGTAACAATACTCCATCAATAGACTGGATGTTCTACGCCGTTTGTTGTTTGATAATTGACTACCCAGCGTCGGGTATTCAAACAGGCGATCTCGATCATTTTTCCTCGCCTTCAGAAAAAGGGATACTCACAGGATCACATGATGTACATGTATTACTCGATTAACATAAGACTGTTCCATGCGATGCACTCGCACAACAATAAGTATACTCGACTGCTAAGCGGAATCGAATAAGCATGTTGCCAAGCTTTTACCTATAGTGACATTTTAAGAAGCACAGGGCATCAACTGTATCGTCATTCAGACGGGAACGTTCCTTTGTCACTATGTTACCTACAGTTGAGAACACTCGCTCAGATTCGACGCTCGTGGCGACAATGCCTTTGAGCCACTTGTAGGCCATGCTGGCGAGCGGCCCTTTCCCATAAACTGGAATATTTTCCAGTTCTTTTTTCACTGCCATTGAAAGCTGGGGTCTTCCAAGCTGTCCCGGTGCGCCAGGCACACGACTTTTCGTCGCCGTTTCCAGCGCGCGTTGCAGCTGCTGCTGCAGAGTCGGCTCCGGCGCGGACTGCTCGACACCCTCACTCTCACTGTCAGACACAGCATCACCGATCCTTTCCCCACTCATCCGTTGTATCATACGAGTTATGTACTCATCTACTTCTCTCCGAGTGGCCTGCGGGAATATCTCCCTTTCTGCCTCGTCTTGAGGCAGCAAGTCGTTATGCAGCGCCTGCAAGACTGCAGCCGCCTTAGAGCGACGCTGACGAATCCTCAGCGTCAAAGCATCGTAGAACCTCTTTGCCAGCTGGCCGCCTTCCTTTTCCAGGGAGCTGAGCACAAACTTCAGAGCAGCTTCGGCTTCTAACAGTCCACTGTCTCCGCGGCACAGGGCCTCTGCCCCCAACTTTACGATGTTGAGGCACCGAACAATCTCCCGCACCATGTCGAGCTCCCGATCACTGGTCATCTGCACTTTCTTGTCACCTATGTCAATAATTGCTTTGTGCACTGCGCTTTTTAGTGTAATAAATCGTTCCAGCATTGCAAACAAACTGTTCCACCTCGTTTTGCAATCAAGAATTAGCATCACCTGCTTACCTTGTTCTTCCGTCACGTACTTTTGAAGCACTTCGTTTCGCATGGGCGATTTTCGAAACCATCGCACAATTCTCCGGACGCTTCGAACCGCTTCGGCTCGTGAGCCCTGCAGCTCATTGTAATCCTCGACCCCAACGACGTCATCCTCCCCGATGTCATCTTCATCCGATCCATCCGTAGGTGACTCCGTATCTGGTGACGCACAGGCGTCACGAGCCTCACTGGTTGTCTTAGCTCCGCCGTCACTCGTGTATAAAACATCAATTACCGCAAGATGCACGCCATGTGCAAAGCACAGCTGGTGCTCGCACGGCAAACTTCTTCTGAACTTCACCATGACGGATGCGCCGTCGGTGGTGACACATGTGACGTGCAGGTTGAGGTCGAGGTCAAACTCAGTTAGTTTGACCTTCTGCAGGTCCATGCATTTCTCCGCTGGCATAGAGCCATGACACCGAACCACACCGAGGCCCCACACCTTTGCACCAGAGTGCACGTTCACGCTCATATATCTTCGATTCCTGAGACACGTATATTCGTCGATTGTGAGAGAGAACCTCGTGCCTTGCGTTATTTCATCTGTCAGCTTTCGTTTTACCTGACATTTGATCCTGGCACAGTGCCTCATGACACGATTTCTGATTTCCTCGTGGCGGTTGGTAGATTTTTAAACCCTTTGGCAGCCATAAGGTTGCGCAAGTGACGGAGGACTGCCCCCAGGATAGTGATAGTGATAGTGATAGCAGCAAGGAGAAAGTGCTAGTCATAGGAGACTCTCGTGTGCGGCATTTGGATAGGGTATTCTGTAAAGGTCGGAAAGGTAGGAGGTGCATCACCAGGCCTGGTGCCAAAGTTAGAGACCTGGTCCAAGTGGTCGCACAGGCCACCAGCGAAAACCAGTTCAGTACAGTTATAGTGCAGGTAGGAGTGAACAACATAGGTCCTGCTAGGAGTGAGGAGCTGATGCAGGACTACAGGGCCCTTCTGGCCACCCTGAAGCAAAGCAATAGCAGAGTTATTGTGACAGCTATTCTGCCTAGGGCTGGAGTCTCCCCTGAGTGGAGCTCTAGGGCACTGGCAGCCAATGCCAGGGTAGGTAGGCTTTGCAATGAGTTAGGTTTGACTTTTGTTGACAAGTGGTGCAGGTTTTATGGCTCATCTGACTTCTATCAGAGGGATGGCTTGCACTTCTCTGAGAAGGGGGTGCAAGTGTTAGGCAAAGTATACAAACATGTCCTTCAGGGAAACTAGATAATGGGGTGGGGAGGGAAGAATTGGCATTGCCATCTCAGGGATATGTCAATAGTGATAGCATAGGCAATAGAACCTCACAGTCAGCAAATAGGGGTAGCAGTAGATCAAGGGGGCAGAGTGGTGGCTCATCCAGAGATGATAGAGCTACTCAACATAAAAGAGCCAAAGATGGTCATGGAACTTTTGTTAAGTGTATGATGCTTAATGCTCAGAGCATTCGATCCAAATTTGATGAGTTCAAGTGTTATGTTGCTGAGGAGAAACCAGATTTTGTTTGCATTACTGAGGCATGGGTCAGTGAGGGATATTTTGGGGATAACTTGCAGGACTATGAGATCCAGGGATACAATATGTTTTCATGCAATAGGGGTCCAGCAGTGAAAGGGGGTGGTGTAATGCTCTATGTGAATAGCTTATACAGTTCTCAAAAAGTAGTAGATGGGGTGAAAAGTGTGTCTGTGGAGTCCATTTGGCTTGATGTTGCTGTGGGAAAAGGCAACAACAATAAACTGAGGATAGGAGCTTTGTATCGATCAGGAACCTTGCCACATTCTCAGCAACTGGAGCTTGATAAGGTGATTTGTGAGGAAATCAGTAGAAACTTTCAGAGGAAATGCCTTATTCTTGGTGACTTTAATCTAAAAGGATATGAAAATGTTGGTGTTGGCTCCCCGTCATGTAAACTGTTTAGGAAATGCCTTGAAGAGGACTTGTTCTTACACCAGTTTGTAATGGAACCAACCAGGCAGGGCTCATTCTTGGACCTTGTCTTCTCAGATTTAAGTGATTTAGTTCAAGACTTGACTGTAGGAGAAACTCTGGGAAGAAATGACCATAACATAGTGAGATTCAAGGCACAGGTATCAGGGACAATCAAGGATAATTTGGCAAAGATTCCAAATTTTAACAGGGCAGACTTTGCCTGCATGAGAGAGGCTTTAAGTGCCATAAAATGGGAAGAAGAATTCTTTGATTTAAATGCCTGCGAAATGTGGGAAAAGTTCAAATCCTACTTGAGGGAAATTCAGATTAGACATGTCCCCCAAAAGCAAAGGCGCAAAAGAAGGGTAGGAAAGCCAGCATGGCTTACACCAGATGTGATGAAAGCAATTAAGGCTAAGAAAGGTGCATTTAGAGTATTTAAGGAGGCTTCAAATATCGTAAATCTAAGGTCGTATCAAAAATATAGAGACGCTGTGAAGCAGAAAATCAGAGCAGCAAAGCGAGCAAAAGAATTGGATTTGGCTAGGAACTGTAATGGGGACAGTAAAAAGTTATTTAGTTTCTACAAGCTAAGTAAAGTTTCAAGCACAATTGGTCCACTGGAAGTAAATGGGACTATATTGAGTGAGGATGGTGAGATGGTTGAGGAGCTGAGCAAGCAGTTCAAATCAGTGTTTACAGTGGAGGATGTGACTAATCTGCCAACCGTGAACCACAGTTCAGTGACAGGTGATCAGATACACGATGTTGATTTCATTGATAGTGATATTGTTTTCAATTATATCAGAAAAATAAAGACAAACAAGGCAGCAGGACCCGATGGAATTTATGCTAGGGTATTGCGGGAAGCTGAAAAGGAAGTGGCAATTCCACTTAGTATAATATTTTGTAGATCAGTTTCGCAATATGAAATTCCAACAGATTGGAAAAGGGCAAATGTAGTTCCTATTTTCAAGAAAGGAGAAAGAGGGAAAGTTGAAAACTATAGGCCAGTAAGCCTCACATCCCTAGTCTGCAAGGTACTCGAATCAATTATCAAGGATAGAATAGTTAGTTTTCTGGAAGGAAACAAATTGATTCAAGATACTCAACATGGGTTCAGAAAAGGGCGATCGTGCCTCACAAATCTCTTGGACTTTTTGAATTTTGCTACAGAACAATTTGATCAGGGAAATCAGGTTGATGTAGCATATCTTGACTTTAGTAAGGCCTTTGACAAGGTACCCCATAAACGGTTAATGATGCAGCTTCAGGTCCATGGTATTGCAGGTAGCATCCTAAAATGGATAGAGTTGTGGCTTTCAGATAGACAGCAGAGAGTGATGCTAAATGGTACAAAGTCATCATGGCAAAATGTTCTTAGTGGAGTCCCCCAGGGGTCGGTACTGGGGCCACTATTGTTCATTATATATGTGAATAGCATTGAATGTGGCCTAAGCAGTAAGGTTTTGAAATTTGCGGATGATTTGAAGATCTTTAGGGCAATAACAGGGCAAAATGAGCAGGTTTTGCTGCAGAAAGACTTAGACGAGCTAGTGAAGTGGTCCGAAAAATGGCAAATGAAGTTTAATTTTGATAAGTGCAAAGTCATGCATGTAGGTAGGCAGCATATGAAGGCTCCATACTTGATGGGTGGCCAAGTACTATCTGTGACTCAGCAGGAGAAGGACTTAGGTGTTATTTTGAACACAAAATTGGGGGCATCAGAACAGACCAAAGAAGCCAGGAAGAAGGCACTACGAATGCTTGGGGCAATACAGAGGAATGTGTCATACAAAAGTGAGGAGGTCATCAGGAAGCTTTACTGTGCATATGTCAGGCCACATTTGGAATACTGTGTCCAAGCTTGGTCCCCTAGTTATGAGAAAGATTGTTGGCTTTTAGAGAGAGTACAAAAGAGGGCAACAAAAATGGTTAATGGTATAGGCAACCTGGAATATGAGGAAAGACTGAAGAAATTGAACATGTTTTCACTTAGATATAGAAGGCTGAGAGGAGATCTCATCGAGGTTTTTAAATTTGTTCATGGTCAGGAACAGGGATATCTCAGGGAAATGTTTGAATTTAACAGAAATGATGCAATTAGAGGTCATCAATTCAAAATTAAAGTTAATCACAGCAGGACAAGGTTAAGACAGTCTTTCTTCACCAACAGGGTAGTAGAACACTGGAACCAGCTGCCAGGAACCATTGTCAGTAGCAACACACTGAACATCTTTAAAAACGGCATAGACAATCATTATAAGAATAGGGGGATTGTTTTTCTGTATTCCAGGGAAGGTTGATCGACAGGGAGGAGTGGGAGTTGGGAGGAGTTTGTAATTGTTGACTGTGTTATGAAATAGCAAGTGAGTCTCTTATTAAGTCTAAATGCTTTATAACTTTATATAGGGTGTACCTAGCAGTGGATTCAGCACCTTCCTTCGGGATGTGATACTGATGAGATTGTCTATGGTAGCACAATGTGTATGATGGGAGGAGTTTGTAATTGTTGAGTGTATTATGCAATAGCAAGTGAGTCTCTTATTAAGTCTGAACGCTTTATGAATTTCTGTGGGATGTGCCTAGCAGTGGATTCGGCACCTTCCTTCGGGATGTGATGCTGATGAGGTTGTCTATGGTGGTACGATGGGTGTGATGGGAGGAGCTTGTGATTATTGAGGGTGTTAGGCGGTAGCAAGTGAGTGGTGTTAGATGGGCTGGGATATATAGCTTCCTAGGAACTTGGGATAAGGGATTGATTGGGATGGGAGTATATACATTCTAGTACCTTTTCTAGATAGGCTTAACCCAGATGGGCCCCTGTGGCTCTTATTAAGCCTTAATACTTTATGACTTTTATGACTTTATGCAAGTCCGGTGAAGTGCAAAAAAACACTGAACGGAATCCCGTCCCTGCCGCACAATCTTGCCAGCATGGAGTCCAGATCATCCTCAGCGTTGGGTGAAAAGTATCTGTCCAGGGGCCTGGTCCTTTTTGCAGCAGGCTGTGGCTGGTCTGAGTTCGAATCGTCTTGAGACGCTCCATCCTTCGATGAACCGGCGTACCGATCTGGATGCTGGCTCTTTACGTGGGTGTGAAGGCCTTTTGTGGATCCACCCGAAATCTTCAGCACCTTTATACAGTAACGGCACTTGGCACTTTGGCCGGTTGTCTCACGCAGAAAATGCTCCCAAACAGCACTCCCCATAACACGACGAAGTCCGACATCTCGCCGCTTACACGACTGCTAGGACACTGAGCTTCTCCACCAAGCCTCACGCTCACATCGTCCGGTGTCTTGTTGCGCCGCGCTGGTATCATGTGTCAGTGCTATGCGCAGACATCCCCCCCGCCTCCACGCGGAGTAAGCAGTCGACGTCGTGTTCAATCTCGGAACCTGAGACTGGGGTCTCCCAGACGGAATCGTGTGACATGGAACTGGCGTTTTGATGCGGTCAAACGTCGCGCGACTTCTGTGACCGAAAAACAAACTATGGATGAATAACGAAACTAGCCGGACTTCTTCTGCCACAAGAACTCAGGCTGGAAATTGATTAAATCCAGACTAATATTTGGTCAACCTAGTGAAAACACCACTTCTGAGACAGCGTTGTTATTTCACCTCTGAATTATAGCAGCATTTAGCTGTACAATTTGTTATTTTTGTCAGTCGGGATTTCGGGATCCCGGCCATCCCAATCCCGAGATTCGGGACTGATACAATCCCGGTATCCCGGGATCCCGATCCCGGGATCGACATCCCTAATGCACAGGGCATCATCTTGTCGTTGACTACGGCGTGCACAGTGTACAATTGCTCGAAGATCTCAGGACATACCTTGAAAGTACCATCAGCTGCCCAATGCGGGTTGTCCACGAGATTCTTGAGACTGATCGCTAACATACAGCAGGATCCGCGACCCGCCATATTCAGTGTCATTGGAGCTGTCGTACAGCAAGAAACGCCCTGCTGGTTTGTTAGGCCGTTCTACCGTAATCGTGAATCGTTCAGGCAACTGCAGCTCCTCTGCTGTGCGTGGCCGTGCTGGAGTCCCATGGGCATTACTTCGGTACCGCCGGATACTTCTGTGGATGTCACTGTCTTTCGGTATCGTTGCCAGAACAGCTCGCGGCACGTTCCTTTCTGCTTCTTGGCGAACGTCGTGGATGGGTTCCACAGTATTCTCTGCTCGCATTTTCATATCCAGTCGGACCCTGGTTCTGTTCACTGCTGCAGCATCTGGTGCATGGCTGTGGTCCTGAGTTAGCACAAAACTGTTGGCGGATTTTCTTCCCCCGGCCCCGACACCTTCTGTTCTTGTTATTCACGTATGTACATTTGAAGTAAGTGGTACCGTCTCGTACATAATCCTGACAGTACATAAATCCCTGATAAATAATCCGGTTGTTTTTGGTTCCTTGAACTACTTCCATCGTTGGTAAAGCTGTAAAGGAAAACGAGTTAATTGCCAACCAGCGACAGGTTGTAGAGGCGCTATTTGTCGCACAGAACATCGTGTTTCGACAATATCATCTAAACCAATCAACCAATCAACCAAAACTTCCAACAATAAGAAGCGTGACTCGTTCGATACGTTCGCATGGATATCTCGGGTAGTTTCGTATAAATTTGTGTGGTTCAAGCGAACTGCGTCACAATGAAGTGATGCCACAGATAAAGAGTCAGCAATTTAGCTAGCCATAGGTTTCTGATCTAAGTGGCGTTGACGTTCGCCGGGCCGAGGAGGGGCCCTGGAAATCCGTCGAGATTCTCAGGAATAGCGGCTGAATGAGCATACACAGAGACACGAAACTCTCAGTACCTTCTTCAGCATCTACTTATCTACTTACCTTCTTCAGCATCTACTTTACATATCTCGTGCAAATTTTAGGCGAAGGTCATCAAAGGTCAGAGAGGGTCAGATAGTAATGCTTTAAATTCTTCGAAATGCCGCTATTCGGAGTAGTTGCAACATATAAACACCAAGCTAAGAGCGTGGTGTTCTCTCATCGAAAGTAACAACCATTTTACCTCGAAATTTGAACTAAGGTCCACGTTACTGACCTGAAGTTAGGTCAGTTTCCGTATTGAGTAGGATAACTTTTGAGGTCTTGACTTGACCCCAAATAAGAATTTGGGGTCAACTTTCACACAAAAATGACAACAGAGCATGTAATATGTATTCTGGGTAAATGTCTGAAAGGACAATGACGTGAAATAAAATATATTTTAGGTCGGTGACATACGGTCCGATCAAATATACATTCCTCTATACATGTACATCTTATCACGCCATCTAATAAAAATGTTTCTGTTCCTCATGAAGTCATATCTGAATTAAGTTTCAGCGCCGTCTAAAAACGCCTGAACAAAAATTTTGTACTTGAAGGGTACCGAGGTACCCAAGCTTGAACTTACTTGACCTGACAATGCATAGTGACATGACCTGACCTTAGGATTTGTGGATATCAAACAGATGCACACATTACCCCCCCACCCCCACCCCCACATACACACACACAGACACAGAAACAGACACAGACACAGACATAACTCGCAACCAGTGGTATTCGGACAGTGATATCGACAGGGGTTTCATCCAAGGACTCACCACCTGTTGTTCGGCGTTATCGGCCACAAGACAGCCATCCCTCCCACGAAGATATTTGAAAGCTCTGAAAGAACTCGGCAATGACCATCAGATACTAATAACAAGAGCAGACAAGGGCGGAGGAGTGGTAGTTCTAAACCAAAGTGACTATGTGTCAAAAATGAATGCTCTTCTAGACGATGCGGTGACATACCAATCGGTACCAATAGGAAGTGCACAGAAAGAGAGTGCCCAGTTTGAGAAGAAAGCTCGCTCCATCCTGAGCAAATCAGTGAAAGGAAAAGGACTTCTACACCTAACAGAAGAGTCCCCAAGGACGCCGTCCATGAGAGGTCTGCCAAAAACTCACAAATCTGATGTAGCCATGCGTCCAATTGTTTCAGGTATAGGAAGTGCTCCACATAAGCTGGCGAAAAAAACTAGCAAAACCTTTGTCAGAAATGCTAGGGCAGATAAGTGATAGGCACCTAAGGAATTCAGGCGACTTACTAGGTAGAATCCGAGATATAGACTTCACCAGAAAAAAGCTTGCAAGCTTTGACGTGAAATCTTTGTTCACGAATGATCGGGGGAGCCATGGAAGCGGTTTCTAGGGCCTTAGACAAGTCAAATAAATTAGAGCTTCCAGTTCCAAAGCTTCATTTCATACAGCTCGTGCGTACATGTGTGGGATTTGGAACACTACAGGTTCAGGGGGAAGAATATCGTCAAATCAACGGCCTACCATGGGCTCACCATTGAGGCCTGTTCTGGCATGTTTGTTTATGGAAACCCTCGAGGCGGACAATTTCAAATCTATGATTGGCCCCAACTCCCTTTGGCTGAGATACGTAGATGACATATTGGTGATTGTTGATCAAGATACTGACCTCGATGCGGTCAACACAAATATTAACGATGTACATCTATCGATTCAATTCACTTTAGAAAAAGAAAACGATAATGAGGCTGAGATTCTTTTCTTGGACACACTGATCAAACGCTGTGACAGCAAATGCACATTTTCCGCGTACAGAAAGCCCACTAACAAAAACGATATTTTGCACTACTTCTTGGGTCACAGCCATGAAACAAAAACAGGGGTCCTAATGGGCTTTTATTTAAGGGCACATAGAATCTGCAGTCCTGAGTGCCTCGCAGAAGAATTGCTTTTCATCAAAGAGTCTTTCAAGTTGCTGAAATATCCAGAAGGTCTGATAGTGAAGTTGCGCCAAAAAGCGGAAAAGGTGATGTGCATGACAAAGGCCAAGCAACGAGTTTTGACAAAAAGGTGCATATCAGTACCGGAATCACAGGGAGCAGTCACCATCTCCCGATTCACAAAAGACAAAATCAACATCAGTCTCTCAGCAGGAGTCAAAATCAAAGACATAGTCAAGAGAAGGGTCCGCAACGTGAACGAAAAAAGCGTAGTCTACAAAATTCCTTGCGCGGGAGGATGTGGAAAAAGTTGCTATGGGGAAACGGGGCGGGGGATAGTGGCTAGAATTGGGGAACATCGTTCAGACCTCAGATACCATAGACTTTCTAATGCTATGGTGGTGCATGCCGATGAAAAGACCATCTCCCAAATTGGAAAGGAGCATCTGTTCTTAGTGGTGGACTTGGGAAGAGGTGTAGGAAGACGGTGGAATCCGCGTATATTGCCACACGTGAAAATATCAATGGTGTTTCTGGTAGTTTCAAAATTGCAATTGTTGCAGCGGAACTGGTTGTGGAACATGTTGAAAAATGATAGGTTAAACATCAATGTCGTACTTATTTGGTCGTTTCCAATGTACTGCTTTCACTGTCTGGTTCATTCGGTGTCAACACATGCGAAGTGCTTTATGATTGATGTCTCGTGACCTGTGTTCGAAGTGGGAAGGAAGAGAGGGGAAAAAGTAAAGGGAAAAGAAAGAAGAAAACAAAAGAAGAAAAATACGACAAGTGCTAAATGCCGCCATGCCTGTAAATTGTCCATAGTTTGAGAAAGGCGTGGTGAGCCGAAACGTTGTTAATAAAGCTATGCTCGCATTGCTCGGTGTTTTCACATATATATATATATATATATATATATATATATATATATATATATATATATATATATATATATATATATATATATATATATATATATATATATATATATATATATATATATATATATATATATATATATATATATATATATATATATATATATATATATATATATATATATATGTATATGCATATATATATATATATATACATATACATATACTTATACTTATGCTTATACATATACATATACTTATACTTATACTTATGCTTATACATATACTTATACGTATACACATACATATACACATACATATACATATATATATATATCGTTTATTTTCGACAGAACCATTCACGCAAAATATTTGCATTTGATTGACATTAGAAAATCCTAAGATCAGGCCAGAGCAAACCGTATGGTCTGAACATGAAAGTTCAAGCTTGAATATCTCCGGAACATCACTTTTAAAAGTATAAAATGTTCAAAATAAAGAAGAAAAAAGATGCAACAAATAACCTAACCTAACCTGGGCTAACCCTTCATGGAAGAAAGGATTTTTGTAAGTGAAAATTTTCCAACCATTTTTTTTATTAAAAATTTTCAACTTATAAAACCCAACCTAACCTAACCTAAGCTAGCCTGAACTGTTTTTGAAGAAGAAAAAAACATTTTCTTTTTAAACGCCTCTGTGTGCTTCATGGAGGTAAAATGGGTGCAAAACATGTCTTGTGGTTACCTTGAACTGCAACAATACCTCGGGTTACCTGCCTGCGAGATAGGCAAGATAGTCGTATAGCCAAATTGAATGCAATTATGATAGCACAAATGAAGGCAATTTATCACACATGCAGCCAAAAATACGCACGGAAATAAATATTCCCTTCCCTTACTTATTCCCTTAATTACCCAGCCAGATTATATTTCCTTGGGTGCGCCACGTTTGGTAATATTTTGAGTGCAAACGACACTACGGTAGAAAGCAGATGTCGTTTTATATACTGTTGAGGAGGCAAGTGTCCCCTGAATGTTGGCTTTGCCACACCCCAATAATTTCAGCTTTTAACATGGGACCCTATAAGGTGTGCCGCCAATCGATTTGGGTTTCCCCATTGCCTTCATGTATTCCCCCTCCCCCTCCCCGTCCGAGTAAGTTTCATAAATCAACACCGAAGTATTGCCGATGCTATTACAAGTCATTCAGGATAAGAAGTGACCCCTCTCCTAAAGCTGTGCTGAGAATGAAATAAATTAGAAATGGGCCTCTGCAAAATCGCCCCAAACATTGAGCGACTCCCGTTTCCCCACCCCAGCACATGCATTGGCATTTAAGCTTCACCGACAGACTTTTCAAATATTCGACAGCGCCAGGTACTTTTTGTAAAAAGTCCAATGTGAACAATGTTGACTAAACAGATACAAAAACCAGCCAGAAATATTTGGACCCAATGATCACATACAGGTATATAAAATAGTAAGCAGGATACGAACCTAAATCCGACTCCGCCACTCTAGACAACACACTGAGGTGATGTGCGCATATTTTGATAGCAGTGAATAACACGTTTGGCACAAAGCAGAAGTGTTGTCAGGAACTATCAGTGCAAATATCGCAAATGTAAAGTTTCCTCTTGCTTTAAGTTCTATTATCATCTATATCTCGGATATCTATTTCTACAAAATCACAGGGCACTCAAAATGAATGGTTTTTGGCGCGTAGTAGAAAAAGATACATGTAAACAATTATAAGCATAAAACGTCCAAAGATATAAATGCCCAAAGGCCCAGAAGTTCCACTGCCAAAAGTATATCAACCAGTGTCAAATGACAAAATATCCAAAGGTATACAATCCAAGACCCAAAGCATAACGGAACATATCTAAATTAATCGACACTATTGCAAGGAGACCAAACCATAGGAGGCTGTATATTTATTTCATGCACGATGGCAGTACCCTGGCGTACACAGAGGCGGCCGAACGAGGAGGCCAAGGGTCCAGTGGCCCCCTTGGAACGGCAAAGGGAGTTGGCATCATCTTGCTTATAAGACCGCATCGGGAAAGCCTGGGTCTATGTTAGGCCCTATTGGATTGCAGGGGGCCCAGGGAGCATATAGGCCTCCTATAAACCCTCCTGGATCTACAGAAGGACCCTGGGATTACAGGCCTCCGAGTGATTGCCAGAATTACTTGAGTACTAAGTACTACAGGATACTGGAATTACTGGAGGCGAGGCGTTGATATTTGAAAATTATTGTGGGGGGCAGAATGCATGAAGGCAATGGGCCTTCACGTGCCACTTTCCCCCTCAAGAGTATATAAAACAACAGCATAACTGAAGATCATACGTAGATTGCAGGAGCGTTAGGCGTCATGAGCGGACATAATACCGGTGGCGCCGCTCTGATGGTGGGTTTGTGAAGGAACACCACCAGAGTGGGCTTGCTATGCTTAGCGTTATATTCTAGTTTCTAGAGAAGGTGCAAATAATTTTCAGTGGCGGTAACCAGGGGGGGGGGGGCGAAGGGGCAGCCGTCCCCCGTGGAAGGTCGAAGGGGCCCTCAAGGCGTCGGTACAGGGAGTCCGTAAGTGCCCCTTGGCCGACGTAAAGGGCTCCTGGACCGACGAAAGGAACCCAGGCTGACGAGAAAGGTCCAGTGCCGATGCAGAGGGCCCCGAGTCAACGAGGAGTGCCCTCAGGAAGATGTTTATTATTAGGATAGTTGGAAGGGCCCCGGAATGACGGAGAGGGCCACAAGCCGATATGATTAGTCCCTGGGCTGTCGGCAGAGCCCAAACCGAACAAAGGGTCCATTACTTAATTGACAGGGCCCAAATATATGAAAATTGAGAGTACCCTCGGGGGTTGAGGGGCATTGGCTGGGCTAACATGAAGGACTTCTAGATAGACGGAGGGGCCCCGGGATTGTTTGAATGGCCCCTGGACTGACGGCGGTGCCCAAGCCGAAGACAGAGTCCCAGACCACCTGATGGACAGGGCCCAAGTGTTTGAAAAGTCTCCTCCGGCTTTCCGGAAAAGGCTCTGGGTCGTCAAAGACGATCTATGAAACAATGGAGGGGGCCCTAGTTGCCGATGAGGACCTCAGACAGTCAGAAAGAGAACTTTGGTCGATAGATGGGGCCCAAGTGGTGCAAAGGACCCTTGCCTGATGGAGAGGGTCGAGCTGTTGAAAGAGGGCCTCCGGCCTGACAGAGGAGACTCTGGATGGATCACCAAGGAGGGCTACTGTGCCGACGGACAGATCCCTACAGCCGTAAGATGCTCCGGGTCGTCGGAGAGTGACCAGAGCCGGTATGAACGGCCTCTGGACCGTTGGGGGCCGAAGCTGCACGGAGGGCCCCTTGCGTGATACAGAAGAACCAAACTTTTGAAGAGGATACTCCGGCCGGACGGAGTATCTTGACCGTTGAAGAGGATCCCTGAGCCGACGGATGAGGGCCGGGGCCGGACGTGCAGAGCCTTCGGCTTTGGCTCACGCTGATGAAGAGGGGCTCAAAGCTGACAGTAGGCCTCAGGCCAATAAGGAGGCCCCCGAGCTAGGGAGACGATCCGGGCCGAAGCGGTGGGATCCCGTTGCTACGTAAAGGACCTCTAAGCCCAAGGAGGGTCCCGGGCCGTTAAAAAGCAGTGACGTTTTCAAGGGGTGAAAGGGCACCTTCCCCCTGGTTAGTCCGATGGGGCTCTCCAGGCGATCGCCCTAAGGGGCAGAGATATAACCGAGGACAAATGCAAACGCATCTAACAGCTTGTGTGGAAATGGCCCTCGATACTTGAATACGTTCACCCTGAGAGCTGACAAGGGCCGTGAAGGCGAGAGAGAGCCCGCCCTAGAGCTGGAATGCCCGTGGCAGCTGGGAAGATGAGTCTCAGGTGGAGTGGGCTCGTAACTTAGGAGCACACAGGGCGCCTGAGAGCTAAAGGGGGCTGGGATGCTCTTTGGGCTTGGAAGGGCCCCTGAGGGATGGACATGACCCCTAAGAGCTGAGAGGACAAGTGAGGGTCCATCTCAGATCTGAAATTCCCCGAGACGAGAGCTAGACGAAACCATTCAGGACTGTGATGGGTGCCTAAAAGCAGGAAATGGCACCGAGCGATGGAGAGGATCTCGTGAGAGTAATGGAGGACTGGAATGGGATTCTTCCGAGGTTGAGAGCCGCCCCTAATGGATGAACAAGGTCCCCTGAGATTAAAAATGTCAAGAGCTGTCGATTACTAGGAAGGGTCCCTAGCAGCTTGAGAGGGCCCCGATGTCTAACAGAGCACCCTGAGAACTAAGGAGAGTCCCTAAGGTTTACGATGGTTGTGAGAAATTCTGAGAGTCAGTGCCAGAGCTAGAAAGCCTTTGCAGCTAGAAATATTGCCAAATACTGGGAATGGCCGCTAGCAGATGGAGAGAACCCATGCCGATTGCAAATGATCACTGAAAGCTATAGAGGACTGGACTGGGATGTCCAAGAGGCTTGGAAGGGGTCCTTATGAAAAGAACAGGACATCATGAGATCTGAAGAGAGCCCCTAATGGGTAGCGATGGTTATGAGGAATACTGAGAGCCAGCTTCAGAGCTAGAATGTCCTTGCATGCCGACATGCTGTCGAGGACTGTGGAGGTCCCCCGTGAGCTAGAGCGGATGAGACTGTGATGCTCCTGATGCTTTGGAGGAACACTGAGGGATGAACAGAACCCGGTAAGAGCTTAGGAGAGTTCCGAGAGCTGGCGATATTTGCGAGAAAGTGTGAGGCCTGTCTCGGAGGTGAGCAGGATTCCAATGAAGCTATGAAGGTTTATCGAGGACTGGAAATGGCCCATGCAAGTTGGAGAGGGCTCCTGTCGGATGAATATGTCCTCAGAGAGCCAGATAGGACTGCACTGGAGTGTGCCTGAGCCTTAGGATGAGCACCTGAAGGGTCGGGGCCCCTGAGAGCTAAGAGAGTCCTTGAGAAGTGGCGATGGGTGCGAGGAATACTGAGGGTCAACCTCAGAGATAGGATATCCTTCATAGTCATAAATGCTGCCAAGGACAAGAAAGGTCGCCCACAGCCACCTCAGCGGCGGCTGCCGCCCCTGTAGCCACAATCGTCCTGGCGGTGACGACCGCCCAAGCGGCCACAGCTGTCCCAGTAGCCTGACCACAGCTTCAGCAGTTGCGGTCGCCCCAGCGATGGCGAAACAGACAGTCCAGCGATAGCTGTGATGACGGTCGCTCCAGCGATGCCAGTTGTTTCGCCCTGGTGGATACTAGGGTGTCATCGGTTAAGCAAAAAAATGCGGGGTGCTGTGTGTTGCGCATAGCTGGTCAGGCATGTTGCTAGCTCCTCTCTGTCCCAAACTTTTGCACTTATTTTTCCCCACTGGTATTCATGCCTCATTTTGAGAACATGTGACGGTGTTGAAAAGGCACAGCAATGTGAGCCTACTCTTACCATAAACACCCTCCCTATTAAACTATGTCTGAACTTAGCCGAGAACAGAAAGGAGAAATTCTGTTCATGCAGATGAGTGCTGATATTTTGACTCAATCTAATAAAATTCCTGCCTTCATTAGATACGTGTTTATGTCCCTTTGAATTCCGCAATTGGTTTTCCTTTCTTGGTTGTTGTCGGCAGCTAAATAGTTCGTTTTCCTTCCTGTATTTTCCGAACTCTTGGTTTAGCCACACCAGCGCGTTGCGCCTTATTTTCCCACCCATTTAACCATCTTTGTCGAATAAGTATATATGGTGTGTATATATATATATATATATATATATATATATATATATATATATATATATATATATGTGTGTGTGTGTGTGTGTGCGTGTGTGTGTGTGTGTGTGTATATGTGTGTGTTTGTGTGTATGTGCATGTGTATCTGTATCTGTGTCTGTATGTGTACGTGTGTGTGTGTGTGTGTGTATATGTTATAAACATAGGGTCCCTCAGTAGGTAGGGCTCTTCAGGTAATCGTACCTCCCACTAGACTAAATCATTGATACGCCACTGCTGAGGTCACTGGGATTCGAACTACCTTATATTTTTCGTGGGGTCCCACTCCGCCTGGCCAGAGGCCAGAGGATGGCGAGGGCCAAGTAACATTTCTGGACCGTGAGGTGCTGGTTCTGACAGGATCGCCCTGGATCCCACTGGTGTTCTGTGGGGTTGAGATATTCAGGTGCACGGAGGGCCCAAACAAGCCGATGGTGACGGCGAACCAGGCGACGGTCCGGTTAAAGTCGGGCATGTTGAGATGACTCAAGGCCGTCTTGAGGTGACAAAGGTCGGCAGGCGTGATGAGGGCACGTGAGCGGTGTAGGCGACAGGTGCGCATGCGTACCTTTACACATAGGCACATTTGTGGGTACTTACATTTGTGCTTGCGCACCTTTGCATGTATGTACATTTGTGCTAACGTGCATTTGCGTATATGTTCAATTGCGCTTACCTACATTTGAGCATACGTACATTTGTGCTTACTTACGCTTGCGTTTTCATACATTTGGGTTACGTATAACTGAATATGCATACATTTTTATCATGTAATTTTGTTGTTGCGTGCATGCATACATTTGTACATATATACCTTTGCGCATACGTGCATTTGTGCTTACATAGTCTTACATTGTATGTACATTTGCGCTTCGGTACATTTGCGTATAAGTATATTTGCGCTTACGTACATTTACTCATACGTACACTTGCGCTTTCAGACATTTCGGTTACCTAAAGCTGCATTTTCATATATTTGCTATTACGTAAATTTGCGGCTACGTACGATTCCACATCCGGGCATTTGCCTATGCATACTTTTTCGAATACTTACTTTGCACTTACGTATAAATATACGTAAGTGTATTTATACGTAAGTGTATTTATACGCGCTCAAGTACATTTGCACATACGTTCATGTACGCATACGTACACGTGCGCTTTCATACACTTCGAATACGTAAAGCTTTATTTACATACATTTGCCCTTACGTAATTTTGCGGTTACGTAAATTTGCGTATACGTTCTTTTGCGCGTGCGTACACGTGCGCTTTCAGACATTTCGGTTACCTAAAGCTGCATTTCCATATATTTGCTATGACGTAAATTGCGGTTACGCACAATTGCGCATTCGGGAATTCGCCTATACATACTTTTGCCAATATGTACATTTGCATTTACGTACATTTGCGCTCAAGTACATTTACACATACGTACATGTACACATACGTACACGTGAGCTTTCATACACTTCGATTACGTAAAGCTGTATTTACACGTACATTTGCGCTTCTGCACATGTGCGCCTGCGTGCATTTGCGCATGCGTAAATTTGCGCTTTCGTACATTTGCGCATATGTACATTTGCACTTACGTACATTTGTGCTTACGTACTTTTGCGCTTACGTACATTTACGCTTACGTACATTTGCGCATATGTACATATGCGCATACGTAAACGTGCGCTTTCATACACTTGGGTTACGTAAAGCTGTACTGACATCCATTTGCTTTTACGTACTTTTGCGGTTACGCACATTTGCGCATACGTACCTTTGCACTTACGTACATTTGCGCTTACGTACACGTGCGCTTTCAAACATTTGGGTTACCTAACGCTGTATTTCCGTGTATTTTCGATCACGTAAATTTGCGGTTACATACAATTACGCATACGGGCTTTTGATAAAAACCGTAAATTTGCGGTTACATACAATTGCCCATACATACTTTTGATAATACGTACATTTGCACTTACGTACATTCGCGCTCAAGTACATTTACACATACGTACATGTAGACATAAGTACACGTGCGCTTTCATTGCATGCATTTGCCCTTACGTACTTTTGCGGTTACGTACATTTGCGCATACGTACTTTTGGGCTTACGTACATTTGCGCTTACGTACTTTTGCGCATACGTGCATTTGGGCTTGCGTACATTTGCGCTTAGGTACGTTTGCGCTTACGGACACTTGCGCTTACGTACATTTGTGCTTACGTACTTTTGCGCATACGTATATTTGCACATACGTACTTTAGCGCATACGTACATTTGCGCTTACGTACATCTAAGCATACGTACTTTTGCGCACACGTACATTTGCGCTTACGTACATTTGCGCACACGTGCTTTTGCGCATACGTACATTTGCGCTTACGTACATTTGCGCATACGTACTTTTGCGCATGCGTACATTTGCGCATACGTACATTTGCGCTTACGTACATTTGCGCATACGTACTTTTGCGCATACGTATATTCGCGCTTACGTACATTTGCGCTTACGTACACGTGCGCTTTCAGACATTTGGGTTCCCTAACGCTGTATTTTCATATATTTACTATCACGTAAATTTGCGGTTACGTACAATTGCGCATACGGGCATTTGCCTATACATACTTTTGCGAATGCGTATATTTGCACTTACGTAGATTCGCGCTCAAGTACATTTACACATACGTACACGTGCGCTTTTATACACTTCGATTACGTAAAGCTGTATTTGCGTACATTTGCCCTTACGTACTTTTGCGGTTACGTACATTTGCGCATACGTACTTTTGAGCTTACGTACATTTGCGTGTACGTACTTTTGCGCATACGTACATTTGCGCTTACGTACATTTGCGCATACGTACATTTGCGCATACGTACATTTGCCATACGTACATTTGCGCCTACGTACATTAGCCATACGTACATCTGCGCTTACGTACAATTGCCATACGTACATCTGCGTTTACGTACATTTGCTTACGTACATTTGCGTACGTACATCTGCCATACGTACATTTGTCCTTACGTACATTTGTCCTAGAATCGTCTAATCGGCTCAACGCGAGCACTGCTGGACGGCTGCGCGCCACCCTCCCCACTGGAGAATTACCACCCCCTGCATACCTAGCTTGACCTGGGCAGTCTCGGCCTTCCCCGCTGGAGAACTACTATTCCTTGCATCTCGCTGTAACCTGGACAGTGTCCCGATACCTATTTTGTGCCTGGGTGTCAGAGTGGAAGATCACTGTTCGAAAGATAGTTTAGCAGTGGAAACTTCCGTGAGAAAAAAGGAGGACATGATAATATCTAGCCAATACTCAGCTCACTTTAAAATAAATGGCTGCAGCAGATTAACTAGTCAGTTACCAGAACAATTACCTAGTCAGATATATTTGGCTTTTTGATTCAAATAGGTTGAAACTGTGCAATGTCAATGGCAGAAGCTCAGTTTGTTGCATAACGTCAAGCTAATTTAGGGCAGACTTGTGACTGCATTTACAACTGATGTCAAATTTGTCCCAGACAAGGAATGGTGCCAGCTAATTATGTATTTCCAACTAGTCATGTATATTTATTTGAGTAAGTTACGTCATTTTGCACACATCCTAGTTTCGTCCTAGCTACATGAAGAAGTACGAGTCATTACCTACCTAAGCAACCCCTCCTACTTCATCCATTTTCAGCGCCTTAGCTGCATACTGCCAGCTCAGGATGTCTTAGCTAAGGAACATGAATGTGTGTAAAATTAATTTCCTAGGCAGCTTCTTGCGTTGTCTCGCAAATTCTGTTTGATGTCCATTTGTATGAATTAAATAGGATAATTGGTCACAATGACGGTGATGAATCGATGAATCGATTCAGCATGTGTCATGACGAGATACTGCGCGATATTTTATCTGAGTGCCCAGAGCTGTGCAAAACTATTTTGAACTCCCAAGCATTCAATTTTGTGTTAAAGAGGTACAGTAATAAGAAATCAGATTAGCCTGTGCCCAGCGTTTTTTGATGGTACGTCTGTATAATAAAAGCAGGTATGTACGATTTTGGCCATAGTACTTCTTTTTCTGAAAAAAAATGTTATGCTATCTTCAGTATGAGCAGCACATGACTGTCATATGCATTATATTATACCTAATCCACGTGTAACGCCTGCACTACTGATGCCAATACGATGAATCTGTCTGGTTATTTCAGTATATATATATATATATATATATATATATATATATATATATATATATATATATATATATATATATATATATATATATATATATATAATAGTATTTCTGGGATAATCCTTTTTTATAACAATTCATGAGCTTTCGGAGCTCTTAGCGGCTCCGTCGTCAGATGGTATATTAAAATAGATACCATCCGACGACGGAGCCGCTAAGAGCTCCGAAAGCTCATGAATTGTTTCAAAAAGAGGTCATCCCAGAAATACTAGTATCATGATTAAAACCCTTTAATATGTCTCTGAAAGAGATATATATATATATATATATATATATATATATATATATATATATATATATATATAGATGTATATATATATATATATTTATATAGATATATATATATATATATATATATATATATATATATATGTATATGTATTTACTACGTAAGAGTATGCGGTGTGTATATGCGTCTTTACATTTTTTGTCGACTTTGCTCGCTTCGTTAATCTACCGATTTTCTAACTGTGAAACAGTGAAATGCTAACGGAAATTACTATATTGTGGAACATGTCACTTGGTAAATACGATTCGGAAAGTCCTGCGAAATGTGGCATGCGGTGTCTTGTCAGTCGTACGGGGGATGCACCATTAACTTTGCCTCCTTCTTAATTTGCGTATACTTTCAACGAATTATGGGGCTCCGACAAACTAGGAATGTGAACATATGAGAATGGGTGTAGCCACGGTTGAGAAATTGGGGAGAGGGGGACAAATCAGGGACGCGGCAAGTTTGGACAGGATAGAAGGATAGCCCCTCCCCCCCCCCACACACACAAATCCCTGGATTTTAGCCATTTCATTTTCAATGTCTGGTTTTCAGACTTACCATTGTTAAAAAATAAATTTTGGGGGAAAAGGTTCCGCCAAAATGAGCAGGTTTCACTCCATATCACTGCCTATGAACATCTTGCATTATGTCGTATGTGCTGGGCCCAATTTCACAAACATCATAGAGCAATGCTGTAAGTACGTTAAACGTTACCCTCTTGTAGCAGGAGAAATAGAAAATATTGAACAATGGCTTTATTGTAGTAAATATGGACATACAATAACCTTTCCCATGCTTTCCTGTTTCGCGGGGATACATTTCGATGCAATAACCACCAGGGCGGATAAATGGTGTGGCACTGAGGGCATGTGCCCCCCCCCCCCACATGGAAGGTGGCGTCCCTCCGGCGGGAAAAGGCGCCCCTCTGAAAAGACTCCAGTGTACCCGCTCGAATTTTTCAGCCGGAGGCGCCCCTATGAAAAAATGACATCCCTTGGAAGGAAAGGAGCTCGTTCGGGAAGGATTGAGTGCAACCCGATCCCTCGATTTTTGTCAGCCAGAGGTGCCCCACCAAGTGTTTTCACAGTGGCGCCGCTCCAAAGAAATTGCGTCCCTCCAGACAAGTACCGCCCTCCCCCCATGACAATTCCTGGATCCACCCCTGATTACAACTTGCGGTTATTATGCTCTCTCGCGGTTATGAACTCCGGCTGGTTATAAAATCGTGCGCATTCACGTGTGGCTTTTCGTACAAATGTACAACTTCCTTTGAACAATTAGGAGGAAAGCGGACAATTTGAAAAATATATATATTTTATATGTCCGGAACAACAATGTGGCAGTGTAAACTAAAAACCGGCGATGAGAGTGCCGTCCGAACAGGTTATGCCAGATTTCTTAAGGGAGCTCCTAGTCATATAAGATATGAGTGCCTGCTATCACAACGGCTGCAAACACAAAGAGACTTGCTCCTCCTAGTCATATTCCATTCAATCATTGTACACACACCGGACCTTCGACACCTTCGAAATTATTTCGAGATCTCAACATTCGAACACCGTACGCCAAGCCACGTGAAATGACACCCACATTATGCAAATTGAAGCCATAGCGACGAAACGCGAGGGCTTTGACAAATTAAAATTAACCTTTGACATTCAAGCTTCACCTGACATGTCCCGGGTTGAAATGTTGCACGAGGGTTGCCCACGGGCTATCTCTTGATATCAAACATGAGTGGCTTTGGGAGAAAACGAAGAAACGCTGGGCGACCGAAATAATTAGGATCGACCTTTGGTTTTGCAAATTAATGTGATTTCTGAACGATTTGCTACAGTACCTCACGGCACGTCGAATGACACCCACTTGATGAAAATTGAAGACATAGTGACGGGGTGCGAGGACTTCGAGCAATTTAAGCTAACCTTCGATCTTGTAGTGTGACATCGACATGTCCCGGTTTGAAATGTTACTCGAGGTTCACCACGGGCTATTGCTTGATACCAGACGTGGGTAGATTAGGACGAAGAAAAATGCGAGGCGACCGAAGAAATAGGTTTGTCCTTTGACTTCTGAAATTAGTTCGATTTCGCAGCATTATAATATGGCACAAGCTACGTCGAATGACACCCACTTGGTGCAAATTAAACCCATAGCGACGAATCGCGAGACTTCGAAAAATTCAACCTAGTCCTTGACCTTGAGATTTGACCTTGACATATCCCGGCTTCAAAATGTTACTCGAGGGTTCATCATGTGCTATTGCTTGATAGTGGACCTGGGTAGGCTTGGGCGACCCCCCCCCCAAAAAAAAAAAAAAAAAAAAAAAAACAATATATATATAATAATAACAGGCGACCGTGAAGGGCCGAAGCGACCGAAGAAACCGGTTTACGCTGGGCCTTGACCGTTAAAGTGGTCATGTGAAACCTACGTAGTTGCTTTCAGCGTGTTCAGTACAAGCAGAAGCATTTGTGGTAATTGATTCGAACGATCATAAGCCCGTCGCTGAATACCAATGCCAATACAAATACGTCTCTAGCGAACTCGTCGCTGAATACGAATACGAATACGACGTTAACTTGACTTACGTGCTTAAGGCTGCCCATGACTTCCCTCCATGGTCTTGAAGATACCCTAGGACACCCAGAGTCACGTATGTTCACGATACATCGATATATGCGCATGGGAATACAACCTAAGACGCATAAAACCTTGCGATAATGCAAGTTTGTTGGCTCGAAAAGCACAATTTTCCACCCAAGCGAAAACACAAGATGGTCAAGGTTCATGTTATTCAAGAATGGGCTGGAAGCAGAAATTTCTAACGTTTGCTGCTTTACCACTCGGAGATTGTGTGGCTACAGGTAGCCTGTGGAGCCCATTAATTGGCTGGGTCGACTTATAGTTTTTTTGGTGATTCTCTTGCATATATATTCCTGCGGCTATCATACTCAGGCAGCTGAGGCTTGGTGGGACAAGAAAGAAATTGTGGGGGACAAATCGCCACTTTTCAGAAATTGGGGGACATGCTCTCCCAGTCCCCGTCCAGTGGTTACACCCATGCATATGGGAATGCCGAGAAGCCTCCAATATTGGGTGAGATACCAATGTTTTTTTAAGTGTGGGCTTTTAGATGCAAGGTAGGTAGGTAAGCACCTAAGCTTGGCAATGGCCTCCGAAACTTGGGTGGGCCATTAATGTCATTAAAGATGGATTTATGTGTGTGCAAAGCAGGTAGGCAGGTACCTACGCTTGGCCGGATAAATTCACCATTTGAGTTGGATAGACTTTCATGTTGGTCGCATCTATCATGCCAGTTGGTCCCACCATTGAATGAAGACATTGCAATATCAGGAAACAAATTTTAACTTACGCCTTACTCTATAAAATGTTTACATGTCAGTAAATATTGTCCACATCTCACCTGGTGCAAAAATATCCGACCATAATCTATAATTATGTATATTATATTAATTAAATATAAGTATATATATTTGGAGAAACATTAATTTTGGTTCGTCATCAAGTCATTAAGCTATAAAGTGACTTCAGACTGACTAAGAGTCACAAGGGGCCCATCTGGGTTAAGCCTGTAAAGGGAAGTTACTGTAAGACTGGCATCCAACATGAACAATATGTTTCTCATATGCCTCTTTAACCCTACTGAGAGGGTTAAGAGAAGGAAGAGTCTTTCCGGCCAGATACTCACACCCCGTATCGGGACGAGGGTCACCATCAGCCCCCTCTAGTCTCCAAATTAAGGATCGCACGAAAACGAAAGGGTGTCATCAGAAGGCGCTCGACGAGTAGAGCCAGAACTCAGCCCTCAAAATGTTATCCCCTCCGCAAGTGACGTCACTAGGAAGGCTTATGAGGTCACGATTGACCTCCTTTACTCCTCCACAAAGTAATTCTTAGTTTGGGTGGGGGTGGGGGTGTTTTGAGAGTGGCAAGAAGTTGATTTTGACAAGGTGCCGGCTTTAGCCTACTCTTAACGAAGAGCACCGAGTGATCTTTACCGTGCGAGCAAGGAGGTAATTGTTCACACCGCCGATCATGCCGGCCGCCGCGTGTTAGTTGTTAGTAGCGGGTTAGTCTAAGCATGCCATGCAGGGTTGTCAGTTGGGTTAGTACGGTGTTTTGCAATTCGGCTCTTGTGCGTCCGCTGTACTTCTGGGTAGCCGTTTACGTTATGAGTTGCTAGGCCAATCGGCTCATCTACGTCCGATGGCTCATCTGGGTAGTCGTTTTACGTTATGCTAATTTGTATTTTTATTTTTGTTTATGTTTTCCTAAACCAAGTCGGCTCATCTACATACGACGGCACCGCTAGGTAGCCATTTATTTCTAATTGAGAAGCAAATCAGCTCATGTACGTCCGACGCCATGCGGGGATGGCTATTTACGTGTTTCCTACGAGTGTTTCGCGGTCATGCATTGCGAGTTGATGTGAGTGTTGGTGGTGTGGTGCCTACAGTGCTCCTGCTAGTTTCGTGGCATACAGATATTCAAATAGCAATTGAAGGAGTTATGGGTGATTGTCACTGAGAAGCAATGGAAGGGCCATTGTGATGCCCTCTTTTTGGCAAAATGCCTTAAGTGGTTGTCTTTGAGAGCTAAAGCTACTGCAGTCTAGCAGGATGTGGCCTATGCTTAACGTGGTGTTGCAGGTGCCGCAGTGCGGTGTTGTATATTGGTCACCGTGGGTTCGAGTCTCACCTGTCGCTACTCTTCGCCCGCGACCAATCGGCGTGAGAGATTGGCGACGCTACATGACTGAACAGTCGACGTGTCGTAAAACCAATAACCAACATATATTGGTCACCCTCTAATTGAGGCTGTGTTAGCTTTGTGCAACCAGTTCTAAGTCTAGTGAGGATGACCTCTTTTTGTCGGTGAGATTGATTTGATGTGTTCCATATGCCTATTGTCGGTTTGATTGTGTGGATGTGGTTGGATTTGTGTTGTGTTGAGTTGTGTTGTGTCCATGTGTTCTGTTGATGTTGGCGAATGTGGCGTTGTAGGAGTGCTTTGCAATCGTGTACCGAATATTTCACGCTAGGGTAAGTGTTCAATGCTAAGGCTTGCTTTGCGAGCCGGTCTGCTTCTTCGTTACCTGGGATGTTAGCGTGGCCTGGAATCCAGAGGAAGGAAAAGTTCATGTTTACGTTATGGGCCACGAGTTGTTGGATTCTATCAATGAAGTGATGTGGACAGTCGTGGGTGTTGCTAATTGACTGGAGGAAAGATTTGGAGTCTGGGCAAATTACTACGTTTCTAGCTTTACGTCTCATGAGAATGGTGATAGCGGCCAGAATGGCCATTGCTTCAGCGGAGTAGATGGAGAAGTTATCCGATAGACGCTTGGAAAGTCTGAGACCTGGTCCAGTGATGCCGATGCCTACCTTTGCCTCGTGTTTCGACCCATCCGTGAATACGAGTGATTTGTGTTTGTTGTTATCGCCGAACTTGTGGAAGAGGCCAAGAATTTCTGCCGATGTGATAGTGGATTTCTTCTCCGAGAGCAAATACTCGACCTTTGGTTGACTGAAAGTCCAGAATGGCCTAGTGGGCGGTCGAGTTGCAGTGGATGGCATTGCGAAGTTAAGATCTGCGAGAACCGTGGAAATTTGAATGCTATATGGTGGAAGTTTACGCGCAAATCGGCTCTTGTATCTGTCAGTCGTAAAGCAGCGCTGTGCTGGATGATTTTTAATGGATTTGATTTTGATGTGGTAGCGGCACAGCTGTTGTGTCCTTCGGACGTGGAGTGCGGGCGTGTTTGAGTCCACTAGAAGACTGGCTATCGGTGTGGTGCTGAGGGCACCTGTGGCGGCTCTGATGCAGCTGTTTTGGATGATTTCTAAATTTCGGCTCTGGCTTTCTGAAATGGTGGCAAAGATCATGTTGTTGTATTCTAGGATGGGTCGTATGATTGATGTGTGCAGTCGCAGTAGTGTTTTCTTGTCTCCGCCCCAGTCTGTGCCTGCAAGTACACGTAATATGCTGACGCGCTTCGCACATCGCTTCGAGATGGAGGTGATGTGAGTGTTGAAACTGAGTTTTTCGTCTAAATGTACTCCTAAGAACTTGAAGCGTTTCACCTGTTCGATGGCTTTGCATCGATTTTAATCAGAGTTTTCGGTGTTGGGCGGAGACGACTATATGTGACGGTGGCCGATTTTTCTGCGGACAGGGTAAAGCCCCAAGTTTTGTATCACTTTGGAATGTGGTCTAGACCTGCTTGAATGTTTTTTTTTTCAGCTTTAAGGAAGCATTGTGCTGTTGTCCAAATGGTTATGTCGTCCGCGAATAGTGAGTATTGAAGTGAAGTGTCAGTGCTGTTTGAAATGAGTATGGCTGCGCCCCATTTCCTATTTGGGCCGTTTACGTTGTCGACATGCCAAGTGTAATCTGGGATTTTGTTCCAATTGGAGTCAGAATCTCGAAAGTGTGTTTGATGGAGCGCAGCTAGTAGTGGTTTTTGTTGCAAGAATTCAGATTTTAATTATATGAACTTTCCTGGAAGGCTTCCGGTGTTCCACTGCAGAAAAAGTCCCATTGCCGAACGCGCTTAGTGACTGTTGGTGTTCCTATACTGGGGTGGTGTCGGTGTCGAGTTGGGGAGAAAGATTGAATCGGTGAACGGAGAGAGGGTTGGGCGGTGACCCAGGCAGGGGTGGTAGCCTGGACCTGGTCGCACGGGTTCTGTGAGGTGATTGGGAAGAGTGGCGGCGTGATTTGCGCTTGGGAGGCGTGATGGGTTCGGGTGGGATTCGTTGGTCTGGAGTTGTGGGTTCGACGGGCTTTGAAGGAGTGGTAGGTTCAGTCTGAGTGCTGGCCTCCGACGAGGTTTGGAATGGGTTTGGGTGAGTGTGCAGGAGGTGATGGGAGGTTCGGTTTGGCAGGAGGTGGTGGCCGTGGACTTGCGGGTTGTCTGGGTGGATGTTGTGGTGGCGTTGGTTCTAGGCCTTGGCTTGGGCCGGATGGATGGGTGTGGTAGGGGCCGAGGCCCTGGAGGAGGCAGTGGGGGAAGGCTTCAGGATGGCGAGGTGGGCCCTGGCCGGTTGGAGTCGGTGGCGCGAAGGGGTATGGCCAGGTCCCGTTGGGGATGGGTGGACACCGGTGGGGAATGGGGTGGGTACCGTGTCTGGGTCTGATGTGTGTTGGAGGAGGGATAATGGTGGTGGGCATGGGCCGGGTCTGAGATGGGGTGGGAAGGGAAGGAAGCTCATTCCTCGGTGGGGTGGTTGCGGGAAGCCTCTGGGGAAAGGGTGTGGGAGGAGGCCGGGTCGAGGGTGAAGGGGATGTGGATAAGGGCAGGTCTGAATTGGAGTGGGTGTGGGAGGAGGCCAGGTCCTGGGTGGGGTGGGGTGAGAAGGAGTGGTGGTCGGTGAGGTCGAGGGGCGGTGGGCCGGGGAGGTCGGGAATAAGTGGGGCGGTTGAGGCGAGGGTTGGGGATAAGTGGGGCGTTTGAGGTGAGGGTCGGATGAGCGTTGAGAAGGGAGGTGTGCCAGGCTACGGGAGCCGGCTGCTGGTGGGATGGTTGGGCGGGCGGGAGCTGGTGTTGGAGTGGGTGCACTGTAAACCAAATCTACCACCCATGGCTTAACAAACCATGCACACGCTAGAGGCATGGCATGCATCAAGTTACTTTGCAATGCTAAGGTTCGTTTAATGATGACAGACGTGTTGTGAATGAGCACTACACGGCCTGCACAAGTACACTGGCATAGTTAATTAATTATATCCGAAGCCATGCCACGTAAATGAGCAAGGCATACATTCATCTAAAGAACAAATTCTTGCCAAGTGGGTTAACCAGCACCTACATTGTGCTGGTAAGGTCACATGCCAAATGACTAGGGTGCTCATTGCAAGGATTAATGCACCAGTGCGGAACAAGCTTCTTACTTGAGTGATCAGTTCAGCTTTTAAGATCTCACATGCCGGACGCATGTTAAGTAACCACCGAGTGATCCATTGACAAGCTACAAACCACACATTCGTTTTCGACTCGTTTCGAAAATATCGCGATGAACTTCTCAGCACGCCATCTTTGATTCAGTTTCAGAGTGAGGTGCAAAGGACTGCCAGTCCGAACCACAATGGTAAGCAGGGGTGTTGTTTTATATGTTTTTGGGGGTTGCAAGTGCCCCTCGATGTTGGCTTTGTCCCTCCCCAGATAATTTCACTTTTAACATGGAACCCTAAGGAGTGTGCCCCCCCCCTAATCCATTTGTATTTCCTGCCCATTGCCTTCATGTATTTTGCCTCTCCAATAATTTTCAGAATCAACACCCGTGATATTATTGCATTTTGAACTGCAAGTGATGAATGTTGGTGGATCACTACATGAGATATATTCAGCATCATGAAGTAAGTGATACAGAATTAGCACGATTCCCCAAAATTTGACAATTTGGATGGAAGATGACACCAAGAGGAAATTAATGTCTGCCCATCATACTTGAAGCTCAATTATGCACTCTCATCTTTTGATATGCACGATCAATTTGTGTTCCTTTCTTAGGGACAAAATAAAATGCATGTGCTTGGCAAATGAGCATCCTATTGAATTTTACCCAGTCTGGAGTCCCAACATCCTTCTATTCAATGTCATGGCTTTATGTCCCATATGGATTTTTTGGTCGGTTTTATGCCACACTCCAGGATAAGTATAATTTTGGAACACTGAAGCAAAGCCTCACCTGCCATGTTCCTCCACAGTAAGATATTTGGTATTATTATGCTTTAATGTATTCACCAGACAAGTTTTACATATTTGTCTTTCATAATGCAAAGAAAAGGGCTAGGCTTGGTTAGTGTAGTTTTTTTATCCAAAATCCCAAAAGACATGAGGGGTTATCCGGGGGGGGTATGTGAAGAGGGGGTATCCGAATACCTAAGACATCATTCAATGAACGGCTTTGTCGCTTCCCCGGAATGGCCGAACCAGTAATTGTACGGTGTTTACAGAGTGTAAAAATATACAAGCTATCCATATTTAAACAGCTTCTTTTAATGGAAATCCTGTAACCGCTTACCAGGAGCAAATTTAGACAGACAATTATTTCGTAGTGGTGTTGTGTATTCCGAACACGAAAATATGGGCGTTCTAGATTACAAACACTAAGTGTGCTGTTTCCCGAACACTTTAATGAATGTTGTATATCTCCCACATAAATGTTGTATTTCATGACGAAAGCTCATTTTTATGTTTGTGGCAACTTTTCTGATCACAAGCCTTGGTACATATATTATTGAACGGCTGTGTATGAGCTGCAGGTGTTCACAGCTCTATAACTAGATCACATCGGACTTGAGGTATGTTTGGTGTTTTACTGCATCCAATACATGAGGGGGTATCCGGGGGTCTGTGAAGAAGGGGTATCCGAATACATAAAACTTCATTCGATGGATGGTTGTACCGCTTCCCCAGAATGGCGAAACTAGTGATTGTAGGATGTCTACAGAATGCACAAATTAAGAAGCTATCCATATTCAAACAGTTTCTTGGAATGGAAATCCTGTAACCGCTCACAAAGAGCAACTTTAAAACACAGTTATTTCGTAGTGGTGTGCTGTATTCCGAAAACGAAAATGTGGGTGTGCTGGATTACGAACACTAAGTGGGCTGTTTCCCGAACACTTTAATGAATGTTGTATATCCCCCTCAGAAATGTTTTGTTTCATGACGAAGGCTCATTTTTAGGTCTGTGGCAACTTTTCTGATCACAAGCCTTGGCACATTTGTTATTGAACGACTGTGTATGAGATGCAGATGTTCACAGATCTATAAGTAGATCACATCTGACTTGAGGTATGTCTGGTGTTTTAATACATCCAAGACATGAGGGAGTATATGGGGTATGTGAAAAGTGGGTATTCGAACACATAAGACATCATTAAATAAATGGCTGTACGGCTTCCTTAGAATAGCCGAACCAGTACGGTGCTTACGGAATGTAAAAAAAAAATATGAAGCTATCCATATTTAAACAGTTTCCTTAATGGAAATCCCGTAACCGCTCACAAAGAGCAACTTTAAAACAAACAATTATTTCGTAGTTGTGTTTTGTATTCCGAACACGAATATGTGGGTGTGCTGGATTACGAACACTAAGTGTGCTGTTTCCCGAACATTTAAATGAATATAGTATATCTTTCGCATACATGTTTTATTTCACGACGACAGCTCATTTTTAGCTTTGTGGCAAACATTATGATCACAAGCTTTGGTACATTTCTTATTGAACGGCAGTATATGACCTTGGGAGAGGCGGATATAGAAAGTGCACTGGACGTCCGATTGCTTATATTTTATTTTTAGTTTTTATTGAAGAAGGTGCACCCGATCTGACCGAATAGTCAGGACGGTCGCTTAATGTGTACTTGTCACTCAGGCAATAATCGGAGCAGGCCCCCCAGTAGAAAATTCCGAGTGGGGACAGGGGCGGATCCAGAAATTAGATCGTGGACATTCGTCTGGAGGGAAACTATTTTCAAAACACATTAGAAGACATCATAAAACAAATTGATGGGTAGGTAAGCAACCATTCATTTGGGAAATCCTATTTAATTTAATCACATTTAGGTAATTCAACACCAGTAGGTTTAAGGTGATCCAATCATGGATCATGTACGCCTGGATTGGAAACCAACAGCTGTTATCTATCAGTAGGTTTTAGGCAATCCAACATGAGTAGGTTTGGCAAATTTGTGCTTGAAGATATTTGTTAAAATACTGAATTCAACATAAGGGATACACAAGCATCTCGCAAAGCAATTCCAGGCATAGGCGTAGGAACGTCTCAAACAGTGGGTGGGCCAGGTCAACAGCAGAGGCGCACCCAGGAATTTCGTAAAGTATCATAGTTGAACACTTAGATAGAGAACCCGATAATTTTAATAGTGAGCACACAACTTTCACCGCTATGGGGGGGGGGCAGGGCCCCTGGGCGCGACTATGGCTACCAGCAACATGTGGTACTTAAAAACTATCATCACAGCATAAGTACTTTCAAATTCACACTTCTCGCTGAACATGTAACTCTTCAAGACTGGTGAATTAAATAATAGGTACATCTTCTTGGTGGAAAGGAAACCATTGGTACCTATTTATGTTGAAATACAATTTATTCAACCTCCGCTATGTGCGTGTTTGTGGGGAGTGCACGCTCATTACAGCCTCACTAATGGATACGTGGTGTGCCCTAGTTTCCATGAATTAGTACTTTACGTCACTAAGATGTCCCCCTTGTAAATGTTCTCTGATGTTGGTGAGGAGAAGTAATGAGCAAAAACGTAGTTTACTTGCTGCCCCATAGCAAAAGAAGTCTCATGATTGATGCTGGAGAGGATGAAAAACGGGAAAGGCGGGTGATCGCTGATTGGAAATTCTTTGATCCGTTGTGTGACAGACCAAGATTGGCAGGCTAACAAACAGTCTGGGGATAAGAAAAACGCAATAATTAAAAATGCATGGTATTGTGTTCGTCCTCAGGGCTTAACTCCAACACATAGGTGATCAGGCAACTCTATCATCCCTGTAGTACACATCATGCATCTTAGAATATCCGTCACTTGAAACGAAATGCTACAACTACGTCATGTGGCACCAAGCTGAAACGGAATATAACCGCTTATTTTGGGGACCAACAATTCAGTGCAGAATAGCTGACAGGTGACAACACACGGCACCTCATGAAGTCATAACGTGTTCAGACTTAAGAGACCCAAGGCCCTATCCTGAATTCAATTCGATAATTAGTTCTCTTCTTCTCACGTTTTCTGGTGTGTGGGAAATCCGGATAACCGCTGAGCTTTGATTCACCTCATCCCTTTGGTTAAATACGCTTCCAAATTGGCTCCCGAACTTAGGCTCTAGTTAGGTATTCTTTCTTTAACCTCTCCGTTTTTCTTTGTCTACGGATGCGTTTTAGGGCTCCAGCCAATTTTTGTACGGGCCCCAGCACATTTTGCGACCCTGCTTTAAAAAAAAGTTGTGTTGTTTTTTGTTGTGCATCGACAATATTGTTGTATGTATCGTCGCGTTTTCGCAGACCCCGAAGTGTTTATTTAATACCGGTCTTTGTGTTCCTTATCTTTGACCGTGTCTCCAGCAGCGGTCGTCAGCAGCAAAACAGCGGTTGTGTTTTGCTTTTTTAACTCCCGGTGTGTTTATTTAGAGGTGCAACGCATGTTTTGGGGCCTTGCCACATCTTGCCGGACTCGGTACACTTTGGAGGGCCCTGTACGTGATATTTATCCAGCTGCAGTTTCTCTCTCTCTATCCAACTGCACTCTCCAGCTGCAGTTTCTCTTAGGGTCCCACTGTGTTTATTTGGGGTTCCTTGCTCACATTTGTGGGACCGCAGTACGATATTGGGGGCTCCGGTATAATTTCTCGAGGTCCCGTCGCGACCTTTCGGGCCCAGGCGCGTGGTTCCGGGGGATCCGACGCAGTGTTCTGGGCTCGACGCAATTTTTGGTGACTTCTTCTGAATTATGTAAAGTTCGAGCCATGCCCTGATTTTTCGGGCCCCCGGGAACATTTTTTATTCTGTCCCGCCGCGATTTGTTAGGCTCCGGTACGTTTCTCGGGGCCGTATGCGATTTGGTAAGGCATATGGTGATATGTTTGGGCTAAGGAGAGATTTTCCTGGCTCGAACATTTATTTTTCGGAATCTCTTTATTTTGGGAGGCTCCGGCTTAATTCTTGTTGGGTTCCGATGCGATTTTGTGGCTACGCTGTGCTTATTTGGGGCCATGGACAAGATTTGGGAGCCCCGAGGGGATTTTTTTATGATCCAACCACAATTTATGGGCCCACAGACAAGAATATTTAGTCCCAAGCGCGATATTTAAGGGGCTTGGCGCTAGTTCGCGGGGCGCGTTGTACTTATCTGGGCCCTGGCTATATTTTGGCGTTCCCGGCGCAAATTTTCGAGCCCTGTGCAAGTTGTTTGGTGCCCGCTGTATTTATTTATAACCGCTAATTCTGGGTACCCAGACGCGAATTTATGGGGCCCCAGAACAATTGTTGTGGACCCCGGAGCGATTCTTGGGTTCTTCGGAGCCCAACTCCTCAGGATGGAAGGGGGGGGGATTTTCCTCTTTAGTATGCCACTGCGGCTGCTCAACGTGTTTTTTTTCTTCTCAGGTCCTCAGTCCCGAAAGAAAGTCCTCAGGAGAACTTTCTTTCGGGACCTGTTCTGGATTTTCCGGTGCTCAGGTCGACTTGATAAACACCCTTTGTGATTTCTTGGGGTTGACTTCCATTTTTGTAAGCCTCCTGCGCGATATTTGTGGGCCCCGGTACGATTCTTCGGGCTCCCGGTGCATTTTTATCGGTGCTCCAACGTGCTCTCGGTGCTCTCGGTCACCAACGACCCTAAAAGTAATCCATAGATAAATTTGACATGCACATGCAGTTTACAAGCTTCTCAGAAGATTCACTTTTCTTTTGCAAAGAGGAAGCACACATTCGTGGGCGGTCGTGTCGGCACATTGACGGAACTTTAAGCTCTTAGTCAAAGCCCTGCCATTGAGCTTGAATTATCGGATCGGGCGGTTGGCCCGAGTTCACGCAACAAGCTCGGCTTAGCATATAACTCTAATCCTTAATGCGACCCCAGTGAATGTGAAGGGAAAATATCCGTGTTTATCGTTATTGGGGTTTAGGGGGAATCAACTGCATAAGTTATTCAGCGCCCATCCGTGTTTGTCGTCTAATTCTAGGATCTTTTCCTTTGTGGCATAGAGGAGGCGTGCTGGACCCATCTCCTGGAGTGCCTCCGTGCTGAGAAGGAGGAGTTATTCGGGGAAGAGCGACAGGCAACTTGCCCAAAGATACTGGAGGAAGATTGAGGTGCATGTCTGAAGATTGGTCGCACATTGGTCGCCATGCCCGCCGGGACCTCAGAAGTCCACGTGGTCTGCAAGCTTCCCTGTCTTTAATCTTAAGTTTCCTCATCGCGACGGTGCGAGATGCGTCGCAATTCTACTGCACCGGCGAGTGTTGGCATTGTGGTAGGGGCAAAAATGCCACAGGCATCAATGCAGTTTTTAAAAGAAGTACAGGCCTGAAAAAAAAATGAAGGTAGCATTCCCCCACTCCCTCCCTAGTGCGGAGTTCGGAGTGCGGGAGCATAACGTGGCCGGCCCTCTCGGAGGGTATCCCAACGGGCTAACACGCGGTTCCACCCGTGAGCAGTCAGCATGTGTTTTTCCTGCGTTGCCGCAGGCCAGTTGTGTTTTTGGTTATTTCATTTGCACATGGAATACTTGATAATAGGAAGACTGCTGCAATTTATATAATTATTTTTATATTCTTGTATCGACGTACTGATCCAATAAGCTGGTCATCACGGCCAGTTGTCGCGCATAATCAAACATGGTTTGGGAAAGGTGGTTTCAGTACAGTCTTGGGATCGTCATCAGTTTTTTTTATTCTGGTGCTATTCTCTTTTTATTTTATTTTATTATACAGTGTGGTTTTATTCTTTATATTCTACCATGTTCACGTGTTAATTATGTATACATGTGACCAACCAACCTTCACACGACACTTCTGTGGTACAGTTGACGTAAACGCGACCGATGATGCCAGGATGCTTGGGGATGAGGAAAGGGCAATAGATCAAAACATTGGATGGGAGGACAGAGAGATAGAGAGAGGGAATAGAGAGAGGGGAGAGGGAGAGAGAGAGAGAGAGAGACATCGACATCATCTCTCTCTCTCTCTCTCTCTCTCTCCCCCCTCTTTTTTCCCCTCCAATGTTTTGATCTCTTGCCCTTTCCTCATCCCCAAGCATCCTGTCATCATCGGTCCTGTTTACGTCAACTGTACCACAGAAGTGTCGTGGTAGGGTTGGTTGGTCACGTGTGTGCATAATTAAAATGCTATGATTTATCAGTTATTTGCTATCCTTATTATTGCAATCATTTTTAAACCTTACCAGAATAAAAGGAGGTGATGGCGATCCCGAGATGGGGCTGAATCCTGTTTTCCCAATACCATGTTTGACTAAGCGCTCCAATTAGCGATGATCACGATTATATATCGTAGTCACCAACAGTAACGAGAATACATTAAGCTTATTGAATCAGTGTGTGAAAACAAGAAGAAATGACAACTATATAATTTGCAACAGTCTCGCTATTCCCAAACGGTTCAATTCCTGTTCTTAATTTCTGATAGTAGATAGTGTTGTTTCCAGTATTAACCATGAGTAAATGATGATAAGATCTAGCTTTATGATTATGACATTCTAAAAGATTCCAAGCACTTGACTGGATATATTTTGCGACCAGGGAATTATCAATCAAATTGATAATGCCCTGGTGGCGAAATGTATCCGGTGAAGTGTTCGTAATTTTAAAGAATATATCATGAGATATAAGGCTGCACCTGATCATTTACTTTTTGTATCGGAAGCTCGCCTCCGTGCGATGTACCCTTCCATCAGTTAGTTGTATTTTCAAAGCATTGCGCCGCCGCCGCTGTCATCATCGCGTGTGCGCTTCTGCATTGTACATGTTCAATACATGTATGAATTGGCAAGATATGTAAGACTGCTTGACTGCCGGGATGAGGAACTTCGGGGGTGAGAGGCCGATATCATAGCCGTTATTAAGGAGGAAGATGACAATCTCATTCTCAAGATGGGCTACGCATTGCCGGATTTGCCTACAGGGACCACGTGCAGTTCGAGCCTTTGTGGGGCTCTAGCATACAGACATTATGAGACTATCTAGTCCTATTTAGTACCGTGAATGCGCGTAGACAGATGAACCGGCCGATTTTGCTTGTGATGGATTGGAACTTCATGGATGTATGCAGTGCGTAGTTTCATCAATGTATGTACCATGCAATCTGGATAAAGTCTGAAAGTCTGGATCTGAATGCAGGCCTGAAATGCGAGCTATACTTACTAACAGTGGCGCAGCCAGGATTTTCTTAAGGGGGTCACCCCCCCCCCCCCACACAAAAAAAAGAGAAAAAAAGGTATGAAACAGAATGTCAAAATTTTGGTTTTAGGTGGTGAAAATATAAAAATGTATTGCTTCGTCTCGTGCATTTTTAGCTGATGGGGAGGGGGCTGCCTTCCCCTCCTTGGCTGCGCTTCTGCTTACTAAGTATGTGCTAATTTACTAATGTATACCTAGCTGCACTACAAGCACCGACTTCAGCAACGAACAGAATGCTAGTATAAGTATCTCATTTAGCTTAGTGAATCAACTACCAAATTAGTTTTGGGCTACTTCCTCATTTGTTTATTAACTAGGACCTTGGTAAGCTGACAAGATAATCCTGCTTTTCCTACACACTGGCTAGTTATATCCTAGTTACCTAACAAGGAAAAGGCTCGTTAAATAGCGAGTGGCAGCAGGAAAAGCAAGCAAGCACCTAGTAGATACTCTAGGCTACTCCGTGTTGCAGAACGAAGCACAGCCTATGCAAATATGCGTTGACTAGGTACAAGGCAGGGATTGGTCGATTTGGTTTACAGTGTGTGGGTTTAGGTGTGGAGAGCGTTGCTGCGTAGCTTCGCCCGGCGGTAGGAGCGGTGTGTAGAGGTGCAGTTGTGGCTGTGTGAGTGTCAGTGATGGTGTGGCGTAGGTGCTGTCGTGCTGTCGTGCGTGTGGCACCCGATGAGTTGCCGCATACCGGCACACCTCCCTCTCGTATGCCCACTTGGGGCAGTCGGGGTCGGTGGCGGGGTGCGCCCCATCACAGCCTGCACACTTCTTTTCGGATGAGTTGCAGTCGGATGCCGCGTGGTGACCGGCGCTCTGGATGCATCTGGGAGTTGGTGACGCGCATGCGCGTTCGCCATGTCCATAACGCAAACAGAACCGGAACCGTAGTGGCAGAGGCACGTAGAGGCGGACCTCGTAGGCCTTGTTGTGTATGTGGACGTGTGATGGTAGGTGTGGTGAGTCGAAAGTCAGTACTAGAAGTTTGTGAGTCGAACGTGCCTCCTGTTTAATCTGGCTGATTGTAACTGTGGCATCCAGGAGGGCTGAGGCGTCGAATAGTGCGGCGATGCTGTCAAGAGGTAAACTATCCAGCTCTGGGGCGCAAATGTAGCCGCTGCTGGTGTTCAAGTTCCGATGTAACGTGAAGGAGCAGCGCTGGTTGTTAAAGGTGGCTGTGTTTAGTAGAGTTTGTGTGTCCGCGCTGCTCTGTGTTTGGACTATGATGTGTGTGGTGTGCATGTGGACCTTGAAGTGTGTTGAATTAAGAATGTTCGAAATCCATGTTGAGTATCCCTCAAAAGGTTGTGCCTATCTAGATGAATCTGAACATTCTGTTTAACCAGATTGTCTAGTACCTTGCAAACTATTGAGGTCAAACTGACTGGCCTGTAGTTCCTACACACTTCATACGTCCCTTTTTGAAAATAGGTACTAAGTTTGCATTTCTCCAATCTTCAGGTACTTCAGAATTGTAGGCGCGTGATCTCGATGCCCATGCCTTGGCTGCAGATTCGTTACTAGCATGCTCATGCTTTGTTGTTTGCACGGTTTGATGCGGTTTCTGGAAAATGTGTCACATTAAAACACCACCGACCACAATCAATCAGCCTAACAGCCTACGGAACAAAGATAAACAAGTACAACCACGCGAACATGTATGTGCAGTCCATGTCTTCTGCATTATCATATAACTATACCAACACATGTGAACATGGCGCGCTGCGCGAGAATACCTACCGAGGTTCTGCCGCTCGACACCTCACCAATCACCGCACCCACGGAGCCTCCATTGCAAACTAACACACGCCTTCAAAACTGCCCTTTGTCGTCAACTCAGTATTGTTGCGCGCGGAGTAACACAAAATATAGTTCAGCACTAGACATGAACATCACGTGGCGCGGCGGTCGATCTACTTAATCCAAGCTACTTAGAGGGGTCAAGGTCTCGTACGCACACCAATCCAACCAGCCGTTCACTTGGCGGCTACATCCTCCCCGTTGAACCAACTAGGTTCAACACAATATTCAAGGCTTCGAAATCTCTCCTGAAGAAACAACAAGCAACGTTAAAGAAATCGTGCATACACTCAAGCGGCTTCCTCCAACAAAACCAACTTGGATATAGGCCTTCGAACAATCGAACTACCCCTCTTCACCATTGCACTTCTTACGAGGCCATCGCGATCCGTGGTTACCTGCACCACGAGTCCCAAGGGCCACTGTCCTCTTGGAGTGGCCTGGTCTGCAACCAGCACTACGTCATTCACGCGTAGATTCCTATGGCGCTCATGCCACTTGGATCTCGACTGGAGATTCGGCAAATATTCCTTGCACCACCTTCTCCAGAACACGTTTGCCAAATATTGTACCTGCCTCCATCGCTTCCTAGGATAAGAGTCATTTGGTGTGAAAACGCCTGGAGGAAACGCAGGGCAACCGCGCAGCAACAACAAGTGGTTTGGAGTCAATGGCTCCTGGTCCCTTGGATCCGCAGACACCGTCGTTAACGGACGACTGTTGACGATCGCTTCAACTTCACAGATTAGAGTTTGCAAGGACTCATCATTCAAGGTTTGTTCTGTTGCTACTGCATTGAGGATCTTTCTGATTGTTCGAATTTGACGTTCCCAAACACCTCCGAAGTGTGAAGCTCCGGGAGGATTAAATATCCATCGAATCTCCCTCTGGAGCATCACCTTACTGATCTCAGCTTGGTTCCAAGTCTCAACTGCTTCTTTCAGCTCCTTTTCGGCGCGGACAAAGTTGGTACCTCTATCTGATCGTATTAACCTAACCTGACCTCTACGAGCCGAGAAGCGCCTCAGGGCGTGTATAAACGAATCTGTAGAGAGAGAATCCGCGATTTCTATGTGGATCGCACGAATGGCTAAACACGTAAACAGGACCCCATAGCGCTTGACCTGTCCTCGTCCTCTCTTCGCATAGAATGGACCAAAGATATCAACTCCAACACTTGTGAATGGTGGATCATCAGGTCTCACTCGATCTTCCGGTAGATCAGACATCCTATGCTTCATTGTCGGAGCCTGCAGCTTCCGGCACGACAAACACTTCCCTAATACTCTCCGTACTGCTGAGTTTCCCATGATGACCCAATATTTCTCGCGCAAACGGGACAGGACATGTTCCCGCCCCTGGTGGCCAACAAGTCTGTGGACATGCCCTATTATCAGATCAGTTACATGACCCCTGTACGGCAGGAGATAAGGATGCCGTGCTTCATGAAGGATGGGTGCCGAACGCAGCCTTCCTCCAACGCGAAGAATTCCACTCTGTACAAAGGGGTTCAACTTGACTAACGTACTGGACTTTTTCACCCGACAACGGTCTCCATCAGTCAGACCACCAACATCTTCACAAAACATGTCAGTTTGCACGAACTTAATGATCACCCTTTCAGCTTGCGATAATTCCTCAGGCGTGATAAATCCACAAACAGACTTGTCTCTAATCTGTAGACTACGGAACTGAAGGATCCGTTGGTACCACGCAACCGCTCGTCTTAGCCTATACCAGCAAGAGAAATGACTAATCAGCCTTTGAGTCGGACTCGGCTCATCCACCGCCTTGGCGCCAACCAACATCACTTTCTTTACTTCTGGATCTACTTCATCACTGAACATGACAGACGGCATTTGTGGCCAATCCTCTTGGCGTCGAAGAAACTCTGGTCCATGGATCCAGCGTGAGCTTTGTTTTCCTCTTGTCGCGTCGTCAGCTGGGTTTACTTTGGTACCGACGAACCTCCACTGTGCAGGAGTCGATCCGGCCCGAATAACGGCCAAGCGGTTCGCCACGAAGGTGTGGAATCTCGTTCGATCGTTCCCGACGTATCGGAGAACTGTCGTGCTATCCGTCCAATACGTAGTACTTCGAATTGGCATCTCTAACGCCTTCTCGAGCATCAATCCGACGCGAACAGCCATTGTAGCGGCTGCTAGCTCTAGGCGAGGAATGGTTTGCTTCTTTAAGGGCGCTACGCGAGACTTGCCGAAGAGAAAGGCACAATGATAGCATCCTTGATCACTGGTGAGACGCACATAAGACACGCAACCATGAGCCTTCTCACTCGCGTCCGCAAAATGATGCAGTTCTGCAGACAATATGGGCCCGAAACTGTCGGGCCTGTAGCATCTGGGTAGCTTGACCTCGGACAGCCTATGTAAGCCGTTCAACCATTCCTCCCACTGTCTCGTCTGAAGGAGGAATCTCCTCGTCCCATCCTAGCTTAAGTTCCGTCAAGTCTCGCAAAATTAATCTTCCGACGAGGGTGTAAGGCGAAACGATGCCCAGAGGATCATATATGGAAGCGATAGTCGATAACATTCCTCTTCTCGTAGCTGGTTTATCAATTATAGATACCTTGAAGAACAACATATCGTCATCAACCGACCAGCACACTCCCAACGCTCTCTCAATGGGAAGGGGATCTTGATGTAGATCTAGCGTCCTATCCTGCTCCCCACGCTCATCAGACAATAATTCCAGAAATGCTCTACGATTGCTGACAAACTCGGTCAGGTTGAATCCTCCGCGCTTGCACATAGTCCTCAAATCTCTGACCAGCCCGACAGCTTCCTCCGCGCTATCGACAGATTTCAGGCAGTCGTCCACGTAGAAGTTCCTCCGCACAGTACGAGCCACTTCTTGATCGAATTGGTCCTCACTATCCTCGGCACATTTTCGCAATGAAAAATTTGCGCAGCTAGGGGAAGAACTTGCCCCGAACAAATGTACCATCATGCGAAATTCTTCGGGAGGCAGGCTTGTGTTACCGTCAGGCCACCAGAGGAAACGCAAGAAATCTGTCCTCTTCAGGCACAACTACCTGATAAAACAGCCTCAACGTCGGCCATGAAGGCACATTCTTTCTGTCGGAATCTAACTAGTACGTCAATAATGGAATTTGTAATATCTGGTCCTGTGAGAAGAGTGTCGTTAAGCGAAACATCCCGAAACCTAGCTGCACAGTCAAATACAACTCTAATTTTGGACTTTCTTGGATGGAAAACACCATGGTGTGGAATGTACCATACCTTGCCATCGTTTCTACTTAGGGCTTCTGAAGGAACCTTCTCAGCATACTTCTTATACAGCATGTCCTGCATGAAGCTGACGTACATATTGGAGTAGTCTTGATCCCTGTCAAGCTTCTTTTTTAAGCCAACCAGTCTTCGCTGAGCACATGTTCTGTTGTTAGGCAGGATTGGGTCGCTTTTACAAAAAGGGAGACCGATTTCGTAGTGCCCTTCCGGCATCTTCCTGCAACTTGCAGCTACCTTGGCCTTCCACATGCGGTCCTCCTGTGCTGGACCCTTAGTATCTATGCCACAGTTTTCTGGGAACTCTTCGTTATACATCCTAATCAGAGTTTCATCAAGAGACATGTTATCTACCTGAACACGATTGACCTTCACCTCTGCTTCCACTCTGTCCTTCACAGCTCCGCTAACTACCCATCCTAATCTAGTCTTGATTGCGAATGGCGCATTTTCAACAGGTCCATGAACAACATCCCAAGGTTCCAATGCTTGGGGAAAATTGTTGCCTATCATGAGATCGACATTTGCATCTAGACTTGGAAGCGACAACTTCCGCAGATGCGGCCACCGCTCGACATCTTCCTGCTTCGCAATGTCATCAACAGAAACAGGGATCTTGGCAAGTGTGTATACAGGAGGTAGGGACAGGAAGGGATAGGAGTCTTCGTTTAGTCCTGCCACCTCCAGTCCAGTGACAACAGAACTTTTCAGTTCATCGCCCTTTGCTTGCACTGTAGAGATCACAATAGTGGTGGGAACTGCATCTGTGCATCCCAACTGATCCAATAGGGACTTCGTACAAAATGTTGCTGAACTTCCGCTATCTAACAGAGCGTGAGTTTTGATGATTTGTCCATACTTAGACCTAACCTTGACCGGAATGATAGACATGCCACTCCCAGAACAGGCACTCTCATTGACAATGGTTCCAATGCCCATTACTGTTGTGCTGCATGTCCTCTCCTCAGCTTCCAGCTTGACCCTGTCCTGCTGAACATTGCGTTCAGACTTCCTAGGCTGCAATAGGTTCCTATGCAGAAGTGTCGGGTGTCTGCCCTTGCAGATGGTGCACGTCCTTCTTCCCTTACATTGACTCGAGAAATGGCCCACTCGTAGACAACCAAAGCAGCGGCGACCTTTACGTATCAAGTCCAACTTTACCTGCTCGTCTTTACCAGAAAGTTGTTTGCAATCCTCCAAAAGATGATTTCCTCTGCAGAAAGGACAGCCCGCTGCAGGCGCAGATCCGGAAGGCTCTCGAACATTAATATCTGCAGCGCCGATGCTACCAACCAACTGTTTGTGTGGCTTCACATACTGCTTCTCGACTTCCACATCTTTCTTAAAAGCATCTCTACCAAATACTGGGTTGGACATGATCCTGGACTCTTCCTCGACAAAATTCACTAGGTCACCAAAGGTCACACTTCTGTGCTCATGCTCACATACTCTATCGGCGACACGACGCCACCTGTCTTGCATATGCCAGGGTAACTTCAATACGATCCTTCGAATGTTCCTGGGATGCTCAATTTCTCTAACGCCCTGGGACATGCCACTCATAGAGTTTAAACAGCTCCTGAGCATGATAGAAATTCTGTCTAAACTATCCAAATCCTCAACCTTGATGTTTGGCCATGCGAGTATCTTATCAACGTATGCCGCTGCCACACTGACTTCATTGCCATAGCGCTGGCACAACAACTTCCTCGCTTCATCATATCCTCGCCCTTCTTCCATATGCAAACATCCTCTAACAATGCCACGAGGTTTTCCTTTTGTGAACTGTTCAAGATAAAACAACTTCTCCTCAGAATCATAGATCCTGTTTGCGATTTTGCTATCAAATGCCCTCATGAAGGACCGAAAGAGTGTCACATCTCCACTGAAGCTAGATATTTCCGCAACAGGAAGCAAACTACGCTGAGCTTGGGACAGCACAGCTTGTGTCTGTTCATTTTGAAGCCTAATCACCCTCTCCAGGTCATCAGGTGGATGCTGACGAGATAGATCAGATACACGTGGTGGAACGGAGTTGTCAGGTTGGTGGACACCCAAAGGTGCATCACTAAGTTCGACTTCATGCACCTTCATTGCGCTGTGCGCGTCCTTAATATGAGAAGTTCCGACTCAAGAACTGAATCTCTTACAGTGCCAAACTCACCCAGAGCTTTCTCCCTAGCATTGCATTCTGCAAGATCAACACGAAGCTGTAGATCTTCCCTCTTCATCTTTAAAGCCAACTTTTCCTCCTGCAACCTAAACTCAGCCTGACGCAGCCGAAGCTCCTCCTTCCTTTGTTCTCTGAGCAAGGTTGACTTCGCCAGCAAGCCTGCCTTTCTAGCAGATTCCGCTGCTCGCATCGATGCGATCGACGCAGACGAACTACATTTGGAAATCTGGGATATGTTTTCTTCTTGCTCAGCATGAACATCTTCCCCAACAGCAATCTCTTGAACCAATTCATGTTTCAAAGACAAATCTGCTGGAGAACCGGAGGGGTCTGCCACAGCACCCAAACTCCTTACACTATCTACAAAGGCATCCAGCTCTACACCTTCAGAGACCAAAACCTCTACTAATCTATGGACCAAGACTGTCTTGTTACCTCTAATATCTAACCGCCTCGTGGCTAACTCAGCCTTCAACTGCGAAATCTTCAACTGTCCCACGGTATCCATGGCAATCACAAAAACGTCGGTTCTTCTGGAAGGCGACTACCCACCATCAATCTCAGGATTTACCTACTCCAAATCGCCTGCCAAATCCTCGACGAAAGATAAACACATTTAATGCTTTGGCAAGGGACTAACATCAACATGGTCCAGAAGCTTTATTAGGTTTTATATTCTGCAACTGCTTTTCTACAGCTTCTGTAGTTATTGTAAGATCCTCCAGCTTATCACCTGTCATGGCATAACCTTCAGTTGTTTCTATTGTACCAGAATTATCTTTAGTAAAGACTGATGAGAATTGCTTGCTTAGGGATTCCACAATATCACAATCATGAACCACTATTTCCCCATCTACCTCCAGGGATCACACACTACACTTTTTAGCCTTAAGTTTTGTAGAAGCTAAAGAATCTCTTAGCATTACCTGCTTAACATTCTCGAGCTACTTTGATTTCAGCCAGTCTTTTAGATGCCCTAACACACCTACTAATTATAATTCTAGCTGTTTTATATGATTCGAGGTTTACCTCAGAGTGAGCATCGTTTAGTTTCTTGAATGCCTGTTTATTTGACTCCAGTAAATGTTTTACTTCCATGGTCAGCCATCAAAGGCGCTTAACCCTGGTTAATCGAATTTGCCTATTGGGAATGGTGGCAATGTCGCACTCGGTCTTGGCGAGACGCATCTGGCTGATTTGGTCCGACTCATAAAATAACTAATACTCTCACCTTGACTGCGTCCGACACCCTCAAATATTTCCTCGCTTCACAGGCAGTACGTTCAGCGAGAGTGAGCAGTGAGCACTGGGCACCCAAGCAGGGTGCCACCCCTTGTTTGTGCCATTTCTGATATTTCACTACATTCGCAGATTTTTTATTTTCGCGAGGCAATAAACGGTTGTGTGAATGGTTTCTCGGTTATCGGAATGTGATTGCTATATTGTGGATGCTTCTCTCTCCTTGTAGTTCGTGGTAAGGTATATAACTCATACATCGTCTACCACCACAATTTGAGACATTTCTGCCATTTTTTTTAACCTATGACCTCACGAGTTAGAACACTTATGCAACACAACATTCAAGCTCAGATGACTAACGTTATCATCCGATCACGTGTCTCGAACGTCAAAAGCCTAGTATTTCAGAAATATACCGTTCTAAATCATATGCATACAGGCCACGACAAACTAGCGCAAAAAACAACCACGCATGCCTAGTTTTGAATGGATATGTAGGGTTTTCGGAGCAATATCCTTTTTTCCTTCTTGCTTCCAAAGATAAGATATCGAACTTCATTTCTGTGACTGACCAGAAAGGTAACATAAATCACGTGACCTTAGGTCACGATGTCACGATTTCAATTATCCCGTAAACGAAATTCTCGAAATAGCCAACAGATGCAGTGGGCCATTGTGAGTCTACCGATATATACTTTTTGACAATTCAGATTGTTTTTGATTGAGTTAAAGACCTCAAAATACACCCTTGTTAGGCGACATCTAAAAAATTACCGAGGCTATATCTCCTTGACCGTTATCTGACCTTTAAAAAAATGGCACAACCGGATTCGGCGCATCAGATGACTTCATGCAATTATTTTCACAAAATATAAAATATGGGGTATTATTTTGGCCCTTTCATTTGTCGATGTGTCGTGCAATGGGCCATATAATACATGCTACATTCAGGTACGAGGAGATAATGTGTCGATACCACGCCGCTAATTCAACACTAGCTCTTTCAAGTACCCAGTGCACTGATGTTTTGCATCACCGGCCACTTTGCACCTAAACATGTTTTACCCGAAAAATATAATTTTACTCCACAATTTCATGGACCGGTGACTCGGATACCACTTTCCAAAAAGCATTCTTCAAAGATGTACTGAACAGTATGTCATGTGCCCTGACAATGTCAGTGTGCCTTTGACAGCCAACGGTGGGTTGTAACATTCAAAATAAAGTTTGAGAGGCCACTCAAGCTATTCCGAGTCGGCGTAAAGCTATTCCGAGGCGAGGTTAGGCCACCTCCGCCTTCGGAGACCGCCTAGTCTGCCTTGGGGGTGGCGTCGCCAGGTATGGGAGAAGTGTGAGTAGTGTTCAGCTGGACACGACCGACATCACCCCCGGCCAGCAGGGTTCCTTCGTCTGGCGATGTCGGATCGACGGGGTTTAATCGTGCCGTCTCCGTGCCGTCTCCGTGCATTTCCCGAGTTCTCCACAGCGCGCCGCCTGCCCAAAAACTCTGCCTAGGGTCGGGCTCGCTTAGACGGGATCGATTAATGCCCAAAATGGGCCCATTAGAATCAATTTGAGACGCTTTATTGCGCAAGGGACTATTATGACTTCCAGCTAAGCTCTGCGCTCACAGGCGAGCCAGAGGTCTCGCCTTTCCCTTCCCAATTCCCCGGGAGAGTGTGTTGTTACCGGTTCGTGGTTGGAAGTTCACGATTAATCCACCAGGAAGCCGCACAGTGAGTTCCATGATCCGCTCCTTGACTGTTGCAACATCTTAGCGCTGTGACTAAATGGCAACGCTGCGGAAACGAAGTGTGCCGAATATTTGTATATTGTTATTATACATTGTTGTTCACCTGGTAACGAAGGAAGGGGCAGCACTCGGTCAGAGAGCCACCACTTATCTTACCCTGGAGGTATTAGTAATGTAAAGCAAGCAAAATTAATTATAATAGTAACAAAAGAATTACAGCTAATGCACATGTCAGCTATGTATAAGTTGGCAGGAACTATGGTTCTCTCCCAAGAAATACTAATTTCCATTTCGCAATGGTACGTGTGCACCGATGCAGACATGAGTGTCGCCACGGGGATGGGGTGGGGTGGAGTAAGTATCCCCACCGCAAACTTCTTGAAATTTAACGTTACTCCATGGCGCCACATGAAACACAATGGACCTTAAAGCCCTCTCGCCCCTCCCCTACACCCAAGATTTGTGGCGCTGCCAATTAGTTTGTCCAAAAAACATTTGTTCGGATTTGTTTTAGGGGTTGAAGGTAGTATGCTTGACCAGAAAGTAGTACTAACACGATTTTGAGTGAATCTGAGTATGTTTAGAGGTCGCGTCGAAATGTTCTTTGACATCCGGTGATAACAGGCAAATACATTAGTAATCATTGAATATATTATATAGGTACCTGAATACATTCAAAGTAAGCTGATGTTCATCCAATTAATAAGGTTTATTATATTGCATCGAATATTGGTAAATACAATTTTTTTTAACATTTTTACCTTAAAAACGATCAGTGAAGTAGCGAAGTCCCCGGCAGTCAAACATACAACGCAGAACCGTTAGGAATTATGAGCGGATGTGGCGCTGCCCTGGTGGTGGGTTTGTGAAGGAACACTACCAGAGTGGGCTTGCTATGATTAACGCCATATTCTAGTTTCTACACGAGGTGCAAGTTATTTCCAATAGCCAAATTTGATCAACATTTAAACAAGCTCTCTTATGAGGTGTAATTCGTTTTATTTTCAAATCATTTCACACCTTCACTTTGCCATCGAGGTGAAATGGGAGCAATTGGTCACTCAACTTCCGGTAATACAATTGCGCCATATATCTTATGCGAAATGTGCTGACAATTTCCAATATTCTTAACTAAACGAAAACGGAATTTGGTACATTTTGATATCATCTTGAGTATGAAGTTTTAAACCCGTCATGTTTGCACTTAATTCCAGAATTTTGTCCAATTATCACATGGTGTTCATGTAAATTATATATGAAATGTTCTACATTAGCGAATTTATTTCCCATGGTATGAAATAAACCGGCAAAAAATTAAGCTGCCTTCTGATGCTACACTCGACCATTTCTATAGATATATGACCCTGCCATTTTCCACATTTTGGCATGAAACTTGTAGGCATTATTGTGGTTCTGGCATAGCTCGATACGTGTCAAGCACGGACATTTGCTGCCCAGAGGACCCGTAGAGCCGCCGATGAGTCACGATAAGAAATAAAGTTCGATCCTTGCAAGCAACATCGACTCGGTCACGTCAAAATTGTGTAGGGGAAATTCACGGTTGTAGATGCATTCCCCCCATTCAATGACCATAAGTGTAAAGTTCTTAACAATATCGAGGGAACCTGTAGGCCTCGATTTCAATGGTGGCGGAAGTCATGTCAGACACATCGCCCATACTTGAAAATACAAAAATAAGCCTGTAAATTTGGCGTTGGGGCCCATTCACTTTCAGGAAGTGGTTCCGGACCCGACCGCCATCCATGGCGCTTATCGTGTATGCTTATCGTAATATAGTTCCAGAAGACTATTCGAAAGGAAACAGTATGTGCAACATATCAGTGTAAGTGGCAATGACATTTAAATGTGAAGGCAAGCCAACTTTAATAAATGTACTTCGAATCATATTTTATCGATACATATTCCATGGAGTCATATTTCAGAGTTCTTCAATGGCACCAGGAACCTACGTGATTTCTTTCTTTAACTGGAGATGCCCGATGTCCGCATTATCATTGCGTCTGACGCCTAACGTTGAAGTAAACGAACGATGCTACTGCGACAACCACTCTGTTCACATACAGTATCGCAATGTGTTAGCCAAAAATGACGATGCAACGTCAAAAGCGAAGCAGGGGAGGACACAGAGTTCCTCCTCGGTGTTCCAATCGCAACGAACAGTTCGGGACTCGATGAAGCCACCGCTGTTCTGCAAGAACTGAACCTTGATCACAAGATAATGGCGCTCTCGTTCGTCACGACGGCAGTCAACACCGGGATGATCCGAGGATAATGCATTCACATCGAAGAAGATCTCGACCGCGACCTGCTGTGGCTGGCTTGCCGGCATCATGTCTCAGAGGTTGTTCTCAAGAGAGCCTTTGAAGCCTGCTTCGGAAAGTCCTCAGGCGATGCTAATTTTATCAAATGTGTTTCTTCCTCCCCCTCATGTATCGACTTCAATAAGAAGCTGACGCACCAATAAAACGCAGGGCATTACATCCATCAATCGATGCTTGCCAGTGATAAATTCGTGTTCGACCCACGCGCGGAACTTGAGAAAATGAAAGCCAATATTGATTCCAAAATATGAAGAACAGCTCATTTATATGGTGGTGCTGGTCCATTGTCCTTTGCTGTGCACCTACCTTCAAGCATTTCGTGACGTAGCTTTCGGCGGATCTAGAAGGGTGATGGACCTTGACACTATGCCAATCAGATATTCACGATTGCGCTCACTTAGTATGCACATCTGAGCACACATTCGGCAACCACACATGTCTGCGGCGTGACTGGCTGGGCCACACTACCTTGGCAAAGGGTTGTCATTTTTGGCAGCATCCTCACCGACGAGATAAGAAGTGCATCTGCAATGTTCATCAACGCAAACATGTCCATTGAGTACATGCTTTATAACATGCTGCATTGCTTGAATTTCTATTAAAAGCATATTAATGTTAAAATCAACGTCTACCAAGTGACCATTGTTGTCAATGTCGCAGAGTTGGATGGTATTAATGGTGAAAGGCAGGGGTTACAGCGGGGAAATTGCTACCCGGTAGTCAAAACGTCTGAAATGAATAGATATTGTATGCCGTACTCATTTTTTTTCTTCAATCTTGACAAGCACTTACCAAAATGCTTGCCAAATATAGCATCCGTTGGGAACAAACAGGTAATTTCTGTATGAATTATAATGACGCTTCAAAGCCAGCAGTGCCTCTGATGTTAACACACGTGGACTTGGAACGTGCTCTCCACCACCATCGTGTGGTACATGACTACCTTCCACTCACCCTGCGATGGTGGCGGTGCGGAATTCTTCCCCTGACGATCGACTTGCACTGTTGACGTTTTCGCGTTATTTTCGTTAACGCTCGCTTGTTCCCCACTAATGTAGAATGCTGACATGACGGAATTCCCCCAGATTCAGAACCGTACCACAACCGAAATGCCGACCGGCGATGAACCCACGATAATCGGAAGGAACGGGCTCGAATTGGTCAGGTGCGCGCAAAGAGTTAAAAGCTGAAACTGCGAGCGAGCTGCTGACAGTGCATCACAGCGTCAGTACTGGCCGCAGTAAAGCCTCCAGACTTTGCACGCACTCATGCACTGCAGGAGATGTTGAATATCGTTAAAAGCAGGTACCCCTTTGTGAAAAGGATTATTTGGCGAAACCTGACTGCCACATCCTGCATGACTGGCAGATACAGCTGAGTTAATTTTTACTACGGATGATGTTATTTTTACCGAACAGAGAGCAATAAACCTTCACATATGCAGGAAAGTGATAGCTTACGACAGGATGTGCTCATCTCTCGACACCAGATGTGCACGGAAGTGATAATTCAGGGCAGGATGTGTACGCCTTCTCTCGACATCAGATGTAAAGCGAAGTGATGCTTTACGGCAGGATGTGCGCGCCATCTATCGACACCAGATGTGCAGGGAAGTGATACTTTACGACAGGATGCAAGCGCCTTCACTCGACACCAGATGCACAGAGAAGTGATCCTTTGTGGCAGAATGTGCACGCCTTCTCTCGACACTAGATGCGACAACGATTTGGTTGGAGACGTCAAGGTCATAACAAATGCCACAAGTAGTAGTGCAGTGAATGTTCCCCAAATACAGCTAAGATCGTTTTATAATTGTACGTGCTTCAGCAGTACATATGCTACATTTTGTAATTAAGAACATTACTTAATAGGCGGACTCTTCCCAGCCATTACCACCACCACCCAGGAGCATCTAGTGGGAACTTGATTGTCTGCTTTTGCTGGTTAATCTAGTTGGGATCAAGGCCCTTATCGTAAGGCACAACCGTTCGGCGATTCTAACTTTCCGTGACATCACACGCTTTCAACAGCCGAAGTCCTTATTACCCGCAATGCTTTTCAGGTGTAGCATATCATGTTGTCGTTTTGGAACAAAGAGGGATAGAGTAATACAACTAAGACCATTTGATACAACGCATCTTCCTCCATGAAGAACTTTTCTTCTGTTGTTTCCTGAAACTTAGTGTTCACCTACTCTACAAACCGAATTAAGCTATCAGGTCACGCAGGTTCGGAGACTAGCCGGCATTCATTGCATAGTTTCTTTCTACTGACGAACGTTAATAATGAATGAATGTGGGATGAAACCTTCTGTAAATTATGGGAGGATATTAAGACCGATAATTAGCACGCCATGGGCCTAATGCCAAATTCTGGCAAAAGGAGAGGGGCAGCTGCCGCGGAAAATGTGCGAAGATCCACCACGGCAATGAATCATGTTTCTGAAGGCATGATAGGGCGACGACACAAACCGAACGTGTTGGTTGACCCGTTTTTCTCCACATTGGTAGTCAATTTTGTCCCTAGGTCAACCGGTGGCCTCGCAGGTCGCGAGGGTCATGTCGATGCAATGTGTTGCTTACAAGGATGACGCGTGGACTGCGGAGACAATGCAAATATGTAAACCAAGTGTGGAACTGTTGGAAAATAATAATTCGGGAACTTATTTGTGTAACAGCGAGCATTGTTTTAGGCAGACGTGTACCATGCAGGGGCGCACGCAGCAATACATGTCTTGGAGGGACAAATCTTTAAGATTGATTGCGGAGGTGACCAACACCTGGCTTTGTCTGTTAGCACAACGCCACGGTATATATGTATATATATATATATATATATATATATATATATATATATATATATATATATATATATATATATCCTTATAGCTTATATATAAGCATTAATTGGATGACATTTCGGATAGAACGACCCCTTTTGGGGCTACTGTTACATGGAACGCTCATTGTTTGACCAAATGTTAACACGCGCACTGGAGGGGGCGGGGGGCGAAATCTGCCCACCCCTCCGGTTTTTCGCAAATAACTGCAAATTTTACCGGTTGACATACGGGATTTTCGGTGTACCTGCTTAGAAATGAACGGCGCGTCGTTTAAAGCAAGAAAAATGGAAATTGGCCGACAATTTTTTTTTTTCAAGTTAGGGGCCGCTAAAGTCAAAAATGTTATAGCGCCAGACCACAAAAATCGGCGCTGATGCGCTTCCAGTATACTGACAAAAGGGAAGTGTTCTAGGCAACACTAGCGACTTGTTTGATGCATATTGATATGCTGTATAGTTTCAAGGTCATGTTAGGTCACCAAGGTCAAGTCAGGTCAAGTTCATGACAGGTTAATGGAACCAAACTTGATCAACTGGAATGTTGCCATAAATGCACTGCTGGTTGTCATTT
>JAOTOM010004414.1:225000-290484 GCA_034440615.1 Ashinkailepas kermadecensis | reverse complement strand
CCTGCCAACTAATCTCCGCCCAGGGACGACTTCCAGGGATAGTCCAGGGACGAGTCCTGAGATAGTTGCCACGCCCCGGGTCAGTGGACCCCGGTGCCTGCCATTGAAGCAGCACGACTGCACTGACGCGTGACGGTCGGCAGCGCGGCGCGACAGAAGTCGCTCGACCACTGGACGGCGCACGACGACGCGCTCGACAACTTCTGCGACATGGACGACGAAGCGGCGGCCGACATGCAGTTCGTCGACCTGCTGCTGAACCCGGAGCGCTTCACCGGCTACAAGGGCGATTCGTCGCGGAGGATTTGGTCGGCCATCTACACCGAGAACTGCTTCAAGTGAGTCTGATGTCGGCCCGGTGAGCCATCTCAGGCACCGGCAAACACGACCATCCATTAAATCAAATGAGTAGGATAGTACCTCAACCTTAACCATCGACGGGCAAATCCATCTTCGCCGGCCGGGGGAGGGGTGGAAACTTTTGAAAGCCCTTTAATCTTCTGATCTATGCGAGCACCATGACACAAAATAAAATAACATGAAATGCAAAAAAAAAACGTTAGCAAGCTCTGATCATGGATAACTCGAAGCGTACCTTATATTTACATTTTGACCGACAATGAAGTCATCAAATGTAATGTTCCATGGAATGGAATCCATGGAAATGGTGAAAGCAAGATGGAGCTTTGTTTCTTTTGGCATTGTTTTTCAGTGACTAACCAATTAAGGTATTTAATACAAGAACTGATGTATGTATATTGAGCATAGAAAAAAGGCAAATCCCAGGTCAATGACCTTCCGAGATGTGAAAATCAGATGTATAAGAATCTATTGAGAAGTTCTTGTTTCTGCGTCTGCTCTTTCGGCCGCTATACCGGAAAATCCTGAGATGGAGGAGGCCCTCGAGAGCCCCTCCCACCCCGGCCAGGGTTAAATAACAATCTACGTTTCGCTCATGAACCTGCTTCAGTACTCCAATCCCCACAAAACAATGCATGCAGTTCTTATTACGCCCGGCTATGCTCTTCGCATTTCTGTTCCCTCGTCTCTCTTCGAAACCCTCAATTCGCCTTTCTCAGAGTAATTGTTGCAAGCGCGTAGTCAGGCTAGGATCCTGGGCACATGCCCCCCCCCCCCCTCTCCCAGCAAATCATGTGTTTCAATTGCCAACAGCATGCCTATGGGTGTGCATAGGGTAGCATCAGGTCAGAAGGGACTTATCCCCCCGTGACTATTTCGGCTGCATCCGGGCCTGTGTTGGTGGTAGCAGACCTGTGGTAGTAGGTAGCGGACAAATGTTCATATGGCAACAGTTCGTATGGGATCATATTCCAAGGGTTCGTAAGGCATATACCACATTACATGTGAAGGCTTTCAGAACAAAAGCTCGTACGGAAAAGTTTTTGAGGTAAAAACTTCGCGGGATGAAAAGTCTGTAAGTGAAAAGTTATAATGAGCACAAGGTCGTATGGATGTGTTCTTATCATGAGGGTTCATGTCGAAAACTTTGTATGGGGGAAGTAAGTTGGAAAATGGTAGTATCGTGCAAAAAAAGAAGCGTCCATGACATACGGATGAAAGCTCGTACCAAAATATTGTTTGCTTGTAAAGCAAATACGAGTAACAGAGGGTAAGACGGTGGGAGAAAACGATCCAGCGAAAAGTGAGAGAAGCAGATAGTGAAGAACTGGGGTCAGCATAACACTATGCTTGAAAACATAGTTTATTTAATACAATTAGTTTTATAAATTACATCTTGCAAATAATGGGATTGAAATAATGTGAAGTTTGAGCGTTTGGTAGCAGTGAAAAAAACTGATGTTAGGTTTGTGAGGAAGCTGATGTTAGGCTTGTGAAGAAGCTGATATTAAGTGTTTTGTATATTTACTGACATTCTGCCCGTTGTTTTCATCTGGTTGAAAAACATAATACTTTGAAGGGAAGAGCCGAAACATCGCCATTTATAACAGCACATTTTAACCATGGGTGTTGTTTTATATGTTTTGAGGGGAAATTGCCCCCTCAATGTTTACTCTGCCCCACCCCACCCCCAATAATTTGAACTTTTAACATGGGAGCCTATGGAGTGTGTCCCCCCCCCCCCCAATCCACTTGGGCTCGCCCACTGCCTTCATGTATTGTGTCCCCCAATAATTTACAGAACTGAACACCACTGATTTTAACATTAACCTTAGCGTGTCGTTATCATCAAGCACTCACTCCTGCAACAGTATGCGAACTTCTTTGGCAGTTTCTCACTATTCGAATAACTACGAGCGAGGCCAAAATTAAAGTGTCCTTTTCAACTACCAGAAACACATCTAGGGTAACCTGATATACCAGGCCATAGTGCTGTCAACGTTTTACAAGCATGTGAACTTGGACAAGGTTTTCATCAAAGATGCACAATGCCCTACAGGCAAGGTATCGAATGAGATGTATATGACATGCAATTCATTTAGCCTTGGATCTCTTCAGTTTGTGGTGTGCGCAGTACTATTGTACCCTGCCTACATCTGTAATACGTGCATGCAATTGTATGCGAAGGGATATAATAACCCAACGTTCAACTCAAAATGAACTTCGACACACTGGTTCATAAAGCATGTGCTTTGACTGCAATGGAGGGGACAAGTGGTCTAGGGGTAAGATGCTCGTCTCACAATCGAAAGGTTGTGGGTTCGAGTCTCACCTGTCGCTACTCTTCGTCCGCGACCAATCGGCGTGAGAGATTGGCGACGCTATATGACTCAACGGTCGACGTGTCGTAAAAACCAATAACCAACCAACCGACTGCAATGGAAAATGGGCAAGACATTCATCATAGATGTAGTTCGTTTTATACAATTGATCCTAGCAATGCTTACCGAAGATTTTCAGTGGTGCATTTCAGTTTTCTACATCATGACGAAGTGGCTAAAGCTTAAGTGGAATGAGTTTTGGCCAGTTTAAGTCACCATGTGGCTAGCGCTGGTTTGGATCAGCCGGTTTAAACCACAGCTCAAACCGGTTATGATTACTACGTGGCAAAAACGTGCCATGCTCTGTGTTATCAACTGGACATGACGTAAAATAATATTTCGTACACACCGAGTATCCCGTTAATCACGTTGCCTATTACCGGAGCCCGCAACGTGTTTTGTTTTCGCGTCGGAGTTATTGATCAGCTGTCCGAGTGTGATGTGATCAAGATATGTTATCGAATGCCCACTTATGGTGTGCAATGGAAATACAATGGGTCGGGCCTCCACTTGCACTTCCTGAACTAATGATCCGATGTTTCTGCTTGCAGACCGAAGAAGAAATATGGCGGCATCATTGACTCATCGAATCTGGGAGGTACGATGCTTTAGACTGCGGTGAAACCAGCTTGTTGGCTGAAGTGTAGGCTTCGGAGTGTCCCAATGTGTAGATGTCCACTCGACAGCCGTAGACCTTGCCCAGTAAGTACAGGACGCCATTGACCAATGTTAACGATTCGTCCTCGATAGAGCAAGGAAATCCAGCATAATGATGTCGATGGAGTTAGTTTTATCCATGTATACGCATATGTGGTTGTTTCGTGAATAGGTTCAACATTATTTTTGTAAGATGTGTGAACCATGAATTATGGGGCTAATGGAAGTATTTGAGTGAATCGGAATCAGAATGCACTCATTGGCGAATATTGTGCATTACATCTGAGCATCAAGACTAAATTAAATATGAGCCGACGCCAATCCCCCCCCCGGAAAAGAATGCGGACGGGGCTCATTTTAGACGCCAGCCAACTCGCTGAGCAGCCTTAATGCGAGCGCAGGAGGGCCTGTCACAACGCGAACCGGAGCGAGCGGCGGATTCCGCCCCTCCCATTAGATCTCGAAAAATACCGAAGCTAGAAACGCAGAAGTTGGAAGGAAGATTACTGCTTTAATGAACTCTGCAGTATAAATTTCGCTGCCCTAAGTCTGTCATCAGGATCAAGTGAAGTCAGGTAAGTCAAATTCTGATGATTTCGTGGTTGATTGCCTCCTTGGGCCATATATCCAGGCACAAAATAGTGGGTACTGCACTCCGAATATCGAAATATGTAAACATTACCTGAAATATAATACAGCAGTTAAAAGTAATGCTATGTGGGTCTTAAGACTATCGCCATATGTCGAAAGATTGAAAAGAAAATACCTCGCGACATTTTTTCGAAGCAATCTAGGGACATTTATCACTGGACCATGAGCATACTTGACTGCAGACTGACAACCAGAGTGCATCATATTGTACATAGATGCACAATCGCTGCAGTATCCCTGCCCGTTTGAGATATCTACGAAAAACGGTAGAGTTGGGCTGATTGCTCCCTCCTCCCTGTGCGCGTGTTTAAGCCCGGAGCTCATGTGCAGATTGTCCCGTGTGCTGCTGTCGGTTGACTACTGAGAATTGCTTGAAAATCAATTTCGCACTAAATCGTACCAGCTACGGGAAAGCAACTGTCTGCGAGTCGAAAACTAGTACTAGATGTGACAGTATGTTATGTACGTATAGCTCTTTGTTGCTGTGATTCTTTGCGCGCGAATGATGAAGTCTGGTCGAAGCGCCCTAAAGCCCAACTAACTAACTAACGAACTGCTGTGATTATCTGTGTGTGGTCCTAAGATCCCCAATCTAGTCAGCACGGCGTCGTGTCGGACGGAGCCGGCCTACACGGCGGTGCCGCAATGTGCTGCTTATGCGAGCCGCCAGCCACTTAACGCCAGCTTGTTCGGTGCCCTGTTGTGCCGTTGATGGATTGTTTTGGCGGTGCAGTCTGTGCCAGGTGTCCCACAGACTGACGTTGGACTGGCCTGATGTGTTCAGTGGTCCGCTGCATCACTGGTGATGTATTGAATGGTCTGTCTTCCCACCGCCTGATGTGTTGAATGGTTCGGTGTCCCACCAGATTATGCATTGAATGGTCCGCTGTACCACTGGGTGATGTGTTGTAGGGGTCCGCTGTACCACTGGGTGATGTGTTGAGGGGTCCGCTGTACCACTGGGTGATGTGCTGTAGGGTCCGCTGTACCACCGAGTGATGTGTTGTAGGGTCCGCTGTACCACTGGGTGATGTGTTGAGGGGTCCGCCGTACCACTGGGTGATGTGCTGAGGGGTCCGCTGTACCACTGGGTGGTGTGTTGTGGGGTCCGCTGTACCACTGAGTGATGTGTTGTAGTGTCCGCTGTACCACTGAGTGATGTGTTGAGGGGTCCGCTGTACCACTGAGTGATGTGTTGAGGGGTCCGCTGTACCACTGGGTGATGTGTTGTAGGGTCCGCTGTACCACTGAGTGATGTGTTGAGGGGTCCGCTGTACCACTGGGTGATGTGTTGAGGGGTCCGCTGTACCACTGGGTGATGTGTTGTAGGGTCCGCTGTACCACTGGGTGATGTGTTGAGTGGCCGCTGTGACAGTATTTCCCTGCTGAGGGCTGACCGGAATAACAACCTGAGTGACGCGCTTTTATCTTACCTAGCCGATCCGTTCCTGTCCGGTGAGTTACGGCTCCCGGCCTTTCCTTCCGTTTATGCTGGCCGCTGGTCTGGCGCCACCTCCTCGGCTCGATTTTGTTGTTCACTTCAGTGGATTTCGAACCATTCACACCGTTCTTTTCCTGCCTGCATTCGCTTGGATTAATACGTATATGGTATATCTTCCTTTCTTTCTCGTGTGCAAATATTGATTTGGCTCATGACGTTTTTGCTTCACTATTATTTTTTTTCCTTTTGCATGTTGTTTTGAGTTATTTGTTTACCAAAGAAGTCTTGTAGAGTGTGACAGGTATAACACGCTGCATGCATGACAGCTACACATTGCTACATGCAATTTAGAAGCATGGCTTGTCAGACACAGTATTGGGATTGGGGAACCGGTTGTGGGCCTGGTCCCATATGTTTTTTTTTTCTAAAGCGTGAATATATATCCGAAATTGGTGAACGCAAACACCTTTTTTCGGTGAATACCACCTGAGTAGATTATGCAAAAAACGAAATGTATTGCCATTAATTTCCAGAATCGGAATACTGATATCACTAGCTGCATCGGTAGTATCTTGATGCACTACTCACATACAGCTGCGGCACTACCACGCGTGCTTGTAATCCTGGATGAGCGCCACTTTCGTCTCACTCAGAGCTCAGTTATATTTAGTGGATAGTTAGGTATGAATGAATGTCTTGGTGTTTGTTTTTAACGTAGTAGGCGAATTTGAAGACTCCTTCACAATATATGCTTGTAGCTCGGCTAATCTGATCGCACGTTAACATCTGCTTCTATGACTGGCCTAGTTTATTTGCTTCCATTGCGGCTTGCGTCAATAAAACATGCCTGTTTTGTAATGTAATTAAATGCGATTCGAGCGGTAAAGTTACGTCACGGAAATATCTACGCAACATGGAGAGTCTTGGCCGAACTTAATTGACTGCATATGCGTGTGGTTGTGGGGGGGGTAAGGCGTTCGCATCCAGTCTTATTCATCTTAGCAACCGATGGATTGCTTGAGATGACTGAAGCGACAGTTGGCAGTCATGGATCCTGCGTGATGTGCTCATGTAAATATTTAGCCTTTGAGACTATGGATAGCTTCAGAGGTCACTTGAAATAGTAGGAATGTTACGACAGCCTCGATTTCTCGACCTATTCCTGGTTGCATTGAGGCTGTCAGGACGGCAATCGGCAGCCCTGCATATTGCAAGTTTCATTAATGCAATCAAGTTGCTCGATGGTTTTGACGACGTGACAGAATCTATTAATTAAAACTACTTCAACTCCGATGAAGCTCACCAACGTGATGATGTGTGGTACTAGATCTGTGCCAGCTGCAGCATGTGTGGTCCTAGATCTGTGCTAGCTGCAGTAGTTCTGTGGTACTAGATCTGTGCTAGCTGCAGCATGTGTGCTACTAGATCCGTGCTAGCTGCAGTATGTATTATGGTACTAGATCTGTCCTAACTGTAGTATGTTATATGGTATCAGATCTGTGCTAGCTGTGCAGTATGTTCTGTGGTACTAGATCTCTGCTAACTGCAGTATGTTGTGTGGTATTAGATATGTGCTAGCTGTGCAGTATTTTCTGTGGTGCTAGATCTGTGCTAGCTGCAGTATGTTCTGTGGTACAAGATATGTGTTAACTGCAGTATGTTGTGTGGTACTAGATCTGTGTTAAGTGCAGTATGCTGGGTGGTACTAGGTCTGTGCTAACTGCAGTATGTTCTGTGGTACTAGATTTGTGTTAAGTGCAGTATGTTCTGTGGTACTAGGTCTGCACTAGCTGCAGTATGTTGTGTGGTACTACGTTTGTGCTAACTGTAGTGTGTTGTGTGGCATTACCGCTGTGCTGACTGTAGTATTTTGTGTGACAACACTGATATATCTGCTGCAATGTGTTGTGTGGCATTACCACCATGTCGGCTGTAGTGTGCTGTGTGGCACTACCACAGTGTCAGCTGGAATGTGTTGTGTGGCATTATTACTGTGTCGGCCGTAGTGTTTTGTTTGCATTGCCACTGTGTCAGCTGTAGTGTTTTGTTTGACATTATCACTGTGCCAGCTGAAGTGTGTTGTGTAGCATTATCACTGTGCCGGCTGTAGTGTGCTTTGTGGCATGATCAATGTGCCATCTGTGGCGTTTTGTTATGCATTACCACTGTGTCGGCTGTGGTGTGTTGTGTGACATTACCACCGTGTCGGCTGTAGTGTGTTGTGTGGCGTTACCACTGTGTCGGCTGTTGTGTTGTGTGGCGCTACCGCTGCTCAACATGTGCACCATGACGCTCTTGACCTACGATCAGTACTCGCCTGAATATTGCGCTGGCGGCAGGCCTGTGTTTGGAGGAGAGAGCCTTCTACAGGGTCATCTCGGGCCTGCATACCAGCATCACAGTGCATCTCTGCAGCGAATACATGCTGTCTGGTGAGTCCTCTATGACAGTCAGCCTACCCATGTGGCTATCAGTCGCGCGAATGGGCTTTGCAAGTGAGACGATCATAACATGCTGATCAAGGCTGTCGGGGAGTTTCGGAGGGGGCCGCGGTGGCTCAGTTCGTGAGTGTCGCACTCTTGATCGCAAGACCGTGAGCTGGAATCTCACAACCGGCGGCATTGCCGAGTCAACCCGCGACCAATCGGCGTGAGAGGTTGGCGACGCTATGCGACCTAGCGGTTGAATGCGTCGTAAAAGAACCCAAGGGGGAGTTTCGGAGATTCTGTGGAAGCTGCCCATCATCTCACCTGTTGCAGTCTAACATCTAACCGGGCCATGGTCCCAACAGGGCACGCCACTGTCCCCACTCTGGCTTGCTTGGCGCACCTCAGCAGGGTGCGCCACTGTCCCCACTCTGGCTGTAACCTCAGCAGGGTGCGCCACTGTCCCCACTCTGGCTGTAACCTCAGCAGGGTGCGCCACTGTCCCCACTCTGGCTGTAACCTCAGCAGGGTGCGCCACTGTCCCCACTCTGGCTGTAACCTCAGCAGGGTGCGCCACTGTCCCCACTCTGGCTGTAACCTCAGCAGGGTGCGCCACTGTCCCCACTCTGGCTGTAACCTCAGCAGGGTGCGCCACTGTCCCGAATATATCTGGCTGTTATCCAAAACAGGGTGCCCGCTGCCCTGGCTGTGTCCGTGGGTGCCTAGGGTTTCGCAAGATACATCAATTAGGTTCACGACTTTGTTTCTTTGATCACAGTAGTGAACCGTGCATGATGAGGCTCCCTCGACAAACTGATATTCTGGCATTGCATCTTGAACTTACTCTCTGAGCGATATTGCTTATATTATGCGAAAACTAAGCGAAAACTAATCTTGTGAGATCGTAGACAAACGAAACGGCTCTTAAATTATAATAGTTTCCTCGACAGCACCTCCACCTAGGTGCTTGTTCATAAAAGGATAGGCATGGAAGATCTTTCTGCAGACCTGGCGTCTGCATCGTATATCTAGCACCAAGTATCTGGCATGAGTGTTTCACTCTAGGGGAGAAAATCCAGAAGTAGTGCCACGTGATCCAATTTTTTTTGCGATTTGAAGCATGATGTGCTGCATTTTCTGGGAGTATATTTCAAATCTTGTTGAATCTGTCATGCAGAGGTCTCAGTTGTGCGTTCCTACAAGATGTCTTCACAAAAACATGGGAGAATCAAGTGCTGCAGGATCCTTTAGTGCAATGGTGATTAAATGCCGGATATTGATGGATCGTCGGTCAAATTATCCACGTGAATGGCGAGGAACACTCCAAAGTGTGATACAAAGCCCATTGGCAGTAGAAAATGAGGTGTGACAGAAGGCGGGTGCCGACAGAGGAGTGCCGCGGCCTGGGTGAGTTCGCGCCGTCCGCCGCCAAGTGGGGCCCCAACCAGGCCGAGTTTCATCGGCGCTTCGACCCGAAGCTCACCGACGGCCAGGGGCCCGGCCGTCTCAAGAACCTCTACTTCATCTACCTGCTGGAGCTGCGAGCGCTGGCCAAGGCGGCACCCTACTTCAGCCAGCTGGAATACTTCACCGGCAACGCCGAGGAGGACTCGGAAGTGCGCCAGGCCATCAGCGACATTCTACCCGTCATCAGGTGAACATGCAATCCGACTTGTCTGCGTATGCAGCATGTACAGTGCATGCGTATCGACGCAAACAATGTTTTTTGCGCGCGCAAAGAGTGCACATTTTGCCCGAGGTATTTCGGCGCGTAACGCTCGTTTCCGCGTTGTGCCACAGTTCGTTTCCGAACCACTTCAACGAGTCCGTGCTGTTCCGCGGGGGCAAGCAGGCCAAGAAGCTGAAGGGTGAGTTCCAGGAGCACTTCCGGAACATCACGCGCATCATGGACTGCGTCGGCTGTGAGAAGTGCAAACTCTGGGGAAAACTGCAGGTGAGTGGCGACGCGACTAGATCCTATAGTCCAGGTGGTATTTACCGGTGCTCCGTACAGCTTCATCTGCGATTGACCACTGCAGGAACACGCAACACACGTTTGCAAGCGTTCAGTGGGCGGTCCATGCTGCTGCCTCGCCATTAGAAAGGCCCCGAATGCTGAGTGTTGGTCAGTTTCTTGCTCTTTAACTTTTCAACTCAACATGGCGGTGACACATTAGACTCAACACAGTTCCAACTCGGAGTTGTGTTTGGCATGGGTGTGTGGTGCCGTAGCCACTCATTGGACTGGCCGATGCTGACGACCACACTGACAACTAGTCATTGGACTGACCAATACTTACTTCCACAGCTCCCATCGTATTACGTCCTCCTCTTTTTCTGCTTTGCTCCGAATCGTCACCGCTACCTTCATCTGCGCGGGCTTGTGTCTAAGAAATGTTTCCACATGCTTTGGTGTGTCCTGCATTTTTTATAAGTAATGCCAAGGAGCAAAGCAGGGCATATTAAAAAAAATTGCATCCAAGCAGTGAGATCACGGTCGGCTAAAAGCCGGGGAAGGACGCAGCGTGATGCAACTGAGTGCGAGTAGTTACCTACTTTCAGGGACACACAAATGAAAATAACTATCTGTGTCTGATGAGAATGCTGAAAATGGTAGCGCGCAGTCCTGTCTGAGCTTAATGTAGCGCTGCCACGTTCATCTGGTAATTCATCTGGTGGCGCCTTGTTTGTGATGGCGCCATGTCCTTGCAGACCCAGGGCCTGGGTACGGCGCTGAAGATCCTCTTCTCGGGAAACTTTGACGATCCGCGGGTGTTCGCGGAGGGCTCTCCCGATCGACACAGGTTCCAGCTGAGCCGTAACGAGATCGTGTCGCTGTTCAACGCCTTCGGAAGGTCAGTCGCCCATCTTGGCCGGACGTTGACCGACGCCCCGTCATTCGCCCGCAGCTGGCCCCACTCGACTTGCCCTCAGTCGTGCGTCGCCGTGCACGCTTCTGGCGATTCGGTAGTCGGGCCGGGTTCATTTCATGTAGCCATTTTCCATATCTACCATAGACGTAGTGTTCAACTTCAGGAAATTTGACGCGCGTCAATTCGTTCCCCATTTGGAGTTCGCATGGCTTCAGTTCAGCTCGAAACGATGGCCACCAAAATGGGCAATCAGGCCAAACCCGAAACTTAATGCCCATCTTTTGGTCAGTGTTCAGTCATGCCACACTTGTTCTCTCACTACGGTCTATCCTGACCGACAGCTCGTGCAGTCGTGGTCTGGGTGGAGATCACGTGTCTATCGCTCCCCTGGCAGACTCTCTACCAGCGTCCGAAATCTGGAGACGTTCCGGAACAAGCTGCACTGACGCGGCCGGAGATCAGCTGCCGGGAGCCTGGAGCTGTCAGGAGTCTGGAGCACCGTGATGCTGGAGGCGTCATGGCGGCCAGCTGCTCCGTCACCGTGGACATCGAGCCGTGGCGCAGCATCGAATGGCAGCCGGACCGCAGCCGTGTTGTCCGCCTACACCAATGCCACCACACGTCTGGTGGACTGGATCTGTCGGGTGTGCAACAACATGGCGACGCTGCGGTCTACACCCATGCCACCACTGCTTCTTGGTGATACGCGGGAGCCCGGCGCATTGCTGGCGATATGGGTGAAGGGAGGCGGTTTCTGGTGAGTCAATGTTGGCACACACCGATCATAAGGCCGATTACGAGGACTGACGCGCACGCTGAAATAGCTAACTTCGCCTGGAGACGAGAACGGACGGGATCTCACCCTCACCCTCACCCTCCCTTGGGTGAGGCTGATGTTCTGATTGCATAATCACTTCTGGTGGCTGGCCGTATTAGTGTGCGAATGCGCATTTGCTCTTCATGTTGTACCTGGTTCGACCTTTCTATCATGTGTTGTTACTGATTCGTTCGATGTTGTCGTGCTACAACATTCAATCGTTGCTGTTTCTTTGTTTTTTTATCGCGCACTTCATGTGGGGAGGTGTGAGGGCATTGCCACCAGTGTTGATATGTGTGTGGTGCTGTAGACACGCGCACAGGTAGCCATTGGCTACCATGACGCTGGTGTAGACATGTCCGTAGTATTTTGGGTATGTGTAGAGGTGAAACTTGGCCATCGTGGGTCATGGTGGCTGGACACGGATACGTGCATGATGCTGTGGACGTGTAAACACCGACGTTGGGTACCAAGTCCGTGGAATACGGTGGTGCTACCGCTATCCACAACTAATAAGCGGAATCGTTTCATTCCAGACATTATGTAGACCTCAGTTTGTTTTCGCATTAAATATGTCTCAGGTACGTGGCTAAGATCATATTTTGTATGATCATGCTTAATCACCTGTTGGTGGCCCCCATGCTGGGGGTAATATGTCGCATTTTCGAAGTTGAACGAAAACGCATTGCATGAGCATTCGCAAAACTGTTTGTAGGCAGTTATTCAACACCGAACCTCGATTTTAAAAGCTAAATTCGTAGTTTTGTCTCCATAAAGGAGGAATTAGTCAACGACACAATGACACCAATTCACGTGAATGGAGAACAATGGTCGATTGAATGCACCCGCTTGATATAAATTGCATCTGTGTAAAAACTTATGCAACTCAATTCGGAGATACCTTCGGGGCATTGCTAAATCCAATCTACCATCTAAGTTGATGCATGCTGCTTAGTGCACTATTTGGGGATGCGTTATCCACGTTCGCGGACGATCGGGAACTTCTGAGGTGATCACCGTTTGATGTTACGCTTGCAGGTACACGAATGTCTCAAGTGGTAGGGTGATTTGTTAGTGTCGTGGCGCGCACTCACGACGAAATTGAGAAACTGTGTCGTTGCGTCGACTGGTCATCTGCCGGCGCGTATGCACGAGCGCCTCGCACCGCATCCAGTGCACAGGACGGCACACTGGGTCTGGGGCAGTCCTGCTCCAGTGCTGGGCCCTGTGTGACCATCACCACCCCTGGACATGGCTCGGCACAACCTCTAAACATGGCTCGATACAACCTCTAAACCTGGCTCGGTACAACATCTGGACATGGCTGAGCACCACCTCTGGACACAGCTGAGCATGGGCACCACTTATGATCACAGCTGGACATGGACACCACCTCTGGACGCAGCTGAGCATGAGCACCACCTCTGGGCACAGCTGGGCATGGGCACCACTTCTGACCACAGCTGGACATGGGCACCACAGCTGGGCATGGGCACAACCTCTGAATGCAGCTGGGCATGGGCACAATGTATGAACACATGTGGGCAGGGACAACCCTGCCGGATGCATCCGGGCACGGGACTATTGTGGGCGCTGTGGCTGCGGTGGGCGGGCGAGTTTTGTGTGGCGTCTGTTGAGCCATCCGACCGCCTCCGAGTGCAGGTGCGGCGGGAGTCCGGCCACATGTGTCACCAGACAGGTGCCTCGTGCCAGAGGGTGTGATCTCTCAGACGGACGAAAGGTTGGCGACATGTCACTTGTTATCAAGTAAATAGTATTTATTAATTGTGACTGTTGCGACGAATAAACGTCTGTTATCATCGGTTGGTTTTGAAAACTGCTGGATTCGGTCAGTCGTTAGGGCGTTGGATTCTTAATCGTAAGATCGTGGGTTCGAATCGCATAACCCGTATTATCGAGTCAATCCGCGACCAACCTGCATGGGAAGTTGGCGACGCTATGTGGACCCGCGTAAGAGATTGGCGACGCTATGTGCACTTGCGTTGGAGGTTGGCGACACCATGTGCACCTGCGTGAGAGGTTGGCGACGCTATGTAGACCTGCGTGAGAGGTTGGCGCCGGTATGTGGACTACCAGTTGGATGCGTCGTAAAAGAGCCAAAGTGTTTTCTTTGGAAATGGTTGAATTGGTGGTTGGGTGGAAGTAGATGCTCGGTGAACAAAAAAATGCAGACCGAAGGAAGCCTGCAGTGCATTAACAGGGTTCCGGTTGAGATTAGTTACTCGACACTGAATGAGTGAATATGTATATATATATCGGTATCGGTTTGCTTTTTCGGCCAGCAGGAAGAAAACGATCCGGTCGGCCCGACCCTCACGCTTTTCAGAGGCTTATAACTTGATGACGACGCACCATGGAATCGCGGAACGAACGTGAATAATGTATCCTCATTCTCATCGTCGATTTGCATATTTCAACATACTAGGGCTGTACACTTTCTCCGACACCATTTCGCATGCGATCTTTTTCCCCTTCTTGCGTCATGGACGTTCATTAACCTCCAGTATTTCCGGCGAGAAATATGAGCACCGTGCGTAATGATTTTCTGTTAATTCCCAAGGTCCTTCCAGATAACGTTGGTCCATCTGTCTCCGTAGCAAAGGTGCCCCCAATCGAAGTCGCGGTGGATTCAGAAAGCAGGTGAAGGACAATAAACAAACTTACTGAAAATAAACCTGGAACATCTTTAGTGCTTACTATGCAGCACAAATTCTCGCACATGGGAACCTTGGATGGGAGGTGAGGCGGTGTATAATACCTATGGTACAAAAAAGGCTTCTTAACCCTTTGTACCTATGGTGCAAAGGCTTCTTAATATAGTGACGAATTCAGCGTAAGGTAAAGGTGGTAAACAAGGTAGTAGGGCAAGATGGGATTTCGCAATTGCTGATTGATTAGTATTGCGACCTGGTCACAATTGTCAATTAATAGTTCCCCCGTTTCCTGCCCCTTTTTGTGTAGAAAGGCGACTGAGTGGGTTTGAAGTGTGTATGTATAGTACATGTTTTTCTTATTCTTCGGGATCTTTTCGGCACCCATGGATTTTGTGATTGGAGGATTATAGGTCACTATTGCTTTGAAACCGATTTTACGCTGGAAGCTTTTCGCATGTCGAAGATTGTTTTCTCTCGTGTGTTTAAACATCATGGGATGCTCGATTAATCAACTTTGTCACTTCGGGTATAGCGATGTATGAAGGAAGGGGCAAAACAAGGTAACCCGTGTTTTTCCCATACTTCACTCCGGACAAATGTAGTGACTGCTTTTTCACCACACTACATTCCTGACATCTGTGCCATCACAACCTTGCCAGCAAATGTCGTGTTCATTCGTCTATGTCAGCCTGCGCTTTTTCCTGTCATATTGCCAGCTTGTTTGGACGTCATCGCGGGTTTTGTCTTTGCATGCTATCTTCGACTCTTTGAAAACTAAGTTCCAGGACACTGATCTGACATAAACTGTTAATTCCCAACTAACGAACAGTCTCGCATTATTCTCTACAGCACATGTGCTGGTTCTCCCATAGGGTAAAGGTAGGTAACTTCGTAAAATCATCAACTTCGTGATTTGAACTATCACACTTTTTGAGAATGTGGAAACGCTGCCATATTTCTGTTCCGGTTGCTTCGAGCCCATGGAGACAGCGCTAGGTATTTGTTCCGTGTTTTCGCCACCCACTGCTTGCTAGTGGCCAAGAACGTCGTATTACGTATGCTTTTCGCATTTGAGAATAACATCAAGAGCAGACCCAGGAGCACACCCGGAACTTTCTTAGGGGAAGCAGGCGCCCTGTGAGTATCCGGGGGAATTTTTGCCCTGCTTTTGGTTTTTCCGGAGATTCCAGATATTCGCATTAACTATTTATGTTACTAGAAAGCATCTGAAACACACACAAGCACGCACGCACGAACGCACACACACACTGTCTCCCTCTCCCTCTATAGCTCCCTCTCCCTATCCATCTCCCCTCCACACAGAAACGTAAACAGACACCGTAATAGATACACCGACCTATAGGCATGTATTTACCTGTCGTGCTCGCACGCCCGGATAGTGTGACAATAATTGATACCTTTTTCCAATCGCGAAGTAAGAATTTTTCCTCACGAAGTTCAATGCCATTGTACGAAGTACAAAGGTGGATTTCATGGGTCATGGGTCATGGGTGGGATTTTATGGGCACGACATTCGCTTACGATACTAATAGCGAAGGCCTTGTGCACACGCTAGATACAAGTGAATAAGGTTACGGCGGTCGAAATCGTAAAGTGATTCAATGCTGCTCGTTGGAAGCAAAGTCAAGTGCTCAACGAATGAAGTAAGCAGTTTATATAGCGGGTAGAAAGGAAACGTTACCTGGTTTTCCTAGACGACCACCGGAGCAGGTAATTCGCGAGCCCGATGTTGTTTGACTGCAGTGTTCGGGCAGGAACTGGTATTTTCGACGCGGTATTGACATTGAGCAGTTGGGTAGTTGGGTAGTCGGGTAGTCGGGTAGTTGGGTAGTTGGCAGAAGCTTCAATCGAGATTCACATTGTGTTATGTGGGACGGGGCCATTAAGCTTGTCTTACTTTCTATGCCTTTGTATCAGAGGAGGCTGGGGGGGGGGGGGTGCACCTCGTTCGTAGCCCTGCAACAAGGGCTCGGGCAACTTTTCGCTTTTCATTGTTGTACTCGCTGTGACATCCTATAGTATCGTATGCCAGTGACAAAACCTCATCAATTCAGGCGAAATGTTTTGCCGTGGCCACCTTTGCTTCCTCTTGATATCCGAGAAACTGATCAACTCTTAATCTGCACTCGTCTTCAGCAACCAGCGCACATTTCCACTGTTAAGGCTCCGCAGTGCATTTGATAGAAGAAATACTCCTGTTTGCACTCACTGTTGTTTTCAACGTGCAAGCGAAGTTTGAGTGGGGTAGAAATGCGGCTGTCTGCGCGCACCATACACATGCGTGTTGCACGTGTATTGCGCATAATGTAAGAGGCATGCACATACATGTAGGCACCTGGTGCTATCGTTAAATACTTCGCTGCTTAGTGCAATCATCATTGCTCATTAAGCGCTCCACAGTTGCTCATTAAACTCGCCATGTAGAACTTCTCGACCAGAATCCGTTACCGTGGCTAATTGGCGACGTGTGCTTATGTGGTTTATTTCACCCGACCTCGCACCCTCGTTAACCTAACACGCCGTGTCCCTCCTTACCCAATGGCGCTGATCTCGACAGCGGCCCTCAGTTGCCCGCCGCAATGCCGCCAAGAGCTGACGACGCACCGAGCCCCGCCAGTAATGAGGCGGGGAGTTCGCGGGGCCCCGCCCGATCCCCACCGGAAACACGGCCGGCGGCTGACCAGGTCCCAGTCCCGGCCGACAGCTGACCAGGTCCCAGTCCCGGCCGGCGGCTGACCAGGTCCGAGTCCCGGCCGACACCTGACCAGGTCCCAGTCCCGGCCGACAGCTGACCAGGTCCCAGTCCCGGCCGGCGGCTGACCAGGTCCCAGTCCCGGCCGACAGCTGACCAGGTCCCAGTCCCGGCCGACAGCTGACCAGGTCCCAGTCCCGGCCGACAGCTGACCAGGTCCCAGTCCCGGCCGACAGCTGACCAGGTCCCAGTCCCGGCCGACAGCTGACCAGGTCCCAGTCCCGGCCGGCAGCACGGTCGGCAGCTCGTGGGATCCTGATTCCCACCTGCGGCGCTGCCGGCATCTGGCAGTCCCCAATCCACTTCGGCCGTGACAAAAGCGTACCTCCATATAAACATTCAGGAACCAACGGCGCCAGCATGAACTAATAATCTTCCACTTCCTAATTATTTTGCACTGTCATCGTCCATAGCTTCAGGGCAGTTTCTGATAAATCTGCCTGCTATAACATATTGAGACTGCCGATAACATCGCAGACACCGGATAGAGCAGCCGGAAATTCGGGCCGTCGAGAGATCCTTGACGGTCGTGAAACCTGGCATGAAATTGAGTCTTGGAACAGTTCGGAACAGGGAAGGATTTGGAATCTAAATTGATTTCAGTCCCTGAGATGTCAGAAGCTCTGGCCTGGCGATAGGCCTGGCACTTCAGGACTATCGAACCTTAGTAGGAGCTACGGATCGGTCAGGGTCAGGGAAAGTCATGGGCCCGGGACTGGGACGATTTAGAATACGCTCAAATGGTCAGGACCCTGGGTTAGGTTAAGCATATGAGGAAGTTTCAGGAGCTCCGTTCTAATGAAACTTGTGCCTTCTGGACCCTAGACAGTTATTCGAGGTGGTCAATGGCTCTGAGATCTTCAGGGGACTTGAAGGGGCCGGGGGTCATGGGATGGTCAGGGCTGTGAGATTGTCAGGAGCCTTTGACTGGCCAGGGGACCTGAGCTGGTCAGGCGCTTTGTGGTGAAGGTTTCAGCTTTGAGGCTGTGACATTAGTCAGCTAAGGCTGTATGGGCTGCAGAGGCGCTGTGGTTCCTGCAATGATGGTATGCCTAGAACAATCAAGAGAGTTGAGGTGTTCTGATCTTAGCGTTGACTTCGAACCGTGATGAGACTCATCAGCATAAGGTGCGTATTCGTATCGTGAAGGTACATGGGCTGGGCACGGTCTGATTAGCTGAGATGCTATGGGTGTCATGAGACAGAAGCCATGAGTCAGAAAGTTCATATTAGCCCTGAGGCGGGTTGGGGACCAAAGAAGGCAAGAAATTCTCCGACGTGGTAAATCCAATTCCAGGTCGGTTGTGGTTGTCTCAGTGGTTGTCTCAGGTAAATCCAGTGGTTCCAGATCGGCCGGGGACTCTGGGAAAGTTGCATAAGTTTTAGCTATGGCCAGTGGTCCCAGTCATTGCTCTGAACAAGCTACAGAAGCTTGGGAATCGGTAGGGGCCCTGAAATTGTGATTAGTCATGTGGTGGTGGGTGGCCCAACAGCAGTCGGGAGCACCGAGACGGTCACAATCCGTGGACCGGCCGAGGCCCCGAACAACTTCAGGACCCTTGGATTTGCATGGTTCGCTGGGTCGTAGAGAGGTTATCAGTCCATGGCTCATTGGTGTATCCACGTCGTGCGCTAGTCGGCAGGTTCCAATCTTCTTAAGACGCATGTTGGTCTTCCCAGTCATGCTTCGCGACTAGTTTACATTTTCCGTCAGCTACATGCACTGAAGTCTTACCGTTGTAGTTACTTTTTGTTCCAGATTTGATATGTAACTAAACTATTAAAGCGAAAATGCACCGAAAGCTGATGAAGCACAACTTCAGAGTTGTCTGTGGGTGGGGGGGGGCACACTGACCTAGCAAATCTTCGTTAGCGCACCACGAGGGCGCCAGAGGTCAGCATGGGCCGCAGCCGGATCAAGAGGTCATTGGAAATGGTCTAGTCGTGCATGAGAGTCGGCGCACACTCACGCGCAGCAACGCGTCGTGCCAATGTCCACGACGTCCTGTGAAACTTAGTGCAATGTCATAAAGTGATGAGGATTGCATATGCAATTGTGAAGCGCACTATGCATCTGCAGAGCTTGGGGTCATGATACGAGCAGCTCTATGCACCGCCAAAGCAGTGGTCGCCTCCCCCACCCCCTACGTTAGGGAAGGTGTGTGAGCAATTTCATAGGTAGCCATGTTTTTATAGGGGTATTTTTATAGACGGTGAGCCGAATGGCGCGGCCGGCGCTGGTTGGTTAGCGTCTTCCGACGGCACGGTACGCTGCCCATGGTCACTTCTTCTCACGCGGAGGCATTTTATTAAATCGATTGGTGGACTAATGAATGCAAAAGCTAAGATGCTCCCAGTATTTGGGAGCCACTTCCATGAGATCCCATGATCAATCTAGAGGACACGAGAGGGAGCGGGCACTGACCTGGACAAAGCAACCACTGACCTGGGCAAATGGAACCTAAATGTATATAACGCGATAACATTCTTCTATCCCTTGGGTAGGACCGCCCGCCACCAAATACAGTTCGTTCCTCAAGATCACACCTGAACGAAAAACACATCCGAAGTTCTTTCCCTCCGGTCTTTCCGGTCAGATCCTCACATGCCGTCTCGGCGGGGTTCGCTATATTCCCCCTCTAATCTCCGAACTAAACGTCGCACGAAAACGAAGGTGACATCGGAAGGCGCTAGACGAGTAAGGCCTGAGACAATCACCAACATTTTTTCCAAAAACAGTCACGTCACTGTTTTGTTTTTTTTTCTCACAAAAAGTGACGTCAGGTTTTATGAGGTCACGACTGACGTCATGCCTACCCAATGCTTGCCAATCCAACAAAATATGTTGGGAATTTTTCAAAATTTCGGGTTTGCGATTTTTAAATTCTTATTTTTATAATGGGCACATCGCACCGAGCAATCTTGCTTTGAGCAAATTTATCTTTAAAACGTGTTCATTTTAACCAGAATCTTCGAATTCAGCCCCAATGCAAGGCAAATGTGTAAAACAGATAAGTAATGGAAAATGCAAGAAAGAAAACAATCCTCAGCAACGCTTTGTTGAGTCCCTAAAGATAAGCAAAAGCTGAAAGTTGCATTCAAATATCTGTACCCGTTAAAGCGTGACGAATGGTTAAATGTTTTTGGAGGAGACCCCACTTGACTAACTCGGACTGTGGATGACCTGGCCTTAATATATTCACATAGCATGTCAAATTTATGTGTTTTCAACGCCGATGTGTTTGACCGCCGTTTTTCACCATCCACGGAAAACTTTGGAGGGGGGGTAAAAGACCGCCCGAGAAAGCGCGGGTTAACTGCGCTACCTAGGTGGTGGCACCATGTCTTCCACTAAGCGAGGTCTACGAAGCCTACGATAATGTTTGACGAGGAGATAATGTGTTTCAATACTCGTGTCAAATGATGACTTAGCTGAATTAGCATTTGAACATGGAACTCCTCTCGGTCTCGAACATCGAATCAATATCATAACGGCGGTCGGCGTCACCCATACATGGGGTGTCCTGTACTGTGTACAGTGACTGGCGCCCGGTACATCAGTCGACACCGGCGGTCGGCGTCACCCATACATGAGGTGCCCTGTACTGTGCACAGTGACAGACACACGGTACATCAGTCGACACCGGCGGTCGGCGTCACCCATACATGGGGTGCCCTGTACTGTGCACAGTGACAGACACACGGTACATCAGTCGACACCGGCGGTCGGCGTCACCCATACATGGGGTGCCCTGTACTGTGCACAGTGACAGACACACGGTACATCAGTCGACACCGGCGGTCGGCGTCACCCATACATGAGGTGCCCTGTACTGTGCACAGTGACAGACACACGGTACATCAGTCGACACCGGCGGTCGGCGTCACCCATACATGAGGTGCCCTGTACTGTGCACAGTGACAGACACACGGTACATCAGTCGACACCGGCGGTCGGCGTCACCCATACATGGGGTGCCCTGTACTGTGCACAGTGACAGACACACGGTACATCAGTCGACACCGGCGGTCGGCGTCACCCATACATGGGGTGTCCTCTACTGTGTATAGTGACACGGTACACGGTACATCAGTCGACACCGGCGGTCGGCGTCACCCATACATGGGGTGCCCTGTACTGTGTACAGTGACAGGCCACGGTACATCAGTCGACACCGGCGGTCGGCGTCACCCATACATGAGGTGTCCTGTACTGTGTACAGTGACAGGCGCCCGGTACATCAGTCGACACCGGCGGTCGGCGTCACCCATACATGGGGTGCCCTGTACTGTGTACAGTGACAGACACACGGTACATCAGTCGACACCGGCGGTCGGCGTCACCCATACATGGGGTGCCCTGTACTGTGTACAGTGACAGACACACGGTACATCAGTCGACACCGGCGGTCGGCGTCACCCATGCATAGGGTGTCCTGTACTCTGCACAGTGACAGGCTGCAGTACATCAGTACATAGTACATCCTGTACATCAGTCGGCGTCGGCTGTAGGCGCCGCTCCCGGTTGGCTGAGCGCGCCGGAGCAGTCAGCCGACTGCCCCCGGGGCGCGTGCCGCAGGTCAGCTGATGCGGATCAGGATCGTGACCGAGACTCGGCTCTGCCTCCGCCGACCGTGGCGCCGGCCGGAGAATCGCCCCAACCAGGCGTGAACCAGCGACAAATGACCAGCCTTGAGCGGCAGACTGTGACGCCAGTTGATGAGTTTGTTTTTGAGCCGAATGCCGGCGTTCGGCTGTTCAAGTGTGGGTCGAATCCCGCGGTGGTTGGGGTGGCGCAGGGCAGTGTCGCATGTACGGCTCGTGGACGTCACCTCACCATTCGACACGTAATGCCCAAGCGCCATGTGCGCCACTTAGCTAAGGGAGGCCACTGATCTCCTCAATCATTGACTTGGCCCCTCCAATCAGGCTAAAGCTCAACCGTTGGGTCTACACTAGATAAAATGATTTTCGAGGCAGCTTTGGCTATCAAAAAGGTCATTTGGCCCCGCAACCAACTTCATAAAGTGACACCCATGCAAAGCACGAACGGAAAATACGTGCTGATTAAAACTGGTTTGCAGGAATAACCTAACAGAGGAGCTTCAAATAACCCTGCTTTTTGTGTTCATTGTAAACGTGATTAAATGTTTTAACATGTGCAATGTATGACCATGGTGAAGGGTGAATAACATGGCCGCAGCATTTGTGAAATTTTCCAAATAATGACGTGAATAAATTAGATCGTGTCATATGACCATGGATGTCGATTTAGGACAGCTTAGGGGCCTTGCCAATTCACCTCGCCCCCCTCCCCCCATACACAGCAATTCCAATTTTCTACATGGGACCTTACGGGCGCCCTCGCCGCACCCTCAATCGATTCCGGCCCTCCCATTGCCTTCATGTATTGGCCCTTCAATACGGCCGAGTAAAAAATGTTGTTTTTGTCAACTTTACTATGTCAGTGTTCTATAAGTTGTACACCTCTGCTAAACAGGCACAAGCAACATATTGGCCAAACCGGAGAACTACTATCGTTGGCGCCTTTGCGCTGAAGTTAGTCAGTTAAGAGCCAGCTTGGCGTTAAAGTCTCCGTCCCATTAATGTGGAAAGTAACATAGGTATTTTCACATTACTTTTATCTGAGTCAAGATGGATTAATTTCATTTTCGTGGGGGCAAATACTGAAAAGGACATTCACCACAAGCCGTCATGAACACCAAAGAACATTCATCTGTGATTCCTCTGTTTGTAGGTGCAATACATTGCGTGTTTCGAAGCATTCCTGTGTTGCATGTTTACCACAGGAGCACGTATGTTGATTATTAAACATTATTGGGAAACAATACATGAAGATAGTGGGTGGATCCAAGTGGATTGGGGGCAACACTCTATAGGGTTCCATATTAAATGTTGAAATTATTGGGGTGGAGGAGGGGCAAAGCCAACATTGAGGGGGCATTTGCCCCCTCAAAAGTATATAAAACAGCACCCCTGCACAGGAGTCTGCAGCACATTTATTACAATGGAACTTAGCTCCGCTGTTCACTAAGGTCCCATTGTCATATAGGATTCTCATTTTGATCTGCATCACTAATGCAATAAAGTGCAAAGCCTCTGCTGGTTATAGAACAGATAGGCCGGTCAAAATGTATTTATTAACCTAAGTTCTGTGATTTTTGTAAATTTAGCAACAGTAACTGCAGCACTCTTCACCAACTAACCCTCAAATAACCTTCAGCACACATTCCATCAATGCGTTTACTACCTTATGTTCCGCCTTCTCTGAAATCAATCAAAGCCAATATATTTTTTCTTCCATTTATTCCCCATGTGTCCCCATATTTATTCCACACTGGAGGTAGGTTTTGCTTGAACGCATGGCAAATTAGCACTTCTAGAGAACTGGAGTAATTTAGCCTCTCACTCTCATAAAAGCATACTTTGCTCCAAAGCGTAGCAAACTAAAGCTTCTCGAGAAGCAGACACCTATGTATAGGGATCCCCCAGCCTAGTCCCAAGTTTCACGCTGTTCTGTCACCAGAATAGCAGCCGGGGGATATGAAGAGGAATACAACGTTTACCACACGTTACCTGTGCGTTCGTCGCATTCTAAAATAATTATTTATCGATGTCGAACCTCCTTTTGGCCTTCCTTGCCGGCTGTCGATAGATGATCAGCTAGTGTCGTTTTTCTTTGCCAACACCGATGCCGACACTACACTTGCGTAACCACATTCACGCATCACTCCACACTGACGAGTGACTATGGTAGGAGAAGTCATGCAGCGTGACCGAAAATCGCTGGCACTGGCTATCACATTGAGGTCCACTGGTTTTGTGATTGGGGGTTCGGTGACGGTGACCTTCTCCCAGTCGATGGTGTCCGTGTAGGACTATGGCGTCCCACTTCAGCGGTGAAATCTCGGCCTTCTCCCACATCTTCTGGACAGGACGGAGTCTGGATTCCATGGTCCGCCCTGCCGCCGTGTCTCGGTCCGCTTCACTCGCACCGGCGATCATCGAGAGCAGGATATTCTCCGGGTGCGGGAAGCACGCATTATTCCGCACTACTTTGTGCAGTGGCTGTCAGCTAAATGCCAGTGCAGAGGTGAAAAAGGTGTCAAACCTGTCACCTACACAATATCGGACACCGCCAGGCTGTCACATGTTGATGGCTCACAGTAAGACCCCGTACATCAGAGTGCGAACGCGAATTATCCCCGATAAATGCTAAAATGGAACAAAGAAGAATGTTTTTGTCCATATATGACCTTCAATTTGGTATCCAGTCACTTATATCTCACCATTCAGCAGCATGTGTACTTGTAGGCTGAAGTGACGCACTCACTGCTCACTACACTGATACAGGCTGAACAAGACACGGATTGGGTGATCAAAAGTGATCTGAACGGTAGTGAAATATAAGAGTGGTAAAGTGAGCATGATATCTACGCTCTTTATGCCATATGCTCATGGCGTACACACTTCCGAAGAATAAGATGAAAAGCATACGAGTCACAGGTGCATAGCTTTGTATGCTCTTGGGAGGACACTTGCCCCCCGCCCAATGCTTGCTCTGCATTCCCCCCCCCCCCCCCACACACAATAATCACAATAATTTCAACTTTTAACGTAGGACCCTATGTAGTATTCCCCAATCCATTTGGACCTGCACATGCCTCCATGTATTGTGTCCTACACTTATGACAGGTCAACAGAGAAAACCTATTTGAAATATTAACATTGGCAATGTACTTATGAATTACTCAACTTGCTTGTGATCGAGCGAGAAGAAAATTTGGTTAAAATTATGGAACAAAAGATGTCAATAAGTTCCCATATCATATCAGTAATCAGCATACGGAACTACAGCCGCTGGCAGCAACCGCATATCGTACATTCTCCTGTATTGCATCCTACCACAGCCGGTTATGGAGTATGTACATACATTTACACGTGAGTCAGGGGCGACAGATACAGTACACAGTTGCGATCTCGCGGATAATACACGGGGCGGATCGTACATTCTCCTGTATTGCATCCTACCACAGCCGGTTATGGAGTATGTACATACATTTACACGTGAGTCAGGGGCGACAGATACAGTACACAGTTGCGATCTCGCGGATAATACACGGGGCGGATCTCTCCTGTATTGCATCCTACCACAGCCGGTTATGGAGTATGTACATACATTTACACGTGAGTCAGGGGCGACAGATACAGTACACAGTTGCGATCCCGCAGATAATACACGGGGCGGGGATGGCCGAGTGGCTAAGGTGTTGCGCTCTCGGTGCCGAAGGTCCCGGGTTCAACACTCTCACCACTCGGGACATTTCCCAATCCCGCGGTCCACCGGCGAAACAGTGTGGGCGGCGCCACTAGCCGTGATTGTGCAACAAATGAGTCGAGAACCACCCAATAAACAAACAAACAAGCAGCTGGTGCGTTCCACGACAGATCGACCCAAAAAATTGACATTTTACACCCACTAAATTTATATTTGGACCAAAATTAGTGTATAGGGTAACTAATATTAATTAATAAAAAATTGGTCTATATATAACTAATTATTTTAGAATGTGACCAACGCACTGTGCGACCACGCACATGCTTCTTGCAGAAGCATGTGCGACCGCGCACATGCTTCTTGCAAGCGTCACTTCAGTTAGGTATGGCCAGGGTTGGATTCATGTCTTATAATTCTGGAATTGGAGAGGAAAATTATGTGACATTACAGGTTGGTATATAGCAGAGGACTTTGGGAACGTTCCTTTCATAGACGTAGGAACAGGTGGCCAGGGGGGCCATGGCCCACCCACTTTTCAAAGTGGGGGGCCAACAATGGTAGCTGGCCCACCCACTTTTCAGACATTTAAACTTCCTAAACAGCAGCATGCACACATTTGAATATGTTATAAACTCCCTGCAATCTATAACTAAGTAAAATCTGCAGATATCACATCGTAGCACTTCATTTTTTTTAAGTCATGCACTCTTGGACATGACCTTACAGCAATGCAACTAATTCATGAATTGATGTAATGCAACAGATGTATGAATATTCACACCATATATTATGTTATGAAAAGACTATAAAGCAGATAATGTGCCAGCCAGTACCAAAATGCATTCATACTAGAGTTTCACTTTGGTTCTTTGACTGTGAACATTTAACATCGATTTCATTAATATTGCCTACAATATAAAATTATAAAGGCTGAAGGCAGTAATGTCGCACAATCAATGTAAGACATACAATTCGCAAGTGCAAGTTCCTTGCCTTGATATTACATGGCGATGGATCATACATGGACCTGATCCTGGCTGCCATACACTTCAACATTTATATCTATTTTGATTATTGAAGCATACAAATTACCGCCAGATACATCATTGTGTGACTGTACTTTGGGATAGAATGTAAACGTTTCCACGTTCCAATGGATTTTCACAGTTGGGCACAGCACACAGATATCTAACCGTTTCAGTGAGATGTCTGAGTATTCTCGGTGCTGGCATCCAACATAGCAAAATACTTCTTTCCATCATTTATTATGGTAGCATAGACACAATAATGAAGTCCACACCATATTATATCCACTTCAAGTGCGAGAACGCCTCTCAGAATTTCAGAATCCCCCGAGAGGATTAGGCGCACGTGATGCGACCTGACAAGGTCACATGAGGAGTGATATGAAAAGTGATGTAACCAGTGACGAGTGGTATTTGGCATGTGACCTGAGAAGGCACATGACGAGCATGGCAACTGACCTGAGTGGATCTTCAGCTGGGTAACTGCGAAGTGGCATTGACAGTACGTTAAACATTGCATTCAAATTATGTCGTTCAACAAAAATGGTTCGGTCAGATGGTGGATTCATGGTATATGTAGCGATATCTGCTTAGCAAAGACCCTGATCCCAGAATATATTCAATGAAGACATTTGGAGTAAAAGTACTAAAACACCGAATTACAACGGAGACTAGTGGTGTTTTGGCGAGTAGTGTTTTGAAGAGTGGTATTTGGCATGTGACCTGAGAAGGCACATGACGAGCATGGCAACTGACCCGAGTGGATCTTCAGCTGGGTAGCTGCGAAGTGGCATTGACAGTACGTTAAACATTGCATTCAAATTATGTCGTTCAACAAAAATGGTTCGGTCAGATGGTGGATTCATGGTATATGTAGCGATATCTGTTTAGCAAAGACCCTGATCCCAGAATCTATTCAATGAAGACATTTGGAGTAAAAGTACTAAAACACCGAATTACAACGGAGACTACTATCGAGACTTTTCATCGTCCAGTGATGTGTACGTCCAGGCTGAGATTTAAGAACCCCGAAGATAATGGGATGAATTTAGGCGAATTGCGGGGTGTATATTTATGAACACTATTTGTGGTGCAAGCAGATAAATGGGCATCATAGGAAAGTCGGTTTTGTGCGATGCACTCAATAAACGTCAATGTTAAGCGATACAGTCATCGGGGCGTGCGCAGTGGCGTACCGAAGGGGGCATTGAAGCAGTTCCCCCTGAGAGGTTGTCGGCCCCCATAATCGCGCCGGGGTTCGGAAAAATAGCACCAGGCTCCCTAAAAAAACCTGCTGGTGTCCCCAACAATCGTTCCGGGGCCCATAAAAATCATACCAGGGCCCAAAAAATCCCCCAAAAAGCAGGGGACACCAGAAATCGCGCTAGGGGCCCACAAAATCCCACCACAATGCCCATGAAAATCACATTGAATCATTGGGCTTCAAACATCACATTGGGCTTCAAAAAATCCTTCCGGGACCTTTAAATGACACCCGAGGGCTTCAAAATGTGGGACGGGGCCCCCTAAAAATACCGATTTGGCCCCAAAGCGTCGTCCCGAGACCCCGATAAGTCGCACCAGGGCCCAAGAAAATCACGTAAAGGCTTTAAAAGGCCGGGTCGGGCCCCTGGAAATCACGCTGGGAGCCAAAAGGTTTCGCCTGGGCCCCAGAAAATGACGCTGGGCCCCAAAAAGAGTGGCCGGGCCATCAAAATCACGCTGGGTCCCAAAAGGTTGGGCCGGGCCCCTGATAATCGCGCTGGGTTCCCAAAAAAGTCGGACCGGGGCCGCTCAAAATCACACTGGAAGTACAAACAAAATTCGTGCCGTGGTCCTTGAAAATCACAATGGGGCCACACAAAGACGGGCTGGACCCTTGAAAATCACGTTGGGGTACTCAAAGGTTCGCGTCTGGGCCCCGAAAATCACGCTGGGGGCCGAAAAAAATCCTGCAGGTGTTCTTGAAAATCACAACGGAGACCCCAAAAGTTTGGTGGGGCCCTGAAAATCACGCTGAGCCTGAAGGTACCAAAAAGTCGCGCCCGGGCCCCTCATGATCACGCTAGGGGCTCGACAGGTCGCACCGGTGCCCCAAAAATCACATCAGGAACACCCAATAAATGAAGCCGGCGCAACAAACAAAAAAGAACAGTCCGGACGTGGAAAATCACTCTGGGGTCCCACCAATCGCTTCAAAAGAAACCAAGACGTATTGGGTCCCCAAAGACGTGTTGAGGCCACTAAAACTCGCGATAGGGATCGCAACAAATGACGACATGGTGAGGAAAAAAAATCACTTAGACCCAAAAACGTCGCGCCGCTGACCTTGGAAATCACACTAGGGGCCCAAAAAGTCACACCGGAGCCTCACAGAACGCAGCTGGCTTCCCACAACTCAATTTCTACCCGGAATGTTACTCTGTGGCCACAAAAAATGAGACCCCAAAAAGGCGTCGGGCCCCGGAAAGAAGCGCGTTGGAGCACCGATAAAAATGCACCGGGAGCCCGAAGAATCATACCGGGGCCCACAAATATCGGGTAGGAGGCTTACAAAAATACAATATACCCCAATAAATCACAAAGGGGGTTTATCGGGTCAACCCGAGCACCGGAAAATTCAGAACATGTCCCGAAAGAAAGTTCTCCTGAGGGCCTTTCTACTCTGAAGGGTGCCATCGGCTGAAAAAAAAACTCGCTGAGCAGCCGCAGTGGCATACTAAAGAGGAAAGGACAGTGGCATCTAGCTGGATGTCAGCTAGATACCAGTGTCTACAGTGGCTGTCAGCTAGATGCCAGTGTCTGCAGTGGCTGTCAGCTAGATGCCAGTGTCTGCAGCTGGATGTCATCTAGATGCCAGTGTCTGCAGCTGGCTGTCAGCTAGATTCCAGTGTCTGCAGCTGGCTGTCAGCTAGATGCCAGTGTCTGCAGCTGCAACATTGGTGCTGCCAGATAGCACGGCTCTCAGAGTGTCCTCACTCTCTGCGTCACGGACCCTACGACGTTTCTCGGCACATATTTACTGCTACCGAAATTAATTGTACCTTGAGTGCAAAGCTGGAGATCTCTCACCGAGTCGAGGGGGTCCAAGTGCTTACTTTCAGAACATGTTTTCAGATTTAATGGGGAAAATGGCAAATTAACATTAGCAAGTTACCAAACCAGGGGGCGGGTCGGATCCCCCGACCCACCCGGGATCTCCATACGCAATACATCATGGCAATGTAGGCGTCGAAATGGATTGGGGGGACACACTACATAGGTTTCTATGACAGCAGCTGAAATTAATGGAGGGGGGGGGGGGGGTAAAGCCAACATTGAGGGGCCACTTGACTCCTCAAAAGTATATCAAACAACAACCCTGAATTGCATGCAAAATTGTACTATATCATGGGCTAAGTAGAATCAGTACTAATACGACCACGTTTTGCGGAATGCACAGGGATTCGAACCTTGAATATATAGTTCTGCTATAGTCTACGTGTTTCACTTGTGCGAAGTGACATCTCACAGCAATAAATAAGTTACATATGCGCATAAGCACTTAAGTGCACAAACACATAAGTCACATAAGCAACACAATCCAACCTGTAAGGTTCATAACACATGTTATAGGTTCATACTCTTACGGTAGTTTCACACAACGTCCTATCCTGGGGCGTACCCCAGATTTCGTCCATGGAGCCAAATAAACTCAGGGCCCTGTACAAATGGCATCGTATATTTCGAAGGATAGGCCTAGACCTCAAAATATCCCTCGCAGGCATCATACGGGCCTTCATTGGCGTCAAGTAAGCCCTCATGGACGTCAATGGGCCCTGGTAGGGTCCGAACTAGTACCTCCACACACCTCAATGACCATCCCAAATTTTAGAATGGCGACCTCAAAAGGGTCCCAATAGACCTCAAAAGGCCATCAAGTAACTTGGTTGATGCTAGGCCTCTACAGAGGGGCCTCACATGTTCCAAGTCGGTCGTCTCATTCCTCACATATCTCATTGGGCCCTATCGGGCCTCAAAATGCACTCGCAAACCTCAAAAAGGCGCTTGTACGCGCTCGATCAAAGAGCTCACAGAATCCTCATGCGTCTCTCAAATGGTCTCAGGCCCCTCAAATGGTCTCAAAGGGCTCTCATGCGCCCTCAAAGGAGAACTGATGACCCCGAAAGGATCTTTTAAACCCTCCAAGGGCCCTCATACGGTTCCTTTTCACTCAGACTGGGCTCCTCTGAGTTCTGAAATATGAGCATAGCATGAGCTGTGAAAGCTGCGAAAAGCCTGACAATACATAGGATGTGAAAAGGTAGATGCATATATTTGACTTTACAGGCATCCTTTGGATGTCTGTAAAATTGGAACCATTGGGTCTTTGACCCCAGACAGGCCCTGACCTCTGAAAGCCTCTCTCTCTCTCTCTCTGAGGAACTCTCAATGCCCCCTTGTCCCCATTGAGTGGGACACTGATCGCATTTGTCTGTTATGAGAGCCTGAGCGTGGAAGAAATTGGTAGGCCAACAATGTTACAGCTGATGAACTAAGATCGTATTGGATGGCTCGCCCTTGTGTGGTAGCATGCTACAAACGTCATTGTCATTATCCCGGAAATGAACTCGTATTGGAGTGCTCGCCCATATGTGGTAGCATGCTACAAGCTGACATTAATTATCCCGGATTTACGAGTCCTATATAATGATCTGGTTAAAGCAAACGTACTATTAGGCCAATTTGCGGTATGCCATGGCCAGAATATGAACTGAAGAACAACAATTTCGATAACCCAGTAGTGCAGCATTCATTATATGCAAGCATAATCCCAATTTATGTGCTAATGATAGGTGCAATCAAGTCTAAAATATCATGTTTGCGTATCGATAACAGATACAAACCTGTCATAATTACACGCTTCTTCACTGGTTACCTGTGCTTCGGTCTCTGCCCATCATTGACTCCAGTGCTTTTCTATCGGAATGGCCCCTAGCCCTTGATATAATTACTGCTACCCGCTAAGTAGTAGAGCTGCCAATATCTATTACTCACTGATAGCATGGATACCAGACTCCTGTCAGGAATACCGGATCCCTGACATGAATACTGGATCCCTAACATGAATAGCCGATCCCTGGCAGGAACACCGGGCCTCTGACACGGGCACCAGGCCTATGGCACGGACACCGTGGGTCCATGTGCTGTCCAGCTGATCCCTGACACACTCCATCGGGCCCATGGCAGGACATTTTCAGGCCGGTGTTGCTGCATTACCGGAACCCTGGCGCTGGTACTGGACCCTGACACAGGACCACCGCACACCAAGCATGGGCGCCGGCTCCTGACACGTGCACCGGAACCTAGCACGGACAACGACCCCCAACACGGACTTGGGCAGGTTTTGAGTCTGTTGTAGGTTTTCTGCTCTCTCTCATATCCTCCGGTCAATCTAGATTTGCCACACGGTTCTGCTTAAGACCCTCAGTGGCTGCGAAATGTTGCTACGGTGCGACGATGAAGCGGACAACACCGAACATCACCATATTATTTCGGTCAAAACCAGGCCATGCCTACACATGAGCCACATTTTCAAGTTTAATGAAAGTATAAAGAGTCCGTGCGGCACCCATTGCCCTTACGATAGTGGCGCACCCAGGCGTCTGCCAAATCTGCGAATGTAGATCTTTGGCTGGAGGCCAACGGGCCGTGTCCATTCCCAAGCGATATACATACATATATATATATATATATATATATATATATATATATATATATATATATATATATATATATATATACATATATATATATATATATATATATATATATATATATATATATATATATATATAAATATACATATATATATATATATATATATATATATATATATATATATATATATATATATATATATATATATATATATATATATATATATATATATATATATATATATATATATATATATATATATATATATATATATATGTAGATATATATATATATATATATATATATATATATATATATATATATATATATATATATATATATATATATATATATATATATATATATATATATATGCGTGTGTGAGGGGTGGGGTATCTTGATGGTTGTGAAAATGAAGTAAACCACTCTCTGCTATAATAAAATTGCTGCAATAAAAACACGGGTGTTAGTCAGCTCCAACAAGTAGCGATCATAGAGAGTGGAGTTGATCCAAAGGGAGGAGAGGCCGTATCAACGCTATCTGAGATCTGAGGCCGTATCTGAGAGATGTCCTCCGGAGCTCCCTTATCGAATTCCTGCACCCGTCCCCATCTCCCAGCGCACTACGGACAGAGCACATACACACACACACACACACAACACAACACACACACTCATGCACACACACACACCTACATACACACACACGCACACACACACACACGCACGCACACATACACACCCACACACATATGCACATACACAAACAACATACGCACGCATACACACACATACACACACGCGCGCGCACACACACACACACACACACACACACATACACCCACGCACACACGCACGCACACACACACGCACACGCACACACACACACACATACACACGCACACGCACGCACGCACACAGTCACAGATGCGTCCAAGGATCTCACTAACTCTGCGGCACTTCCAAATGTGGGCATGCATCTGATATGACGGCCGTTTCCAATGCGGCGCTTTGGTGCATATTCACATTGAGCAGGCGCGCGCCACTGGCGCATGCATGCCTCACCAGCGCGACGTGTTCCGATATCAGCCAGGATCGCGACGAACAACAAGGCCGCCCGATCGCATGAGGTCGGGTCGGGTTACCCACGCCGTCGATCTCGACCACCGATCGTCCTATCAGTGAGCCTGGCACGCGGTGTGGGTGGCGTCGGGTGCGTGACCCGTGACCTCGGGTCAGACGGCTGCAGGCTCGTCCGGTCAGGGTGCCACCTGACGGCCGCTGGCGGCACGCGTCCTTCACCCGTGCCGCACCACACTTTATACGGTGCCGGCGGGTGCCGCCGGCACCGTATAAAGTGTGAGCCGGCGGCCACGGTCGCCACAGTCCGCCGCAGTCTTCTCCGTCAGCCGCATCATGCTCACCAAGGTAGGAGCGGGTCACCTGAGCGGCCCGACCGCCTGCCGACGCCTGCCTGCATCCCCACCCGGCGGTCAGGCTCCCCAGCGAGATGTCGGCTAGCAGTTCTCACTCTGTGCTTAGGTACCCAGGCGTGACATCAGTGATGGATATCGGACATCCATAAAACCTATACACCATGGATGTGTTTGGGTGCTGAGAAATGGTGATTGAACACCACTGAACTTTCGTTCAACACCGCCCATATTTTATAGATTGTTATTATGCCCATGGAGATGCATGCACAAGCCAAACGTCGAACATTTCTGCTCTATGAAATAGCACCATCTGAAACTTGGGAACGAAATTGGAAAGTTCCAGTATTGCCATATTTAACACCAGTTTGCGAGTATCGCCATATTTCGTGCATGCGATTTTTAGGGTCCTGGTTTAAATTTGTTCGGTAGATTTGGAATATTGCAGCATCAATTGTAGCGTAGCGCTGCCAATCTGACTATTTCAGAAGCCTTGAAATAGCATGGGACTTCTTTCATGGTGAGTCATATACATCAGACTGTTGGCATTGTAATAAGTCGACCTGGTAGGATAGCGATGGACTGCGTTATTATTCCCAAGTAGGTATTTCTGCCACACAAAAGAGTTCCTCTCCGTGCATCAGGATTCCTTCACGTCTTGAATGTCTCCTTTGACAATCAAGAGGACCAGGGGCGTAGACTGGAATTGGCCAAGGGAGGGGCTGCTCGTCCAAAGCGCCAATCTGCTCCAAACATTGCAAAAGTCTCCAGAATTTAGGCACCTTGGTTTGAAAAAGGATCCATATTGCACTTCTTGGTGTTAAGAATTTATTTTTTTCAAGGAGCCAATCCTAATATCTCCATACTTTCCTTAAGTTGCCGGATTTCATCCAGCTTCAAGGGGTCCTTCCAGCTCCCAAGAGTCCGATCACTCATGGGACTCCTACAGGTCCCAGGTTCCTTCCAGTTCATAGAAGTCCCTGAAATTCTCCAATCTCCCAGGCGCTTCCCAACTCCCTGGATGTCCCTCAATCTCCAGGAGCCCTAATCCTTTCAGGGGCTATCCAATTACTGCAGGAGCCGCCGAACGCCAATGAGCCCATGCAACTACTATATGCCCTCCGGCTTCAAGGGATCCCTCCAACCTGAAGGAGTCATTCAAGCTTCCAGGGGCACCTGCTCTCGGTCCGCCCTCAAACTCCCTCGACTCCTCCAGCTCTCAGTAGCCTCTCCAACTTCCCAGAGGTTCCTCAAGTTCTTCAAATTATCAGAGACTCTCCAGCTCCCAGACTCTCAAACCCCAGGAGCCCTAATCATTCCCGGAGCCACCCAACTCCTGTAGGGGCCATCAAACTCCAAGGATCCATGTAGCCAAAAGAGGCCTTCCTGCTTTAGGAACACTCCAACTTCAAGGGGCTCCACCAGTATCAAGGGTCCTTCAAGTTATGATTGTTGGTTCTCCAACATCAAGGAGTTCATCAAGCTCCAAGGGGTCATGAACATACATATTCCCTCAGAAGGGCCTATGGAAACTTAAGGGGACTTGAGAATCGAAGCCCCATTGAATCAATGATGTCCACATACTGTCTGAAGAGACCAGTGTCGTCCTGAAAAGGTCTCACGTCAAATAATAAGGTTTTCGAGTGGGCCATTCTCGGCGCACAAAGTGCGTCGAGAAGGGCTCACCCGACCCTATGGGGGAGGGGATCGGCCGCCCCAGCCGGTGCCCTTGGCTACATCACGGAAGAGAGCCTCTTCGATGCGCTTCAGGCTATGTTCTCAAGCCAATCAAATCGAAGCTGATACTAGTGGCATTCTCGGAAGCAAAACACATTCCATAAACCAGCTTATTTTAGCGCACTGTGAAGTACTACATTGCAATTGATACATATAACTATGATAAATTGCTACGTATTTTGGTTTCCCCTGGGGTATTTGGGATGTCCAAACAGACTCAGCTCCTGTCAAGCTATGTGGCTGGATGCACCAGCGCAGATACCTGTTGTTAGTCGTAATACGCGGCCCGTCCCAAAATATGTTAAGGCATTTGTATTTGTGGTACGCCACTTGCTTCAAATGCTTTGTAATTTACTTACTGACCAAATAAGGAGATGGAGAAGGTCTGCTAGCTTCAGTTCTATTCGATTCCGATTGAAACTAATTTGTTGCTTCTCACGATTTGGGCATTTTGCTCTAGTCACTCACTTGAGGCGATGTCATCGCCTCGAATCCCCTGGGAACTAAGAATATCGTCGGGTGATGCTGTTGAAGCATTGCACCGTCCTTCTAGAGCGTAATTAATAGCTTCAGATTTTGCTTAAGCATAGGGGGGGGGGAGTGATTTTTTTTAGGCGTGCCGGACCATAAAGGTAATTTGCGCCGCCTTTAAAGCGAGTACGTTACATGTCTGTCTATAAAGCGAGCGTTTGCGATCAAGGTGCAGGCAAGTGGACATTTACGTTAAGGAATTTTACGTTATAGTTTGCGTGATATTTTAGGTGCTGAAGGCGAGGGTCTGGGTTGGGGACATCTCCCTGATGTCTAAATGGCTTAGTTTTACTTTACTCCTCCACAAAATAATTCATAGTTTGGGTGGGGGTGCTTAAGCATATAATATAATTAATAATAAAAAGCACATATATAAGCATATAATAGACTTAAGCATATAATTCTGAGCTTATTTCACTGCCTGTTTTGGAGCGTTTTGCGCGCCAGGTTTCAAACAATGTGTCGCTGTTTAATTCGGACTGCACCTCTTGGTAGGCAGCTGCATTTCGTGCCTGTGGCTTAGAGAGTCTGCTTTGTCTGCGAGTCTGCTTTGTACGCAGTCTGCTTTGAAGCGAGTTTCGCTCTAGATCTCAGGCAGTGCGTCGCTGTTTGTTTCAGATCACACTCGTGGTATGCAGCTATGTTTCGTGCCTGTGTTTCAGAGCGTGCTCGGCTGTCTGTTTCAGGCTACACTGGCGCTAGGCGCCCTATGCGTGGCTGTGTCAGCGGACACTCTGTATCGGGCGCCCTACCCACCCGCCTACGGGCTCTACAAGCCCGCCTATAAGCCCGCACCGTACCCACCTGCTTACAAGCCAGCCTACAAGCCAGTATACAAGCCAGTGTACAAGCCAGCCTACAAACCAGCCTACAAGCCAGCCTACAAACCGGCCTACAAGCCAGCACCTTACGATGACTACAGTCATGTGAGTTGACCTGGCAGTGCAATGGAGCTGGGCCATGCTGTCCGAAAGCGCAATGATGGCAACTATGTGCGGTGTGCACAGGTATTCTGTCCATTTTGTGTTGATGTTTTGAAACTAACCAGTTACGTCGTGTATTGTGCAGATATTGTGCAATGTGCACATCCGTAAACATGACAGCGTTTAAACACGCACAGGTAAAGGGCTGACGAGCCAAATGATGGAACAAATATAGACTATATTCAAGCTAGCTGTAGACTATGGATGACGTTTCTCGTGAGCTGATTGGTTCCTATCGAAAGTTTGTTCGATATATACCGAGTGTGTTGATACGCGTGGTCATTGGAAGCACTCGATATCTAGGCGGGCATCTCATCTCGATTCACTCGATATCTAGGCGGGCATCTCATCTCGATTCACTCGATATCTAGGCGGGCATCTCATCTCGATTCACTCGATATCTAGGCGGGCATCTCATCTCGATTCACTCGATATCTAGGCGGGCATCTCATCTCGATTCACTCGATATCTAGGCGGGCATCTCATCTCGATTCCGGTAAATGAGCGAACACACTGCAGTGCCCGGACGTTTTAAGGATTTGGAGGGGCATCCGGCTGTCAGCTCCTTCCCTGCAGCACTGAGGTGAAGTGTTGCTGCAGCTTCCTCCCTGCAACACTGAGGTGAAGTGTTGCTGCAGCTCCTTCCCTGCAACACTGAGGTGAAGTGTTACTGTAGCTCCTTCCCTGCAATACTGAGGTGAAGTGTTGCTGCAGCTCCTTCCGTGCAGCACTGAAGTGAAGTGTTACTGCATCTCATTCCTTGCAACACTGAGGCGAAATGCTACTGCAGCTTCTTCCTTGCAACACTGAGATGAAATGGTACTACAGCTCCTTCCCTGCAACACTGAGTTGAAGTGCTACTGCAGCTCCTTCCTTGCAACACTGAGGTGAAGTGTTACTGCAGCTCCTTCCCTGCAACACTGGGGTGAAGTGTTACTGCAGCTCCTTCCTTGCAACACTAAGGTGAAGTGCTACTGCAACTCATTCCTTACAACATTGAGGTGAAGTGCTGTTGCAGCTCCTTCCCTGCAACATTGAGGTGTAGTGTTACTGCAAAATGGAAATGTTCGACTATTGTTCAACATGGAATACTGCGATGTTCCATGTGACCGATTTCAAACTGATGTCTTAGAAGCATATTCCAAAAACGCATATTTATATCTACGCCCAAATAGAAAGCGAACATCTGGCTACACTTCTTAATGGTGTTTGGTCATGGATACATGTTCATATGGTGCTGTTCGTCACTAATACGAGATGGTTGTTGATGAAGCTTGGTGGGAATAACCTTTGTTGTTGGATAATCCAACTGAGAAGACTGTATATTGATCGTCAGCTCAAGGACAGAATTTTCATGAAATCGAAGGGCTCAGTAATGCAGACGCTGATGAATTCAAAGCGCACTTGAGGGACTCGCCACATGTGTCTATGTTAAAAGGTGTAGTTATTCGATTGGTTTGATAGGATACTGGAGGGGTTCGACATCCTTCAAATAGACGGGAAATGTCGTCCATGCGTTAACAAGAATATGCTGGGAAAAATTGAACATGGATATTCAGAAATAATGAGGACAAAATATTGTCTTACTTTTTGATACGCTTTGTATTTGCTTTGACCAGCGTGTGCTTTGACCAGCCCAGCCCTGCAATCTGCATTTGGACAAACACCGCGCAGTTGTTGCATAACATTCAGTCATAGCTGAAGACTCCACGTCTATGCTCGATGTCTTGCCGTGGATGTTTTCATTATATCCCTGAAATGCGCGGGTACAAATGCAACTTAGCAAATAGACGTTCGCTGAGTAAAAGGCGAGTAAATGTAAGCATGTAATCCATGTAAGCATGGATAACAGCATGTGAGGAATTTGCATGGGATCAAGGCATGGCGCGTTTGTTTTTTTAATTTACTTTCCGAGGCAAAGGAGCCGCGGAGTTAACCAAAGTTTCCCAGGCAAATCCTGGCATGGGCAACATGATCGATCGAGAATGTTGGATTATTATTGGTGTACTTTTATCGTGCAACACCGACAGGCATCAAGTGTGCACCACATCTGTACCTGATCATTCCAAAACTGTGGCACAAGAGTGCACCGTGCCACAGGAGCCCACCTCCAGTGCGTGCCACACTTGCGCCTGATCATTCCCAAACTGTGCCACAGGAGCCCACCTCCAGTGCGTGCCACACTTGCGCCTGATCATTCCCAAACTGTGCCACAGGAGCCCACCTCCAGTGCGTGCCACACTTGCGCCTGATCATTCCCAAACTGTGCCACAGGAGCCCACCTCCAGTGCATGCCACACTTGCGCCTGATCATTCCCAAACTGTGCCACAGGAGCCCACCTCCAGTGCGTGCCACACTTGCGCCTGATCATTCCCAAACTGTGCCACAGGAGCCCACCTCCAGTGCGTGCCACACTTGCGCCTGATCATTCCCAAACCGTGCCACAGGAGCCCACCTCCTACGCGTTCGGGTACGCCGTGTCTGACCACTACACGGGCACCAACTTCGACCACCACGAGGAGCGCGACGGCTACGCCACCAAGGGCTCCTACAAGGTGGCGCTGCCCGACGGCCGTGTCCAGATCGTCAACTACGTCGCCGACGACTACGGCTACAACGCCGAGGTCGCCTACGAGGGCGAGGCGCACCACGAGCCGGCCTACAAGCCGGCCTACAAACCGACCTACGAGCCGGCCTACGAGCCGGCCTACAAGCCGGCTTACAAGCCGGCCTACAAGCTAGCCTACAAGCCGGCCTATGGCTATGGCTATAATCCGGCACCAGCGTATGTGTGAGGTTGTGGCTGGAGAGCGCGTACAGCAGTCTGGAAGCACACTGCACGTGCAGCAGCAGTGCAGCAGTGTGGAAGCACGGGGTGGAAGCTAGGAGCAGGTCATATACGGCGACCCGAGGTGAATGTGTGCTGATGTCAGCGATGGATGTGTGCTGATGTCAGCAATGGATGTATGCTGATGTCAGCGATTGATGTGTGCTGACGTCAGCGATGGATGTGTGCTGATGTCAGCGATGGATGTGTGCTGATGTCAGCGATGGGTGTGTGCTGATGTCAGCGATGGATGTGTGCTGATGTCAGCGATGGGTGTGTGCTGATGTCAGCGATGGGTGTGTGCTGATGTCAGCGATGGATGTGTGCTGATGCGTGCGAGTTGCCGTTTACGACAAGTAGCAAGCAAGAAGAGAGTGCCGGTGTGAATGTGTGTGGTTGCTCGTGTGAATGCGCTTGCTCGTGCTTGCACATGTTGGCGCAATAGCAATGAGGCCCTGATACTTTGCTCCACGTGGCATGGGTGCTTCCTCTGAGTTGAGATACGTGGCCCGCATAGAATCACACCTGGCAAATTGCATTGCTCCTTAGTCAATAACTAATCGCTCTGGACACTTCCCTCCTTCCCATTTGAGGACTTCGGAGCAATATGTCAATCTCCTCTCATCCCGTCCTACCTCTGTCCCATCCTAACCATGCTTGTATCTGCCCTCCCTATCCCCTTCTCCGCCATTGCATATTCCTGCAATGGAGGACGGTGATCAGGACGGGAGTAGCAGGATCAGGAGGACGGAGTAGCAGTTAATGGCATGTGATCTCTGGTTCTCAGCATAAAATGATTGCATTGTCTGCTAATCATTGCGCTTTGCTTTGCCGTATAGCCACTGTCTTTCACGTGTAGTGCATCGAAACTGAGGATAGAGGATAGGAGGATAGAAGGTAGCTAGCTGCCACCTCCTTGTCTCAAGGCTGGAAATTTATCGAGCGCTATCCATTCATAGCAATTTGGCCAAGGTTTGGTACCTGTACCCTACTTTGACCATGGTTAAGCAAGCATGGTTATAAGTCCCACTTGCAAAAGCCAAAGCACAAAGGTGTACGTGAAGAGCAAGAGCTGAACCGTATTCTAACAGGTAGGCAATCTTTTATAACGTTGACTTCTTCATGTGGTAGATATTTCGCCCTCCAGCTTTAATATCGTTCCGGCACTAATGGTTGCACATGCACGTGAGTGAATAGATGAATATAAATGTATTTAAGAATGTAACTGAATGAATACTGATTGTGTTTATGCTTTCAGTTTACCTGGTATAGGTAGAGACTATGTATATATATATATATATATATATATATATATATATATATATATATATATATATATATATATATATATCTGTGTGTGTGTGCATCTGCATATATAATGAAGATGTATCTTCGTCAATAAACTTACCGCCACTAACGTTTTGCTCCGTTGGTTGATTGGCTGTTGAGATGCCAGAATAGGCTAGCTTAAAGTGCTGGCATCATATCAGAGACGCTTCACAGTGTGATGGGTGTCGCACGGGGGTGTCACTTTGCATACGCTAAGGAGTGCAATTGGCACCCTCAATCATTGATTTGACCTCCCCTCATAATCAGATCGAAGCTTAACCATTGTGCCTATGGACGTGCACTGGATAAAATGTATTTTGAGGTAGCTTAGGCCATCAACAAGGTTACTTTCCTCTCCCCCATCAATTTCACAAAGTTACATCCGTGGTGAAGCAGACAACACTGCAGGGCCCGCCCCTCTGTGGTGGCCCCGGGAGCGACCTGCTGGCTGGTCGCCGGTTGGTGTCCCCTCTGTCGTGACCCTGGGAGTGACCTGCTGGCTGGTCGCCGGTTGGTGTCCCCCTGTCGTGGCCCGGGAGTGACCTGCTGGCTGGTCGCCGGTTGGTGTCCCCCTTGTCGTGACCCTGGGAGTGACCTGCTGGCTGGTCGCCGGTTGGTGTCCCCTGTCGTGACCTCTGGTGGTCGCCGGTTGGTGTCCCCCGCGCGGAGGACCTGCTGGCTGGTCGCCGGTTGGTGTCCCCCCGAGACTGCTGGCTGGTCGCCGGTTGGTGTCCCCTGTCGTGGCCCTGGGAGTGACCTGCTGGCTGGTCGCCGGTTGGTGTCCCCCTGTCGTGGCCCGGGAGTGACCTGCTGGCTGGTCGCCGGTTGGTGTCCCCTCTGTCGTGACCCCGGGAGTGACCTGCTGGCTGGTCGCCGGTTGGTGTCCCCCGGGGACCTGCTGCTTCCCGTTGGTGTCCCTTCTGTCGTGACCCCGGGAGTGACCTGCTGGCTGGTCGCCGGTTGGTGTCTCCCTGTCGTGACCCCGGGAGTGACCTGCTGGCTGGTCGCCGGTTGGTGTCCCCCTGTCGTGGCCCGGGAGTGACCTGCTGGCTGGTCGCCGGTTGGTGTCCCCTCTGTCGTGACCCCGGGAGTGACCTGCTGGCTGGTCGCCGGTTGGTGTCCCCTCTGTCGTGACCCCGGGAGCGACCTGCTGGCTGGTCGCCGGTTGGTGTCTCCCTGTCGTGGCCCGGGAGTGACCTGCTGGCTGGTCGCCGGTTGGTGTCCCACTGTCGTGACCCTGGGAGTGACCTGCTGGCTGGTCGCCGGTTGGTGTCCCTCTGTCGTGACCCTGGGAGTGACCTGCTGGCTGGTCGCCGGTTGGTGTCCCCTCTGTCGTGACCCTGGGAGTGACCTGCTGGCTGGTCGCCGGTTGGTGTCCCCCTGTCGTGACCCCGGGAGTGACCTGCTGGCTGGTCGCCGGTTGGTGTCCCCTCTGTCGTGACCCTGGGAGTGACCTGCTGGCTGGTCGCCGGTTGGTGTCCCCTCTGTCGTGACCCCGGGAGTGACTGCTGCGCCGGTGGTGTCCCCCTCGGGCCCGGAGTGACCTGCTGGCTGGTCGCCGGTTGGTGTCCCCTCTGTCGTGGCCCGGGAGTGACCTGCTGGCTGGTCGCCGGTTGGTGTCCCCTCTGTCGTGGCCCTGGGGGACGCTGGCGGCGGCGCCCCTCTACCAGTGACCTGCTGGCTGGTCGCCGGTTGGTGTCTCCCTGTCGTGGCCCTGGGAGTGACCTGCTGGCTGGTCGCCGGTTGGTGTCTCCCTGTCGTGGCCCTGGGAGTGACCTGCTGGCTGGTCGCCGGTTGGTGTCCCCTCTGTCGTGACCCTGGGAGTGACCTGCTGGCTGGTCGCCGGTTGGTGTCCCCTCTGTGCCGGCTCGAAGGGATCCAGGATCCAGGGGATCCGCCGCGACAGCCGTGAATCATTCCTCGGCACATTCGCAACAGCGTGGGAGCCTCAGTCGATCGGCGGCTGCCGCAGTCGACGCGCCCACTGTGTGTGACTGTAGTGGAGGCCAATGGTAGCTGCTTAACCCCGGGCGGGTGAGGATGGCGGATCCATCCGCGTTAGCGCACTCGTGGCATAAATGTACCCGACTGATATTTGTGTCAGCAACGTTATTTTTGACATTGACACTACAATCGGCTTGAAGAATTAGTCCTTGTTCGCTTCAAGTAGAAAATCGGCTTCTATTGAATGCGTTGCATATGCTACCCGATAATACTTAGTTTGTTTTTACTTTTCATAAGTTTGGTGTGGCACCCACATTGTTTGTAGGATCAGCGTAGAGCTCGCTGCTCGAGGGTCATATTGATCCCCGTGATTTTTCTGAAAGAACTCTTAAGTCGTTGAATACATGTACATATTACTGCATATACGTATGACAAAGATAATTCAAGAAATGTAAAAATCTGACATTAGGCTATGTTATAAATTTTAGTTTGTGTATCCATCTTTCAGTCTAATATAAGTTTTAGCTCTAAAACTGGTATTTATACCGTGAGAAGTTGGGCATCAATTCATCTCAGTTTTTATGCTTGGCACATAGGAACGTATATAATGACAAATGTGTCCATTAATAGTGTTCCAAGTTTCAAGCCGATATCAGGTTAGGTTACAGGTATACAGGTAGGACTTGATGATCCGAAGTGAGTCAACCTTTGGCTATGAGTTGGCATCGCAGACTATCCTTTTCTGAACAAATTAAGTAGTTATATAATATTGTGGTATGGTATTTGATATTTAGATGATGATATTGAACTAATTTTGAGCGTACAGTTACATTTCATGTCGGGTGTATAACAATGCTACTCACTTTTGCACCACGAACCCTCATTACTGAGCAAAATAGGTTTCGCGAATCGTCAACTTAACAGCCCATCACATATTTCCTCACATTTGACCTTGATCACTTTGTTTATGTTGGCCTTAGTACGTGCCCTTCAGCTCGGCTCTCTTCAGTTTACATATCATATGATATCGAAGTACGAAGCAAGGTGATTACCTCACTTCACTCCCTGGGCGACTACTTGCGTCTTGACTGTGGTGATGACCGGGTGACCCATTACGCACCCGACAATGAACTATTAAGTTTACCTGACCCCGAAGGTCAACCAAAACAGCTCCACAAAAATAGTTCAACTAACTCTGAGCATGCAATGCTAGAGGTAGGTCATGCCGTTTACCGCATATCTGTACCTAACGTACAGCAAAATTACAAAGCTGAATGGCAGGCAAAGTTGACCTCATCCACACTTTGTCAGGGGTAGGACCCTCTGTCGCACTGCCACGGCTAATTCGTCGCATAGTCAGTGCTCTTCTTCATTCACTGTGCCATTCAATCGTTTTATCCGTCTTCGGATGATGCTTGTCTCACTTGACATTGTTGATCATATTATGTTTTATCCAGCATTTGTCCGTTTATTTCTACGACATAACTAAGGATGCAATCCCATCACTTCCACCCTACTATGGTACTATGGACTACCAGTAGGTACTCGGTTCTTACATATGGTATCCTACAATCCCATCACTTCCACCCTACTATGGCACTATGGACTACCAGTAGGTACTCGGCTCTTACATATAGTATCCTACAATCCCATCACTTCCACCCTACCATGGTACTATGGACTACCAGTAGGTACTCGGCTCTTACATATAGTATCCTACTAAAATCGTGTAATTGTGTTCTTGGATATGGGGAAAATGGAAAGACATTGCAATGTGAGTCAGAGACTGAAAGACACTGGGCTACGAAATCGCAATAGGGATGATAATGAAATTAAATCTTTGCAATCTGGAATGCAGCAAAAAAATTGTATGGGATTGAATGGAAAGATTAAGTGCCCCCGTTTTAATTGCTCTTGGATCGCAAGAAGTTCAAGTTGCTTAAGAGATTATCCTTCACTGCCAGCTTTCTTAATGTAAGTGGTAAACTCAAAATATTAATAGTATTTCTAGGTATTTAACTCCACACTCGCATAAATATACAGATACATTCACATGCGTACATGACAGAATGGATAAGTTTTAATGTAAGTAGCACTCACTTACGAAAATCGGGAGCGACCCTTAGATGTTATTCGAAAGAATAACGAGTGATCCAGTACTTCGTTTTGGTTCCTGATTATCCCTGTCCCAATACAAAAAGAACCGAGCACATAGCTGGAGATATTTTGTCACTGCATGTTCACTTGCACTTCATTGGGACGTAATTTGGCCGTACATTTCTCATGAATCGGGGGAGAATGTTTCCCATAAAGGAATAGCGAAAGCGCGACAGCCTAACGGTTGACTGCCGAGCATCTGACGACTCAGATTCCCAAATCCGTCCTTCAGTCAATTAGCAACACCCACCACTGTCCACATCAAGTCATTGACATAATCCAGCAAATCGTGGCCCGTAACGTAAACATGAGCTTTTCCTTCCTCTGGATACCGGGTCACGCCAACATCCCAGGTGACGAAGAAGCAGGCCAGCTCGCAAAGCAGGCCTTAGCATTGAACTCCTACTTCAGTGTGAAATATTCGGTAAGTGAATGCAAAGCACTCTTGCAACGTCACATTCGTCAGGATCTCCAGAACACATGGACACAACACAACTCAACAAAACAAAAATTCACCCACGACCACGACATCAAACCAACGATGGGCACATGAAATACATCAAATCAGTCTCACCGACAAAAAGAAGTCATCCTCACTAGACTTAAAACTGGTTGCACTAAAATAACACAGCCTCAACTAGATGATAACCAATATAAAACACCTCATTGCGACACCTGAAACATCACATTAAGCATAGGCCACACCCAGCTGGACTGTAGTAGCTTTAACGCTCAAAGGCAATGACTTAAGGCCTTCTGCCAAAAAGACGGCATCACCCTGTCGCTTCCATCGCTTCTGGGTGACAAGCACCCAGAACTCCTTCAATTGTTTTTAAATATCTGTACGCCACAAAACTAGCAGGAGCATTGTAGACACCACACCACCAACACTCACTTCAACACGCAATGTATGCCCGCGAAACACTCGTAGGAGACACGTAAATAGCCATCCCCAAATGGAGTCATGCGTACATGAGCCGACTTGCTTTCCAATTAGAAATAAATGGTTACCTAGCGGTGCCGTCGGACGTAGATGAGCCGACTTGCTTTAGGAAGACAAAAAAAATGGGGTAAAATTACTACTCAGACCAATTTACCTTGCAACTCAGAACGTAAAACGCCTACTCAGAGGTATGTACAGCGGACGTGGATGAGCCGAATTGCAGAACATGGTACTAATCCCACTGACAACCCTGCATGGCATGCTTAGACTGAACCCCTACTAACAACTTTCACGCGGCGGCTGGCGTGACAGGCGGTGTGGACAATTATCTCCTTGTCCGCACGGTAAAGATCCCTTGGTGCTCTTCGACAAAAGTAGGCTAATATCGGTACCCTGGCAAAATCAAATTTCTCGTCACTCTCAAAACACCCCCCCCCCCACCCCAGCTAAGATTATCTTGCGGAGGAGAAAAGTAAACCTGAGATCATTTAGACATCCGGGAGATGTCCCCCACCCAGCCCCCGCCTTCCGCACCTAAAACATCACACGTACTATAACGTCAAACTCCCTTAACGTAAATGTACACTTGCCTGCGCTCTGCTTGCAAAACACACTCGCTTTAAAGGCGGCGCAAATGACATTTATGGGCCGAAACGCTTCCAAAAAAAATCACTCTCCCCGCACGTCTGACGATCTGACACACGATAGACTGTGATAGTTAGACGAGTGGCAGTTCAAGTTGTCAGAATCTGATGTATCATTGCCTGGCATGTGACGGTCATCTGACATGTGAATATATATATATATATATATATATATATATATATATATATATATATATATATATATATGTGTGTGTGTGTATGTATATCGGGGTAATTTATCTGCAAGGGCGTCATTTTCTCCGGGGGAGGAGAGGGGGGGGGAACACTGGTTGAGAAAATGTCAAGGAGAATGCACTTTGTTGTCTGCGGAAGAGCGCCATTTTCCAGTCAGAAAGGCACTACCTTTCCGTGAGGACATATGCCCCTGCACCCCTTGTATTCGCTCCCATCACTTACTGATGAAACAAGCATACACCAGCAAAAATGTACTATATGATTGTACTGCACAGACAAGTAGGACGTTGCCATTCAGGCTTCAACAGGGAAATTATAACAATCCTGTAGGACAGTATGCCATAAAGGATCCCACAGGGCAACCTTGCGCAGGCTGCCACAAGGGATCCCACAGGGCAAACTTGCACAGGATCATGCAGGGCACCTGCAAAAGCGCGCGCCACCGCGGTGGCGACTGGATCAACACTGTGCACGCTGTATTAGCGCATCGCTGTATTAGCGCAGCGCTGTATAAGCGCAGCGCTATATTGGCGCAGCGCTGTATTAGCGCAACGTTGTATTGACGCAGCGCTGTATTGACGCAGCGCTGTATTAGCGCAGCGCTGTATAAGCGCAGCGCTGTATTAGCGCAGCGCTATTTTAGCGCAACGTTGTATTGACGCAGCGCTGTACTAGTGCAGCGCTCTAGCCAACTGAGCTTACCCCGACAGCCTTGTGGCAGTTAACTGAGTCACCTAACTTGGCCGCCGGTGCCTCTGGTGATTGCATGTTGACGGACTCCGGGCGGAAATGGAAACCGACATGCGAACGGTCAGCCCCATTCAGGCTTTCCCAGCATTATTCGTAGTGAAGCGTGGATTGGTACGTTCACCGAGCCGTGGCCATGCTGGGTTTCAGCTGGGCAGACCTGTGTGCTCCGGGCTGCCCAGAAGAGCGCCCGTGACCGGGGCAGCAGGTAATCGCTGGCTGCAGTCAATATTTGTAATTTCATCGATGCATGCGCATCGACATCGATCAGTCGATCGATTTTCTCTAAATACCCAGTATATTGCATCTCTAGTATGCTATAGTTGATAGTTTCAATTGGACTGCCTTCGCCATAGCTTGGCGGAGCATAATATTTCTGGCAGCTATTTAAAGTAGTTTTGGACACCAAACACAAAAGGACACTGATTTGTGGCTTGCTGTGGAAGCAATGCCCGATTAGTCATAGGCTGGATCCTGCCATGAAATGCTTGGATGATTTAAATGGTGAGTTAAATCTGCAGCAGACTAGTCATGACTAAAGAATCATGCAGGACAATCTTGCAAACCAGAACTGCACGATCGTCCAGGGCAGCCTGCATGACTGCAATGTCCTGCAGGATTGTCCCACAGCTTAAGTAATCCTGCAGGACGGTCCTTGGTCGCCTGCGTTGTCATGCTAAATCATAGCCGTTCTTCAAGATTGTATCGGAATCCTGCAGAACGTTTTAACTAGGGTGCGACACCATCTTAAAGAGCGACACACCTTAACACACCGTCGCTGCACACGGCGCTCATCTTGCCTGGATGCAACGGTTATTTTGGACCAGCAATTGCACGCTTACAAACATATATATATATATATATATATATATATATATATATATATATATATATATATATATGTGTGTGTGTGTGTGTGTGTGTGTGTGTGTGCGTGTGTGTGTATATGTGTATGTGTATGCATGTGTGTGTGTGTGTGTGTGTGTGTGTATGCACTCAGCGATCCGCAAGGGCGTAGCCAAGGTGGGGTAGCCCCCTCTCACCTGCACCCCAACTCCACATCCTTGAAAGTTTTGGTTCCCCGGAGGATGGAGAATAAAACCTTCAACCAAAAAAACAAGAAGAAAGCGTACAGAAAGGCAGCGTGGAGTATGCGCACCACCAAATAAAACCTCAAAGTCATTGTCGCGCAAATGCCAGCAAGATTCGATTAAACTAGCATTAAACAGTACAATTCATTCACGTTTTCACAAACATCAGGAGGTAATTCGTAGCCAATTTCTTGGTCGTCTGTCTTTAAGCTGCACACTTCAAATTGGGTAGTCGTTTAAGACGATCATAAAAAGTAACCAAATGCTCATATGAAGCAAAATAGGATCACAAATTGGTCTGATATATTTCGGTTCAATTCTAATGTATTTTATAATCGTATTTAATTCAGCAATGCTCAGTACAGCTCCCGGCAATATTATCAACTTGGGCAGTCGTTTTCTACCTTAACTTTGTAACCATTCGCAGCAGTAGTACAGCGACTTCTCTTCCAATTTTCGTCTCCGTTGTGCAGAGAAGGAACACAGATAAAAAAGCACACAGAACAATCACAGATAACAAACACAAACGAGCACAAATTGGGAAGAAACTTTGCAAAAGAATAGCAGTGACCACACAATATTAAGCAGCAACATGAAATTATGTTTCAATATTACATTTAAGCAGCTACGTGTAATACACTTATACATTGCATTCGTCCTCCTTTCGTGTATTTAATTGCAGCTTTGGCGATTTGGTTTGCAACATAGGGCAAATCAAACACCACCATCGAATTCCCCATTAAACTTTAAGCTCAACTGAAGCTCGACGCGACGAACACGATATTTCGGATTACTGGTGGTCGTGAGGGTTAGTCTGGCCATTCATTGCGCACTGTCAGGCTTCCGAGTAGCACTGTTTCAGTATATTGATCAGCATGCCCTATGGACATTAGTCACCAACCGTCAGCCTGCTAAGGCATCAAACGTGTCTAAATCGGCTGACCAGCCGGTGTCCGGCTGGCGTGTGACGGATCGCCACCAGCCACCAGCCGCCGTGGCCACTGACGGCGGGCCACCAGCCGCCGTGGCCACTGACGGCGGGTCACCAGCCGCCGTGGCCACTGACGGCGGGCCACCAGCCGCCGTGGCCACTGACGGCGGGCCACCAGCCGCCGTGGCCACTGACGGCGGGCCACCAGCCGCCGTGGCCACTGACGGCGGGCCACCAGCCGCCGTGGCCACTGACGGCGGGCCACCAGCTACCAGCCGCCGTGGCCACTGACGGCGGGCCACCAGCCACCGTGGCCACTGACGGCGGGCCACCAGCTACCAGCCGCCGTGGCCACTGACGGCGGGCCACCAGCCGCCGTGGCCACTGACGGCGGGCCACCAGCCACCGTGGCCACTGACGGCGGGTCACCAGCCACCGTGGCCACTGATGGCGAGCCACCAGCCGCCGTCGCCACTGACGGCGGGCCACCAGCCACCGTGGCCACTGACGGCGGGTCACCAGCCACCGTGGCCACTGATGGCGAGCCACCAGCCGCCGTGGCCACTGACAGCGAGCCACTAGCCGTCGTGGCCACTGACGGCGAGCCACCAGCTGCCGTGGCCACTGACGGCGGGCCACCAGCTGCCGTGGCCACTGACGGCGAGCCACTAGCCGTCGTGGCCACTGACGGCGGGTCACCAGCCGCCGTGGCCACTGATGGCGAGCCACCAGCCGCCGTGGCCACTGACGGCGGGCCACCAGCCGCCGTGGCCACTGACGGCGAGCCACCAGCCGCCGTGGCCACTGACGGCGGGTCACCAGCCACCAGCCGCCGTGGCCACTGACGGCGGGTCACCAGCCACCAGCTACCAGCCGCCGTGGCCACTGACGGCGGGCCACCAGCCACCAGCCACCAGCCGCCGTGGCCACTGACGGCGGGTCACCAGCCGCCGTGGCCACTGACGGCGGGTCACCAGCCACCAGCCGCCGTGGCCACTGACGGCGAGCCACCAGCCGCCGTGGCCACTGACGGCGGGCCACCAGCCACCAGCCGCCGTGGCCACTGACGGCGAGCCACCAGCTACCAGCCGCCGTGGCCACTGACGGCGGGTCACCAGCCGCCGTGGCCACTGACGGCGGGCCACCAGCCACCAGCCACCAGCCGCCGTGGCCACTGACGGCGGGTCACCAGCCGCCGTGGCCACTGACGGCGGGTCACCAGCCACCAGCCACCAGCCGCCGTGGCCACTGACGGCGAGGTCACCAGCCGCCGTGGCCACTGACGGCGGGCCACCAGCCGCCGTGGCCACTGACGGCGGGCCACCAGCCACCAGCCGCCGTGGCCACTGACGGCGGGCCACCAGCCACCAGCCACCAGCCACCAGCCGCCGTGGCCACTGACGGCGGGTCACCAGCCACCAGCTACCAGCCGCCGTGGCCACCAGCCACCAGCCACCAGCCGCCGTGGCCACTGACCGCGCGCGTTGCCATAGCTTGTGTTAGAGCCGACGTGGAACAGTCGGTGTATAACCACCGGTCACCCTAGCCGCTCACAATCGATGCTGCCATGTCGGCTGGGCCCAGCTGACATGAGCTAGGCTGACGTCATGGGCGTGGTTGACATCACGGGCTGGGCTGGGCTGGCATCATGGGCGTTGCTGACATCACAGACCCGGCTGACATGACGTGTTAGGGTGACATGACGAGCTAGGGTGACATCACAGACCCGGCTGACATGACGGGCTAGGGTGACATCACAGACCCGGCTGACATGACGGGCTAGGGTGACATCACGGGCTAGGGTGACATCACAGACCCGGCTGACATCACGTGTTAGGGTGACATCACGGGCTAGGGTGACATCACAGACCCGGCTGACATGACGGACTAGGGTGACATCACGGGCCCGGTTGACATCACGGACTCGGCTGACATCACGGACTCGGCTGACATCACGGGCTAGGGTGACATCACGGGCTAGGGAGACATCACAGACCCGGCTGACATCACGTGTTAGGGTGACATACAGACCCGGTTAACATCACGGACTCGGCTGACATCACGGACTCGGCTGAAATCACCAGATGACCTTGGAAAAATTCGCTGAATGTCTGTGTTTTTTGTTGATAAAATCTGCTCGCTAAACGCCAATTCATCATGCGAACAGATTTGGCGCTATCTGCTCTGTTACAATTACCCCGTGTTACACTTAACACACAAAGTCTTCTCCATGCAGCTCGTAATTGATTTATTATTGCATTGTCACTCACTACTTGTGGTCAGGGGCGGATACAAGGGGGAGCACTGAGGTCATGTGCCCCTTCCCCCTCCCATGGAAGGTGAGCGCCCCTCCGGTCAGGGAAAGGTGACCCTCTGGGAAGGCTCGAGTGCGCCCCCTCCCTTAAATTTTTCAGACAGAGGTGCCCCTCTGACAGGAAAAGGCGTCCTTTTGGAGGGAAAGGCGTCCTTCCGGGAAGGCTCGAGTGCACCCCTTCGAATTTTGTCCGCCAGAGACGCCTCTCGGAAGGCGAAGACGCCCCTCCAGGTGCTTTCGCAGTGGCGTCCATTTTGACATGTGCCCCCATGACAATTCCTGAATCCGCTCCTGTTTGTAGCGGTTTTGAATCGCTTAAGTTTGTGTCTTGAATACCTTCAGTTGATTGATGTCTTGATCAGAAATGTTCACAGACTATCATGTACTTTGTTAAATTTGCAACGTAGGCTGCGACGACGCATATTATGCAACATAAGGCAAGATGTGCGTGTTGAGACGAGGGGAACCATGGGCATTCACTGACGTTAAAAATTGTCTGGTCAATCAATTGGTACATACCTAAGATCTTATGGAGATCGACGCTAGCTCCCAGGCAGACGTGGGTGCAGAGACTGGTGAATACTTCTGAGTTGTGCGTGGTTTGGATTTGGTGGTGTTAATTTTGTTATCAACAATTTTTGTTCAGATTATCAATACATCCGCCATTGCAGCTGGATGTTATTTCCAAGCGTGAATGGACGAAGTCCTCCGAGCAGGTAGGCATGCTGGTAGGTGAGCATCACGTCTGCCGAGATCGCAGATTCGACGGTGCAGCATCACGTCAGGAGCGCGCCCGGGTCAAGGTCAGACAGAGCGCGCCCGACCAGCCGGACGACTGTGCGGTGTGGTTGACCGTGAGGAAGCTGGCCGTCATCAGGGTGAAGACAGCCAAGCTGTGACCGGTGACAGTCCGCCACACGACCAGGTCGATGGCGGCTGTGGCCAGTGACAGTCCGCCACACTTCCAGGTCGATGACGATGTTATTGCCCCTACTACGGCTGACCACCCCGCCGGAGTCTGAACCACATACCACCGCCGGGCCAGAAGTCTGAGCCGGTCACCACCTGTTGACGGCGGGCTACCAGCCACCAGCCACCAGCCACCAGCCTCCGTGGCCACCGACCGCTCCCTCTGTTGGACCCTGAGCCACACACCACCGCCGGGCAGAAGTCTGAGCCGGACACCACCTGTTGACGGCGGGCTACCAGCCACCAGCCACCAGCCACCAGCCGCCGTGGCCACCGACCGCTCCCTCTGTTGGACCCTGAGCCACACACCACCGCCGGGCCAGAAGTCTGAGCCGGTCACCACCTGTTGACGGCGGGCTACCAGCCACCAGCCACCAGCCACCAGCCTCCGTGGCCACCGACCGCTCCCTCTGTTGGACCCTGAGCCACACACCACCGCCGGGACAGAAGTCTGAGCCGGACACCACCTCCCTCCCAGAAGTCTGAGCCGGACACCACCGTTGGACTCTGAACCACACCACCGCCGGGCCAGAAGTCTCAGCCGGACACCACCCGTTGGACTTTGAACCACACCACCCTGCCAATCTAACCCCCCCCCCCGTTGGACTTTGAACCACACACCACCGCTGGGCCAGAAGTCTCAGCCGGACACCACCTCCCTCCCTTGACTCTGAACCACACACCACCGCCGGGCCAGAAGTCTGAGCCGGACACCACCGCCCCCTCCCACCGTTGGACTCTGAACCACACCACCGCCGTGCCAGAAGTCTCAGCCGGACACCACCTCCCTCCCTTGACTCTGAACCACACACCACCGCCGGGCCAGAAGTCTGAGCCGGACACCACCTCCCTCCGTTGGACTCTGAACCGCACACCACCGCCGGGCCAGAAGTCTGAGCCGCCACCTCCCTCCGTTGGATTCTGAACCACACACGACCGCCGGGCCGAAGAGAAATCTGAACGCGGATGGTGCGAGATAGCGGCAAGTAAGACCCCCAGAGAAGCACTGGTGTGGCGACCTTGACTCGCTTCAATAATGGCTGACAGGGGTCGATGACGCGGCCGGCGAGGGGGACGTGCGAGCTGAGACAGTAGCAGTGGCTGGCGACCGAATGTTATCGGCCGCCCCTGTTACTGCGGCGACACGCTCCAAACGGCTCAATAGCGCCGGGGAAACGGCCGGAACACAGGTCGGCCGGCGGCCGGCCGGCCGCAAGCAGTGCCTCGGAGCGGCCGGCAGGAGAGCGCCCACCGACCAGCCGCCACCGACTGGTGCTGCCGGCGCCCGCAGGCATGTGAGAGGACGACACCACCTCCAGGCAGAGCAGGTCAGTGCCGCCCAGGTCCGGATCAGTGGCGCAGCCAGGATTTGGTCCAGTGGGACGGGAAGGGGCGAACATCTGAAGAGGGCCCCCTACCTACCGAGCCCTCCCCCACTTTCCCGAAACTCATTTCTTTTTGTCATTTCTTCGAAACTGAACTCTCTTTCCCACTCTTCCGTGCTCATCACCATGGACACAATAACATATTTCTGTTATCCGCTACGTTCAGACATAGTTTATTCCGGAGGGTGTTCATGATAAGGGTGGGGGCCACATTGTTGCGCCTTCTCAACACCGTCACACTTTCTCAAAGTGAATGCCAGTGAATACCAGTGGGCAAAAACAAGTGCAAGATTTGGAGACAGAGGAAGGTCTCGCAGCATGCCTGACCAGCTATGTTCCACACTCAGCATTCTGCAAATGAGTATTTTTCTTACTTTGTACTTAACCGGTGCCACGGCGAAGCAACTGCCATCGCTGGAGCGACCGCCATCACAGCTATCGCTGGGCTGTCTGCTTTGCCATCGCTGGAGCAGCTGTGGTCAGGTTACTATAACAGCTGTGGCTGCCTTGCATAGGCCATTCTCAGTCCTCGACAAACCTGTCTAGCTTTCAGGAGAATCCGGCCTAGTTATCGGGGGATCTCCCCAGTCCTCGGCAGTCTTTCGGACTGGGAAGGACATTCTAGCTCTGAAACTGGTTCTCAGTATTCCTCACAACCACCGCCAGCCCTTAGGGACTCTCATTGGATATCTGGGAGCCCTACTCTTTTGATAAGCATCTCTTCCAAGCCTCTTGGCATCACAGCCCAGTCCTCTCTAGCGCTCAGTGGACATGTTCAATCGTCAGAGGTCCTCCCCAGCTGCTAGGGGCCCTTACCAGTCCTTAACAGTATTTCTAGCTTGAAGGGCTTGAAGGGCTCTTCTGACACTGGCCCTAGTATTCCTCACAACAATCGTTAGACTTTGGGCTTCTCCTTAACTCTCAGGGGGGCTCTGTTGGCCCTCAAGGGTCCTCTCAGACTTCTAGGGTACTTTCTTAGTTATCGACAGCTCTTGTAGTTGCAAGAGCATTCTAGCTGTGACGCTGGCCCTCGGCATTCCTCACATCAATCACCAGCCAACAGGAACTTCTTAAAGTCTCTCAGGGCACCTTGTTCATCAATTAGTGGTCACACTCAACCTCAGAAGAATCCCAGTCCCGTCCTCTCTGACTCTCACGAGATCCTCTTCATCCCTCAAGGCCCTCTACTGCTTTTAGGGGCCCGTCGCGGTTCTCAATAGTCCTGTCTAGTTCTCATGTCGGAAGCATTTCAGATCTGAGATGGGTCCTCACTAATCATCTTCAGCTCTTAGGGATCCTGCGCAAGGGTGTTGTTTTGCATACTTTTGGAGGGCATATACAATTTTGCACCTCCAATTGTGAATTCCCCCCCCATATCAAATAGAAATGGGCATGCAGCAAAAAGCATACAACTGAAAGCTGTGATCAGAGCGGGAGCGCCGATAGCCCTGCCGATTGTCCCACCGATGGTCGCGCCGATAGCCCCGTCGATGGTCTCATCGATCCCCCCCCCCCCTCACGATGGCCCCATCGATAGCCTCGCCGATGGTCCCGCCGATGGCCCCACGGATGGTGCCACCGATGGCTCCGCCGATGGCCCCGCCGATGGTCCCGCCGATGGCCCTGGAACTAGTGACATCCGCCCGTTCACTCTGGTGATGTGTCACTCAGGACGGTTTCCAGGTGGCTGACCGCCACCGTTAACGTCGCGACTATACCCTGTAGCGTGGCCAGCGTATTAGTGTCCGGAGACACTGCGCCGACTGGCACCGTCTGCGCTGCTGAGAATCCTGCCGCTATTGCTTATAACAGGCCTGAAGCCGAGGCTTCCAAGAATCTGTCAGCTGCGGTAGCCAGTTGGCCCAGAGGAGCTTCCTCTGACGGTAGCGATAATGCTGCCCAAGCTGTCTGCGGCAGCCTTCGAAGAAATAGTCTTCAACAGCTCACGGACGTGTGGGGCATCTCCTGCTGTACCCAGTTCCGAATGCATTCGTAGGAGCAGCTGGAACGGCTTCTGGTCTCCGAGCTGTTGGCGGGGACATAGGGCTTCCAGGAGGGCCGCTCGCGATTTCGATACCTCAGGGCGTCAATAAAGGCCACGAACATGGGCGTCTGGGCCGTAATAATATCCGTACCTGCGTGGTGATCGACACAGAAAGGCTTGCCACCAGCACGTCGAACTTGGTCTGTCTTCTTGGATTCAGCGAACCGCAACGCACAGTCCTTCCGCGTCGGCTAGATGTCTGTCTTCTCTGGAGGAAGGATACAACTAATAGCCTGAACGCGGCCAGCTGCAAGCTTGCAGATGCAGGAGTCAGGGGCAGATACATGTGGCGGGAGCTGGGGACATGCGCCTCCCTTCCGTGGAAGGTGGCCGCTCCTCCGGCCGGGAAAAGGCGCCCATCCGGAAAGGCTCGAGTGAATCCCCTATAATTTTCTTTAGTCAGAAGCGCCCCTCCGAGAGAAAAAGGCGTCTCTTCACTGTGCTCAAATTGACTCCCCTCGAATTTTTCTGGCAGATGCTCCCTTCGGAAGGAAAAGACACTCCTCCAGGCAGGAGCGGGTTCAGAAATTGTCATAAGGGGAAATTGGTCTCTGGAGTGTCTAGCCTGGCCTCTAGCTGAAAAAAATGAGGAGTGACATGCACTCGGGCCTTCTCGGAGTGGCACCTTTGCCTTCCAAGGAGCGTCTCTGGCTGAATACGTCGAGGGGATGCATCTGAGCACAATGCAAGGGCGCCTTTTACTCTGAGAAAGGCGCCTCTGGCTTAAAAATTCGATGGGGATGCACTCGAGCTTTCCCGGAGTGGAGTCTTTTCCCGGCCGAATGGGCGCCAAATTCCATGGGGGCATGTGCCTTCAGTGCCACCCCTGTATCTGCCACTGCCTCCAAGTACTTTCGCAGTGGTGCCCGTCTGAAGAAATGGCGACCCTTCAGACAAGTGCGCCTATGACAATGGCGGTTGGTGTGGCACAAGGGGGGGGGGGTTTTTTTTTTTTTTTTTTTGGGGTTGGGGGGGGGGGTTTAGCCTTGGGGGGCCCCACGCCAGCCGCCCGCCACCCGCCGCCCGCAACAAAAGTTACGGCCACAGCCACCCCGCTACGCCACACCCACCCCCAAACCCAAACCCCCACCCAAACGCACCCCCCCCACCTCCCACAGCCACCCACCCCCCACGCCCCCCCCACCACCACCCACCCCACCCCCAAACCCCCAACACATAAACAACAAACTCAAATTTTTTTTATTCAATCCATTCCCAAATCCGCCCCTGGCAGAATCTTCGGCGCTGGCAAAGTCGCCGCGCTGCAGACGTTAACTGTTGAGCTTTAAAATTACTTGTTTGCACATCCTCATGCTTTTCCTGGGGCTACAACATGGTGTATGACCCATCACCTGATGCCCAATCTTCATAATGGAGAATAATTATTTTCCGATGTATTTTTCGCTTCATGTGTGATAAAATATCTTCTTATATATTATCCGTGACTTGCACTATAACGACTACTTTGCCTATTTCGCGGTCACGTACCTACTTGCGGAGTGGCGACGCGTACATATTTTACCATATAAGACATGTAGGAAATATAAAACGGAGAGACATCTGAAATGGGTACAGCTACACAGAACAGCTACACAGAACTGCAAAATAGTACAGGATGAGCAAAATATTGCACATGCAGTGCATTTAGCATGCGACAAATCAAAACCATCTTAATTTCGTGATATCAGCGAATCAGACTGCCAGACAGAGAGTGGTGCACATTTGATGCCTTGCACTGTACTTACCTGCTGTTATTCCGTCCTTCTCGTTCGCAGAACCCACGCTTGCTCGCATGTGGTCAGGCATTTTCCCATGGGAACAAAAAAAAAAAGCAATGCTGCCGCATTGCTTTTTCCCCGCCCATGTGTACCGGCTTCTTTTCCTAGATAGCTGTGCAGTCTCACTCACTCAGTACGACTTCAAGATTGATAGTCCACGTAGAAAGTGTGCGTCTGTGATAATACAGGCAGCAAGTGTGCATCTGCAAAGTTTTCTTTCGACGTTGGTGACTACGGGCCTAATTCCACGTCGACATTTGTTCTGCTAGTTGAGTTTAGAAACGCTACGAGACATGGATCGAGATCACTTTTACATCGCTCACAACGGCTACTTCATTCCACCCCATGCATACCATTACTAGTAGGCTGCTGGCAAGGCACTGCAAAAAATAACGGTTGAGAATATGTTCGTTAAGTTGCTCTCGAAAGGATAGTTATCGGACTAAATGTTTTGAATGAGTTTGAATGAGATTGAATACAGTTTTTGGGCACTGAGAACCTATATTTTGCGGATTTATGTCATGGACCAAATACATTTATCAATATTCATGCGTAATTATATCGAGGCATCGTGAGCAATAATGCAGGTCTCAAGTTTTATCAAGTTGCGGCTACCATGAGAATAGATGCTGGACTCATCGTCCATTTTTTCCAGCGGCTCAGACCGCCATTGCTGTGCAATCTGTCTGGAGTTACCCAGCTATAGCTTCACAGTGACTGCAGTCCGAAGTGTGCAGATAATTATGGAAAACAAATGTAAGTCGAATTGTACGACATATTCCTTTAATAATTATCTACAGCTGCTTCCGATGCTTCCTTGTATCATAGATTTTGTCAACTGCAGGGCGACAATTTCGAAAGGTCAAAATGTTACGTCTTTAGCGGCTACTAATAACTTGTGCAACGACAGCTACAGTGAAGCCTTCTGATTTTCTGCAATCATGATTTGTTGGGCTCAAATGTATTAAACGCAGTCTTCATTGGGGAATAAACGTGTTCGGCAAACAACACAGGCGATTTTCCGTGTGTTCCCCGAACCGAACAGCAGTGTTCGGAATACGGCACGTTTATCTGCTTGTGTTAAAACTGTTAAAAAGCGAAGTGTGTGCTGAATTCCGAACACGGGGCTAATTAGCATTTTAAGCCCGCAGGGTTGCACTTGGGAAGGGCGGATGAAGTAATTATCATTGGGGAAGGGACGGATTTCCTCGGAGGGGTGCATTCGGTGGGAAAATTCGCTAGTTGGGGGAGGGGTACACTGAAGTTTACTGAAGAGCACCTTTCAAACCCAAAGGGGTGCATTTTTCTCCTGTGCCCCTTCCCCAATGATAATTATTGGATCCACCCTTGCCAAGTGTAACCTTGTGGGCTTAAGACCGTGTTCGGAATTCAGCACACACTTCACTTGTTTTAACCCGCCACTTGTTTTAACCCGTCTCAGGGGGGGGGGGGGGGCGGTTGATATGCCCCCAAGGTTTTTCGCGGATAGCGAAACAACGGCGCGAGGCAGCGCGCCGAAATTTTGCATACATTTTCCCACATCAATTTGGCATGTAGTGTGAAAATTTTGAGGTCAGATCATCTAGGGTCAACGGGTTAGTCAAGGTCAAGTGAGGTCACCTCCAGAAAAGTTCAACCAGTCGTCACGCTTTAACGGATAAAGATATTTGAATGAAACATTCAGTGTTTGCCTATCTTTAGGGATGAAACAAAACGCACTAGAGGAATATATGATTTTTCTCGTTTTTAATGACTAATTAGTTTTCCATATTTGCCCATTAGTGCTAAAATCGAAGATTCTGGCTAAAGTAAGCATTTTTATGAGAGCAAGTTGACTTCAAACAACATTTTTCGGTTCGCTCTACCCATTAGAAAAAGTAAAATGAAAGAAAATTGAAAACCCACAATTTTGAAATTTAAAAAAAGATTTTTTTTTGCGGCAAAAAAAAATGTTATGGCCATGATTGATTTCGCCTTCCATTTCCGATTTCAAATATTTTTTTCTTCAAATCTCCCCCAAAATGAACTCCCAGAGCCAAAAATATGTCAGTTGTTAACACATAGACCCCTAGTGACGTCACTTTTGGGGTGATACAATTTTTGGGGTGGTTTCTAGCCCTACTCGTCGAGCGTTTTCCGATGACACCTCTTTCGTTTCCGTGCGACGCTTAGTTTGGAGATTAGAGGGGGTTGTATCGACCCCATCCCCCCGAGACGGGGTTTGAGGATCCGACCGGAAAGACGTTAAGAAGGATGAAAGGGTTAACAGGTGCAAATACACGTGCTGTATTCCGAACACCGCTATTCGGATCGAGGAACGCACGGAAATCGCCTGTGTTGTTTGCCGAACACTTTTATACCCCAATGAAGACGGTGTTTAATACATTTGACCGCAATAAAACATGATTGCACAAAATACAAGCCTTCACTGTAGCTGTCGTTGCACAAGTTATTAGTAACCGCTAAAGGCGTGACATTTTCAGCTTTCGAAAATGCTGCCCTGTAGTTGACCAGATCTATAATTAAAGGAAGCATAGTAATCAGCTGTAGATAATTTTTGAAAGGACTATAATGTCATGCGATTCAACTTACCATTGTTTTCCATAATAATCTGCACACTTCGGACTGCAATCACTGTGAAGTTACGTCCCACCGTTAAAGTGTTAGGTGTCCTCCTCGACCAGCACCTTAGCTGGGATTTTCACTGTCTCAGATTTCTCTCCCATTCTCACTGAACTGTCTCCAGCTGCCGATTGACACTCTCCGACAGTCCCGGCACGGTTGAAGGCGGTTGGGCGGTGGCAGATAACATACCGGTGGCAGGTTTCTCCTCCGTACCACATGGACTGTTCCAACATATCTGTTTGGGGATGAAGAAGGCCAAGAGCGCGGCGTGGAAAACAACGGGCAAATAAGCTACGATATATCTGAACTTGCTTTCAGCGCAAGTCCTTGGAGCTCCCTCCCGGTGTCTCCTTTATGCCTGGGCAGGTGAACATTATGCCTAGGCATATGTCCAAGTCTAGGATTGTTGTCTACCCCTATCTTCCAGGTGCCCCCTCAGATGCGATAGACCACCCAGAACTCCAAAAGCAACGCCGAGTCACTTTTGAGACGTGCGAGTCCCAGCTGAACGAGCGATCGAAAATAAGTCCAGATTTTTGCATTCCAAAATGGTGGGTAAATCGTGATCGTGAAATTTCACCGTGATATGCCGGAATGCACATAGATTTTGAGGACTGCCAATGAGCATCAGCTGAGTCTTTTCGGGGTTAATTTTTAGTCCATTTGCTTGAAAGCAGATGTAGAGGGAAGCCAAAGCTCTTTCCATGTGAGCCACGACGTTTTGAATTTCAGAGTTATTACCACTGACCAATATTTGGGTGTCGTTGGCATATTGGATAACCACTGCGTCTTCGGCGAACAGACTGAGGTCGTTGGCGAAGACGCAGTAAAGGAGAGGTCCGAGACATGATCCTTGACCACGCCGTGCTGTTGGGCAACGGGGAAGATTTTTGGACGACACCCAGACTGTCAGTGAGGTTGACACTCTGGGCGTGGTTCTGAAAGTAAGCCGAAAGCCGGGATGTGTCGATGGAGACTTAATTTTGACAGGAGCTTGGAGTGGTCTATCACTTCAAAACATTTGCTCAAATCCAGCAGGCAGAGAATGAACACCTCTACATGGTCACATGAGGATAAGATCTGGTCGGATGTGTAGGTCGAGTGAGGGGTTTCCCGTCGAGTGACGAGAACGTAAACCGTGCCGAGTTGGAGAAAGGTTTTCGGACAGATAATTGAGAGCTGCTGGTGGACCGCACGCTCTACGATTTTGACAATGACTGGGAAGATAGAGATCGGACGGAAATTAGAATTGGATCACAGGATTTGAAGTTGGGCTGAACGAGGGAGTGCTTCCAGGAATCAGGAACATCGGATTGAGTAATGCTCGAATTGACCAAATGCAGGAGCATTGTACCTATCGAGTCAAAGCACACCCTGAACATATGGATGCTGATGTTGTCCTCGCCACAAGCCGACGAGCTGTTCATCCCGAAGACGACTGATTGCGGCTCAGATAGCGACAACGGCACCAGGTTGAACGCGCAGGCACCCACACTACAAGCACCCACAAAAATTCGGTTAAGGTCATCAGCCGTCGCGTCGGGCAGCTTACGAATGGCCTGCTTGCTGCCGACGAATGACCTGATATGGCGCCACATTGATCTCCGCCATTCCTCACGGATGCGCTGCTCAACATCGTCGCGACTATCACGCCTAATCGGCGATCGTACAGCTCGGTTGGCGTCCCCGTACTCCGTAGACTGGTGTCCATAGTCAGCCAGCGCACCACGGCGGCGACACATTAAAGCTTTGGTTTCATCCGATACAACCGGGGTGCTAGGTTTCCTGATTTTGGCAGTCCTGATGGGAGCATGGAATGTCAACAGTGGATATACAGATGGCCAGAAAACAGTCCCACTTGAGCGTGACGGAGGGGAAATTAAAAACAACTCCCGTCAGCCCGAACAATATCATGAAGCAAAACATTCGGATCTGTACGGCGAAAGCATCGGGTGCGAACAGTGGCGCCGCTCGGTCTATATGTCTAGGCATATCTACGGTAACACGAAAATGTGTGCGGACTGAATGTTACCAGACTGTGCACGGCGGTGCTGCATAATGGCACGACAGTTGGTGATAACCACGCCAAGAAGAGAGCCAGTCGAATAGGTGGACGAGGTCACACACTGAGATAACGGATAATCGGAAATAAAATCAGATAGCGCACGCCTGCCTGGGTCTGAGTCTGGTTTACGCCAGTCACAGTTTAAATATCCGAAAATAAAAAGCTCGGACCCGGGATAGTCAACAATCACACGTTGAAATTGTGCCTCCAAGTCTGCAAAGTCCGCTTTCAGGTCGGTCACATTCCGTATCGGCATAGGCGCACCGGAGGGGGGGCAGGGGCCCGGGCCCCCCCATGAGACCAAAGTGCCCTTTTGACCGAAAAGTGCCCTCTTGGCCGGAATGTCCCAAATTTAGCCCAAAAATCACCTGCCTTATGTGCCCCGCCTGTGCCAAAGGTGCCCTTTGGGCCCAAAACTGCCATTTTGGCCTAAAAATGACATTCCCCTGTGCCCTTTCCTGTCCTATGCCTTATTGTAAATACAAGGGTTCGGTGCTATAACATATAACGTGTCCCATGGAAAATTCACGACGCGCACCCCCCCCCCCACCCCCCGGTCAACAAACCTTCCAGTGTGGCCCGGGCCGCAAAGTGCCATTTTGGAGCCGGCCAAGTGCCCTTTTGGAGCCGGCCAAGTGCCCTTTTCGGTGCGGGCCCCCCCCATGGAAAAATCCTGGGTGCGCGCCTGCGTATCGGTGGACGGTAAACTGAATTGGCGCTTGCTGTCTGTCTTGACCGACGTCCACAATGTCTCCAGCTTGCTGTAAGGATGGTTGGCAGCCGTAGTGATCTTCAGAGGAGCCGCGCTAATGTCATCCTTGGCAGTCAGCGTCACTCCACCGTACCCTCGCCCTGTACCCAACACCCATACACAAATTTCACTTCGGGCTCTCCTTGGGGATGAGCACCCGGCACTCCTCGAGCTACTTCTCCGCTTTTTACATGTCACCAAACTTTCCGAGCTGATCTGATTTCTCTTTCACACGTTACCTGGTTCGAGCTGATTTGATGTGAACCTAAAAGCTATATGACATGCGTTACACGCTTCGTTAGCTATATGACTTCGTTGCACACGTCTTCCTCTCCGTCGTCGCAAAACACATAGATATAGGATATTTTACACTAGGTAGGCAGGGACCGATCCAATTTTGCCAAAACGGACGGTTTCCTTTCAGATTGCGCTTGGTTTTTACCTACGGGTTTTCCAAGCAGCTTGGATTTTTCACTTCTCAGGTATTTCCAAGCTTTAACTTAAACATACACCTACACATGCAAGGTCGGGCCTGACGCCCACGACTCGCCCTGGGCGCCGGGCCTCCGCTTCGTTTCAGGTCGCAGGTGGGCAGTGGAGCCTGTTCGTAGGCTATGAAGCTGTCCACCCACCAAATGTCCTTCTGATTGACATGCATGTATGTATGTATGTATGTATGTATTTATTTATTTATGTACATGAACCTGTGTGCTATGTACAAAGGTGGGCGCGCCGCTGAATTTTGGTACTTGCGCCCGCGCCCCTGCGCCGGCGGCGATGCCCACCTGCGCCCGCGCCGCTGCGCCGCTATTTTTGGCCCCTGCAGTTGCGCCCCGCGCCGCTGCGCCGCTGCGCCGCGCGCCTCTATTAATTAAGTATGCCTACACAAAAACTATGTGCAGTGCCAAAGTTTCTACCTATTTAGCCCCAAAAAACCAGTTTTAGGCTATAAAAAGTCATTTTTATTGAAAATACAACTTATAATTGGCATCACAGTTACCTATATTCACATTAAAGATTAAACTATGGCCCGTGAGCTATATTGCTCGGCCGGCGGTAAATTTAGCCAGATTGGCCGTGCCCACTGAGTCTGAGTTTCTGTCTCTACTCATCCTTCTACTCAATGTCCTCCTCCTCCTTGTCCTCCGTGTTAGGCTCCAAGTACTTGTACCCCATAAGCTTCAGGTTGCCGCGGAGGAAGACCAGCTGCTCAAAGTTGCAGGCCGTCAGGGAGGCCCTTTTGGGCCTCAAGATGTCCCCGGCGACGCTGAACAGCCTCTCCACTGCAGCAGAGCTGAGGAGGGCAGTGTTGTATTTAATGGACATGTCCACCCAGGCCTCCCTGTGCTCCATGGGGAACATCTTGATGGTATCTTGATATGTGGTTGTCGCGTCGGATTCTTAGGTCGTCTTTTATCGCTCGCTAAAGCTGGGCAGCGGCGCGGACAACGGCGCGGATTTTTGACTTGCGCCGCGCGCCGTTGCACCGGTTTTTCTAGAATTCGCGCCGGCGCCGCTGCGCCGCCGGTTTTTAAGGTGCGCCGCCGGCGCAGCGGCGCAGCGGCGCAATTTGCGTGCGCCGTGCCCACGTTTGGCTATGTATGTATCGGCCCTTCACGCCACGTTCTTTGTTTGCCGGCGTCTCATCTTTCTTCTCTTGCTTCTTTGATATAACCGGATGCCACATAAACAGGATTAACGTAACCCTTTCTTTAACGTAATAAATATCTAGCGGATGGCACTCTGCCTCTGCTAAAGACACAAAAAAACGAAAAAAAACAGTGACATGTTAGCTCAGATCAGAATTAGCACCTCGACGTACGACACCCCGTGGTGCGGTCAAACCAGAGTAGCGAAGGTCAGCTCGGGTGAGATCTAAGCAGTCCAGGCAGCCGTGCATGGTAAGAAGGCGGTTAACAGTAGTAAATCACAAGATATGAAAGAGGAGGATACTCCTGTAGATAAAATCTTCCAAGCTCGAC